>OY821520.1:43648953-44043953 GCA_963682025.1 Cordilura impudica
ACAAGTAAGAAAATTATAGTCGGTCTAGACCGATTATACGATACCCTATACCATGCGTTTAGATACCCTATCTCTTAGGCCAAACTAACGGGACATAGAAAATAAGATAAACCAAATTTGAGTGGGATTTTTATTAATTTTTTTGGCTGCAGATATGAAAAAGTTCATATCGGATGCTATATCTATATGGGCACTAGGCCTCAAATTGGACCGATCCTGATTATGTTTGGTAAAGTCTCTTGTATTTTGCAAAAACATATACAAACAAAATTTGAAAAGAATCAGTGCAATATTTTTGTTTTTGATAGATTTAAGTGCAGATCGGGAAGCAGCTCTACATGCATTCAAACCCAATTTGAGTAAGATCTATATGATAATTTGGATCTTATTGCAATTTATGTCGATTTCATAAGGGTCATTTGTATGGGGGCTAGGTCTGAACATGGACCGATTTTCACCAATTTCAATAGCGTTCATCCTATGGCCGATGAATGCTTATATACCAAATTTTATCAAAATAGACTCATATTTGCGACCTGCAGTTTGATTACAAGGTTTACATGGACACACAGACGGACGGACGGACGGACACACATCGTTAAATCGAATCAGATAGTGATTCTGATTCGATCGGTATAATAAAAGATGGTCTAGGTCAAATATTTTTGGTAGTTACAAACAGCAGCACAAAGTCATTATACCCAAAACCACATAGTGGTATAGGGTATAACAATAAATTATAATAAATACTGGTAAAAACAAGCAATTAACAACAAATTTGATTAGCATTAGAACTTAAATAACTGTATTAAAATGGTAACCGAACCCAACAGTGGTTATAATATTGAGTTTAAGACACGGGTGGAAGGTATCAAAGATTCGAATTTAACACCCTTACGTATTTTTTCTGTTTGCGATTAGATGCCCCGTTTTTTGTCTGGCAGTCTATAATGTTTATTAAATGTGTTATATAAAATAAAATGATTAGTTTATCGTGATCGTTTGTTTTTTTACATTTATTATTATATTGTCTTTATTTAAAAAAAATATATATATTTAATTAAAACGCTTTCGTGTTGTTTTGTTGATATGTTTTGTACACAAAATTTTTCAACAGGTTCGTCCGGTACAGAACATAACGAAAAAAATAACGCCTTATAAATATTTTCCCACTAACCTAAATCGAATCAGCTGATTCGTTACGGAACAGAACGAACAAACTGATTATGCCTTTATTAGCCTAATTTTTAAAAAACCAATCAAAAAATAATTAAGATTTTCATACTTACTTCCTTTTTCTGTAGCATACAACGGCAGGTATTCTTCGTTTAATGGTGCATATGACAACAAAAAGTTATTAATTATAGAAGCGAATGTACGACCCTAAAATTAAATAAAAAAAAAAATTCTTTCAAATAAATTTTACAAATATATTTATTTTATAAAAAAACAACACTCTTTTTAAAAGACCACCCGATGTTTATTATTTTTTTTTTTGGTTTATTGGATATCAGATAATTTTTAAAGTCAGAGCTTTAAAATAATTTTTTTTATCTTCAAAAATGAATAAGTGTTTGTAGCGTAAATTTTTTAAAAGATGCACATGTGATTAGGACTACAAATTATTTTCCTTCCTAAACAGTGTTTGTTAGTCACAAAATTTTGACAGTAATAACGAATTTGTGGCCAACGATGTTATGCTTAATCAAAATGATCATCTTAATTGTGTAAAACCTTCAAAATGTTTAGCATTTTCAGGCTAAACTTTTTTTATGACCTTTTATATTTTTCCCTATCGTGATATTTGTTTGCTTAGTTGTGCAGCTATAACTTAAGAGCCATTGATGATTTCTCATTTTATTATTCGGCAAAAGGCTTCAGCAAATCTAGTTGAACTTATTTTATGGACTGAAATCTTCAACAAATTTAAATTTTCCCCCATTTTTTTAATCAAATTTTTTGAATAACATAACATATTCAGGGCGTTTGATCATTATTTATTAGTGGAGTAGAAGAGATGTATACGTATGAGTGATATTATTAATATTATATAAAAACAAGGGAGGGCACAATCCCAAATGAACAAAGCAAACACAACAAATTTGGGAAAAGTTTTCTTTATTTCTCAACATAACCTTCTTTTAGCTCGATACCTTTTCCCCGCGACATTCAATAGCTTCGATAACCTGTTTATAGTAACAATTGTCCAGCTCCCAAAAATAGACAAATCTTTTAACACCGACACATTTTTTCAAGTTATGAAAAAGAAAATAATGCTAGGGAGCTAAATTTGGTGAATAAAATGCGTGATGAAGCAGTTCGAACTTTAATTCATTGATTTGGCCATCGCAATATTGGATGTGTGAACTGGTACATTATTTTGATGAAACAACACTCTCTTTTTCGCCCCACTTAAATTATTATAATCCTAGCCGTTGATTATTTTTCCTTTTTGGATATAAAAAAAAATAAAAATTAACAAGAAAATTATAGTAGGTCTAGAACGACTATACGACACCCTATACCATGGTTAAGAGATCCTATCTCTTCGGTCCAACTAACTCGGTAAAGAAAATAAGCTTAAACCAAGTTTGAGTGGCATTGTTATTATTTTTTTTGGCTGCAGATATGAAAAAATTCATCGCGGATGTTATTTTTATATGGGGACTAGGTCGAAAAATGGACCGATTCCGACCATATTTGGTAAAGTCACTTATATTTGGAAAAAATATATACAAACCAAATTTGAGTAAAATCTGTGCAATATTTTTGTTTTTTGGTAGATTTAAGTGAAGATCGGGAAGCAGCTCTATATGGGGCCTATGACTAAGAATTGCCCTATAGGGATTTTATTTGGACTACTGATTAATGGATATAATAAACAGATACAAACCCAATTTGACTGAGATCTATATGATAATTTGGATCTTATAGCAATTTATGTCGATTTCATAGGGGTCATTTGTATGGGGACTACTGAACATGGACCGAATTGCACCAATATCAATAGCGTTCATCCTATGACTGGTATAAGCTTATATTCCTTATATTTCATCAAAATATATTTATATTTGCGACCTGTAGTTTGATTGCAAAGTTTACATGGACACACAGACAGACGGACGGACGGACGGACGGACATCACTAAATCGACTCAGAAAGTGATTCTGAAAGTGATTCTGAGACTCAGAAAGTGATTCTGAGTCGATCGGTATAATAAAAGATGGGTCTAGGACAAGTATTTTTGGTAGTTACAAACAGCAGTACAAAGTCATTATACCCAAACCACATAGTGGTATAGGGTATAAAAATTCTAACACATAAAAACAAAGTTTTTATTTAAAATCTTTCGTTCCTTACGCATACGGGTTTTGAATCTCTCCGTGACTGTGCGTGAATTTTCGTGACTATTTTAAAATTAAGCTTTGGTCACAACAAGTCTACGGACCGAGTTTCAGATTGATTAGATGAGGGGAAATGGGGTTTAAATCACTCCGTGACTGTGAGTTACTATGCGTAACTGTGTGTGATTATCTTAAAATTAATCTTTGGCTACAACAAGTCTACGGACCAAGTTTAAGATTGAATGGATGAGGGGAAATGGGGTTTAAATCAATCCGTGACTGGGTGTGACTATGTGTGACTATCTTTAAGTTAATATTTGGTGACAACAAGTCTGCGGACCAAGTTTCGTGACATGTGCGTGACTGTGTGTGATTATCTTAAAATTAGTCTTTGGCTGCAACAAAGTTTCAGATGGATCGGATAAGGGGATATGGGTTTTAAATCACTCCGTGATTGTGCGCGACTATGTGTGACTGTGCGTGACTACCCCAGAATTAATCTATAGTCACAATAAGACTATGGGCCAAGTTTCAGATCAATTGGATGAGGATGAATGGGGTTGCCCCATGGCAGACAGATAGACTGACAGACAGATAGACAGACAGACAGAGAGTATGAATTAAAAGAAAGAGTTTTAAAATAAAAATTATCGGACGCGCATCTCAAAAAACGGACGACATAACCTTGATTGCAGGTGGATCTGGCTTCCTTTGACACGAATCTCCCATTTCAATTCACTGTTTGAACTGTTCCTTTGTACGAATTGAGTAAATACTCGACTTTATTGCGGTGAAGCATCGCCAAACACTCTATTGAAACACTTTTACGATGCCACACCCATATTGTGGACAGCTTTCTCATCTCAAAATTTTCGCCCAATATGAGATATATAGCAATTTTTGAAATGCCTATCATTTCAGCTATTTCACACACTTTCAGCCGATGACCATCCAATACCGTTTAATGAATTTTCTAAACCTTTTGTGACGTGGCCATCTCAATTGGTTTTATAAGGTTGCCACTTTTCACCAAAGTAATTTTTTTCAGATTACTGCCGCCATCTATACGTCTGGCACCGCCCTCGTACATCAAAATTTATGCTGTGGTCAGGGTGTAATGAGTTTGTGCTGATGTTTTTAACTACCAAAAATATTTGACATAGACCCTTATTTTATTATACCGATCGACTCAGAATCAATTTCTGAGGCGATTTAGCAATGCCCTTCTATCCGTCCGTCTGTCCGCCTGTGTATCCTTGTAAATATTGTAATTAAACAGCAGGTCGCAAATATGAATATATTTTGATATAATTCGGACCTAGTCCCCATAAAAACTATCCCTATGATACCGACTTATATTGCCTTAAGATCCAATTGTCATTGAGATCTCGAGCACATTTAGTTTATGTGTGTTTATTACACACATTATCAGTAGTAAATAAACCCTGTAGGTTCGGTGAAGACCGACTATAATTTTCTTACTAGTTTTTATACCCTATACCACTATGTGGTTTGGGTATAATGACTTTGTGCTGCTGTTTGTAACAACCAAAAATATTTGACCTAGACCCATCTTTAATTATACCGATCGAATCAGAATCACTTTCTGAGTTGATTTAACAATGTCCGTCCGTCCGTCCGTCCGTCCGTCTGTGTGTCCATGTAAAGCTTGTAATCAAACTGCAGGTCGCAAATATGAATGTATTTTGATGAAATTTGGTACATAAGCTTTTATTGGCCATGGGATGAACGCTATTGAAATTGGTGAGAATCGGTCCATGTTCAGACCTAGCCCCCATACAAATTACCCATATGAAATCGACATAAATTGCCATAAGATCCAAATTGTCATATAGATCTTACTCAAATTGGGTTTGTATGCGGTCTAGACCGACTATAATTTTCTTACTTGTTTTTATTTTATTTTTACATGGATATATTAATAAAAATTATTTATGTTACTATACTGGCTTAGTACTTTCATCCTGACTTGGAACTTCTCACCCCCATAAAATGACCTTGAAAGTAATTCACTGCGTAATTGTATCATCAAAACAAATAATTTGCTAGAGTTCGAATTGCTATTATAATAATTTTCATTAAGGTAGGTCGTCTAATTTTGTAACAATTCATTTATCACAATATTTTTTTCTGTGTATATGAAAACGTTACATTTCGAAATGGGTATTCGGTAACATCTACACTTCATAAAATTTATTTCATTTATAGAAATTCAGAGTTTTTAAGTGTTTGTTACGAAAATGAAATGGTAACTCTTAATTATAGTCACTTGAAAATATGTAATTAATTAATCTCATTTTAATTATTTCTATGAATTTTTTTTTAAATAAAATATTAAAACCATTTTTAATTAAAATACAGAAATATACATATGTTAATTCTAGGTGGCTGGTAATTATTCAATACCATTCCTAATTGTCAGCATGTTTATTGGGGATTAATTCTTGCAAGATTTGCTACAATTTTAATTAAAGTATGATTTAAAACGCGTTTTAAATAATTTATGCTTTCTGAACTGTCTTATGTAGATTAAGTAACTTGAGATTGATGAAGTCTTTTTTTTGCAATTCAAACAACTTGAATTATTAATCATGAATTTATAGTGTTATGCGATTTGTTTTAGTTTGAATTTAACTTAAATTTATTTTATTAAAAGACTATTCAACGACTTTTGGTTTGATTTGGTTCTAATATACACATATGAAAAAAATATTTTGCGTACAAATAACTTTCAATTTGAATTCTATACAGTTTTTTCAACTTTGATCTATTTCACAGTCCTTCAGCAGATTTAGTTGTCCACAACGGAAGTCATCCTTCTAGGTGATATTCGATTTTAGTTTTTGTAACAAAGTTTATAGCAATTTTTTTCACTCTATTGTATCGAATTTAATCGTTTTCTAAATAAAATTTCAATATGATTTTCAAGTTTTTTAGATTATAGTAAAATTATTTTCTTTTATTTGATAATAAAAGTTATCATAAAGGGTTTTCTTTTATTAATTATAAAAAGTTTAGATAATTTTTTATTAATAAGTCATTTTTATCTTAAGCATCTTAGATTATGAGTAATTTTTTTTTCGAAACAAAACTTTAACAACATTCGCCTTAAAAATAAAAATTAAATTCCTACTTATTTGGAAGTAAATTTTATTGTTCTGAGGGAACAAGATGTTGTTCTTATATTTATTTGTGTGTCTACAGATAAAATGACACTCAGATAAGCAAAAATCAAGTCAAATGAAGAAAAAGTATTGTTTTAGTAAATTGTTAAGTAAACAAAATACAAATAACTGAACTGTCTTATCTGTTAAACGAGGCTACTTTAAGGCGTCGTTTTTAGGTAAATTTTTAACGTTCTCGCAGATATTAAAAAAAGCTATTAAATAATATTGTATTATATACTCAATAGAGCATTTTTTATTGTCGATCTTATCAGGCATCTATTAAATTATACGGTGTAGTGAAAATATACTTGAAGTGTGGGTTATAGGATATCACAAATCAGTCTTAAAAACTTAAAAATTTATTCAAAAATTAGTGGAACTACTTGCACACACGTTGTTAAGTAATCAAAATTATTTCAAAATGGCCTTTTCGGGATAACTTAAAATTTTTTAGGTGTTCTAGAGCTTTCAAAAACGGCTATGTTATGATGTCCTCAATACGGCATACAATCCGGACCAGACGTCTTTCAAGCAGGGACCGAAAATAACAGTTATTTTTACATTATAAAACAAAAAAGCATATAGAAGTAAGTGTCGGAAAACTGATTCAATTATACCTTATTCATCCTTATGAACTATAGTCTTAGTCTATGATGAAACACATTGAATTTTAAAATTTTAATTTTTATTTTTGCTTAAAAAAATAAAAATCAAAAAATATGTTATATTTGTTCAAAAAATAAAAATCAAAAAATAACTTACTTTTGCTCGAAAAAATAAAAGTAAAAAAATAACTGTTATTTTTGCTCGAAAAAAATAAAAGTAAAAAAAAAAAAATAAAAATCAAAAAATATCTGATATTTTTGTTCAAAAAATAAAAATCAAAAAATAACTTATTTTTGCTCAAAAAAATAAAAATTAAAAAATAACTTACGTTTGCTCGAAAAAATTAAAGTAAAAAAATAACTATTATTTTTGCTAGAAAAAAATAACTGTTGTTTTTGCTCGAAAAAATAAAAATAAAAAATAACTGTTATTTTTGCTCAAAAAAAATAAAAACCAAAAATTATCTGTTATTTTTGCTCAAAAAAATAAAAACCAAAAATTATCTGTTATTTTTGTCCAAAAAATAAAAATCAAAAAATAACTTTTACTTGCTCAAAAAAATAAAAATTAAAAAATTACTTTTATATTTCCTCAAAAAAATCAAATAAAAAATAACTGTTATTTTTGCTCGAAAAAATAAAAATCAAAAAATAACTGTTATGAAAAAAGGAATAATTATTACGGTCCCTGCTTTCAAGTATAAATAAAAAAGAGAATTATAGTCCGTCTAAACCGACTATACGATGCCCTATACAATGCATTTAGAGAAAGGGTCTCAAGTCCAACTAATTTAATATAGAAATTAAGCATGAACAAAATTTGAGTGGCACTCCTACTTATTTTTTTGCCTGCAGATATAAAAAAGTTCATATTAGGTGATATATGTATATAATGATTAGGTCAAAAATGAACCGACACTGAGCATATTTGCTAAGTCACTTATTTTTTGTAAAAACAGAGTCGATCGGTATAGTAAAATATCGGTCTAGATCAAATGTATTTGGTAGTTACAAACAGCAGCACAAATTCATTATATCCAAACCACATAGTCGTATAAGGTATAATACAAATTATTAGTACTTAAAATTTTATTAAAAAAATTATTTATGCGCATCATAAAGTGCAATTAAAGGACTTGGTAAATTACATGCTCTGTGGTCATTATTTTTTTTACGGTGTTTATATTTTTGGCAACAATTATTTGAACCAAAGTAACATTTCCTCCGTTACATTTTCGAACAGTAAAAATCACTTGTTTCTAAAAAATTATTAATGGAAAAGTTAGAATTTCACGTAAATTTTGATACGAATGTTAAGTCTATCAACAACTAAAAAAATATTACCCCATGACCACTCCCCTATCCCCCGATGCTAGGGGCACATTTCTGCAACCCTTATTTTTAAACACATTTTGCATTAATTAAGAATAATAAAAAATAATAAAAAATAAAAGATTAATCATGAGGAATTATTGGCAATATATGTAACTATTTTATAAAAAATGTTACACATGTGTTACATATACTTGAGTGACCCCACATATATATATATATATATTTCACACGCGGTATATGTAAAGAGACGCTTCTTCAGTATATTCTTGTTTTATCGACCAGATTTTATTGACCAGATTTTTGAATTTAGTGGGTCCTAATCACCCTAAAAGAGTTCCTTTTTCAAAAAAATAAGAATAATGTTTTAAAATAAAAAAAAATCTAAACCAACAATAATGATCATAGTTTTTTATACTCTCCATACCACTGTGCAAAAGGTATACTTATATCAATTTGTCAATCCGTTTGTAATTCATCGAATTAAATTTCGGAGACCCCATAAACTAAATATATTCTTGATCTTTTTAAAAGGAGAAGTCGATCTAGCGAAGTCGAAATGCTGTTTGCATTTAATAATTGGTTTCAATTAAAAACGCAAGAAAATATCAAATATTTTTGTTAATTATCTTATTAACTTTAAGCGTCTAGCCTTTTTCTGTTTTTAAGTATTGACAGCCCTGTTCATAATATTGTGTTTAGAACACAGGTGAACACAGGTATCAGAGATTCGGCACAACCAAATTTAAGACTCTTGTTTTTAATCAGTGTGATTTTAAAATATTTGTTCTTTAAGTGTAATGTTATTCTATACCATAAAATACAAATTGCTTTCTAACCAAGCCTGCGGAACCTTCAGGTGATTCCTTCACAATGAAATTTTATTGTTAATATATTGGCTATATTTCATGGTATTGGCAAATGGACCGTTCTGTGGTTCTTTTTAGGAAAAAAACTGAAGTCATCGAGTGCAAACTCTTTTTCGTGTGCGGTTTTTGAAGTACTTATCGAAACTGTTGTTCGTATTTTATGGCTTCATGTATATTTTGGCTGAAACCTAATTTTTCCGAAGAATATGCAATTTTTTCACGGCTATATCTCGGAAATCAATACGAATTTTATTTTCCTGTCTTCGACACAATTGTAGCTATAGACTAGGAAAAAAAGTGTAAAAAACTAACCCAAAAAAATGCATCTAGTACCTCAAAATTGTAAAACCCAATGGCGTTTGTTTTTGGATCAAAAACTACAGTAGCTCTTTTAACAATTAAATCTTGCGGCTGCACAAATTCTGTTTTTATGTGCCTCATTCGAGAAGCCTTAAATGAGTCAGTACGTAGCGTTCTTTGCTCTTGTTAAATGAATTTGTTATACTTTTGTTAATAGTACGGAAACTAGTATAGAAGTATACCATAAATACACCAAAACTAGTCGTATTGGCTCTATCGAATTTTTCTTTTTTGTTTTGTAAAGATGGTATTGAGTTTTGCAGAGGATAGAACATCATGTGCTCCCAATCCTATTAATTGTTATATTGAGTTTTTTTTGTTATGATATATATGTATTTCAGTGTCAGCCATCGGTGAATAACAAGCGGTATTAGATAAATTTGTTAAAAAAAAATCATAAGAGTCCGATCACAGGAGAGATGTGTAAACATCTAGTAATTAAAGTTTTTTTTATGGCACTTTTTTAAAATCAAACAGAAAGCGTTATCTATGTATTACTTATAGCAATCAACTGCAGGAGCTCTGCTAATATATAAATAATTATTATTATTTATTATTTCAACCGGTTTTCATTTTCCATTTGTTATTTTTCATTTTTCATTTTTAATTTTTTATTTATCATTTTTATTTTTCATTTTTTTATTATCAATTTTTTTTTCATTTTTTATTTTTCATTTTGTATTTTTCATTTTTCATTTTGCGTTTTTCATATTTCATTTTTTATTTTTCATTTTTTTTTTTATTTGTTATTTTTCATTTTTATTTCTCATTTTTTATTTTTCGTTTTTCATTCTTTATTTTTCCTTTTTCATTTTTTATTTTTTATTTTCATTTTTCGTTTTTCGTTTTTCATTTTTCATTTTTCATTTTTCATTTTTCATTTTTCATTTTTTATTTTTTATTTTTTATTTTTTATTTTTTATTTTTTATTTTTCATTTTTCATTTTTCATTTTTCATTTTTCATTTTTTATTTTTTATTTTTTATTTTTTATTTTTCATTTTTCATTTTTCATTTTTCATTTTTAATTTTTCACTTTTTATTTTTCATTTTTTATTTTTTATTTTTTATTTTTATTTTTATTTTTATTTTTTATTTTTTATTTTTTATTTTTTATTTTTCATTTTGCATATTCAAACAATAATAACATATCATAATTTTTTTTACCAATTCAATCATAAGTCACACCGATTTTTTCTCACGCTCACATTTTACGCTTATTTTTCCTTACGCTCACACGTTACGCTTTTTTTTTTGTTATTGTATTGCGCGTATAGATGTTTACACATCAAAAATAAAAACGTTAAAAAATTCAGGTGATTGAATTTTAAAGGTTACCACGGTAAATGATTGTTACAATCAATAAATAAAATTTAAATTCCATTCCATCAAAAACATGTGGCAATTCAGACAATAGAATTTATTTTAAAAATCAGTTTCCGTAATAAAAAATACGATAATTTGGAAAATATAATTCAATAATAATAATTTAATAATTTATTTGTACAGGATACCACCACTGACAAGTAATTTGTTTTTTTGTGATTTTTTAGGCCAAACTTAGGGCACGTTAGGGTTAAATAAGTTATATGAATATCTTTTGAGATATTAACCTTTGGTATTTTTTTTATAATAGCTTACTACTTTCATTAATGACTAAAGCTACTTTAATTTTTGAAATGCTTTTAGCATTTGCAAGTATTTCGGTAATTTGCTTCTTTAAATAATTTTTTTTAATGAGAACATATTGTTTGGTTTCGACCCTATGAATTGCTGAGTGCAAATTTTATTCTTTTAAGGAATTATTTTTAAAAATTTAGAGTGTAAGTAATTTATAAATTTTGAAATATATATAAATTATAAATTAAAAAAAAATCGTAATTTACAAATATTTGAAAAATATCTGAAAATAACCTTATTTTCACCAAAATCGTTTAAAACCTATTCAAATTGTCTGATTTACACTTTTACACAGGCTGACAATTTGCAAATCCTGGGATCAGATCGTAAATTTCCAAATAACTTTGGCGCATCTAATCAGAATCTGATCTAAGAATTTCTCCATCAATTTAGGTATTGACGATATCCTAAGCTTAAAATGTAGTAAACATTTTTTCACTGAATTTGGGACTTGATTCAACGCAAAATAAATTTTCTTTCGCAGTACTCGTTAAGGCATCTGAAAGAAGTACTTCTCTTCTTAAAAACATGTTTTCAATGTTTTCAAATTTTTGCAGAAAAATTTAGAAAAATTTACTTTGGTTTCAAAGTCGGAAACTTAATTGATATTGAAACAAAGACAGGACGAATTTGCATTAATCTAATTTTTTCAAATAATATTTAATATAAAAAAAAACTATAAATTTTATTGTGACATTTTTTAAAGAAAGTAAACCATTGCTAATTTAATCGCAAAATCACAATAAATTCAAAAACACATAATATTTTTTTATAAACAAAAAAAAACTATAAATTTTATTGTGACATTTTTTAAAGAAAGTAAACCATTGCTAATTTAATCGCAAAATCACAATAAATTCAAAAACACATAATATTTTTTTATAAACAAATTGTTAGTCTTTGAATAAATTTGAAATTTTTTGACAAATTTTAAAATTTAAATTTTTAATAAACATAAAATTTACCATATCAAAACCGACATCATAGTGGCTACCACGAGTATACAGGACTGGTATAGCCTGGCGACGGGGTATATTTATAGCTGTCATTTTCCAACTGGTCACAAGGGAAAAGCGTTTTATTTAATGTTACAAAAAACTTTCAATAGATAATAAAAAACGCTGTTTATTCTTATCGGCTATTATTATTATTTAATATTCAACAAGCACTTTGTTTTTGTTTTTTAATCAATGTAAATAAAACAGTTCACATAAATGACACGTTTAAAAACAACAAAAAAAAAGATAAAAAAAACTTTTGTTGTAGATAATATATTTTTGTTTTATTAATTTTTTTTCAATATATTATATTGGATCCTTTTTGAAATAATTATTTTCCGTATAATTTAAAAAGTTCCAAAACGCTTGACAGTAGTTCTTAAACTAATTGATTTTAAGAAACTGGCCTGCTAAGTTACTTCGGTTTTCTGTTTATATAGATTTTGTATTAAGGTATTATTTTGTTCTACTCGTATACTTAAGGTGCTGTTGTGTTTTGTTATTTAACAAAATCGTTTAACTGAAACACAAAAAGTGTTCTCAAGTAAAGCGTATGAATGAATGAAAATGAAATGAATGTTGATATATTTTATTTAATAGCTATAATTAGGGTGACCATAAGTATCTTGTCTTAAATAATTTTAGATACATTAAAAATATATTGTATTTGTTGTTTTTTTTAAATTAACTCGTAGTGGCTGTCACAAAACTTTGGATTTTTTTTTTGATTTTTCATTTTCAATCAATTAATTATTTAATTATATGATGGTAAATTAATTTTCAAATAAAGGAAGTATAATAAAAACTTGGTTTTTATAGGTTGTTTTTTGATGTGTAATCATCTATACGCGCGGGGGGTAAACATCTATTTGACAATACAATCCCAAAGACAGCGTAAGACGTAAGACAAAATCGGTGTGACTTACATATGATTGTATTGGTGAAAAAATTATATGTAATAACATTTTCGTCGCTGTTGAAAAATAAAAAATGGAAAATGGAAAATGAAAAATGAAAAATAAAAAATGAAAAGTGAAAAGTGAAAAATGAAAAAACAAAAAAATAAAAAAAATGAAATATGAAAAATCAAAAATTCAAAATGAATATTAAAAAATGAAAAATAAAAAATGAAAAATGAAAAACGAGAAATGGAAAATGAAAAATAAAAAATGAAAATTGAAAAATAAAAAAATGAAATTAAAAATTAAATATGAAAAATACAAAACGAAAAATAAAAAATTAAAAATTAAAAATAACAAATGAAAAATAAAAAATGATAAATAAAAAATAATGGAACATGAAAAATGAAAAATAGAAAAGGAAAAATGAAAAATAGAAAATAAAAAATGAAAAATTAAAATGAAAAATGATTAACGAAAAATAAAAAATGAAAAATGAAAAATAAAAAATTAAAAATGAAAAATAAAGAATGAAAAACGAAAAATAAAAAATAAAAAATAAACAAGTAAGAAAATTATAGTCGGTCTAGACCGACTATACGATACCCTATACCATGCGTTTAGAAACCGAATCTCCAAAATGGACCGATCCTGACCATGGTTGGTAAAGTCTCTTGTATTTTGCGAAAATATATACAAACAAAATTTGAGAAGAATCAGTGCAATATTTTTATTTTTTAATAGATTTAAGTGAAGATCGGGAAGCAGCTCTATATGGGGCCAAAGGGATCATTTTTGGACTACTCATTAATGGATGTAATGAACGTATACAAACCCAATTTGAGTAAGATCTATATGACAATTTGGATCTTATGGCAATTTATGTCGATTTCACAGGGGTAATTTGTATGGGGGCTAGGTCTGAACATGGACCGATTCTCACCGATTTCAATAGAGTTCATTCCATGGCCGATAAAAGCTCATATACCAAATTTCATCAAAATATATTCATATTTGCGACCTGCAGTTTGATTAAAAGCTTTACATGGACACACAGACGGACGGACGGACGGACGGACGGACGGACGGACGGACGGACGGACATTGTTAAATCAACTCAGAAAGTGATTCTGATTCGATCGGTATAATTAAAGATGGGTCTAGGTCAAATATTTTTGGTTGTTACAAACAGCAGCACAAAGTCATTATACCCAAACCACATAGTGGTATAGGGTATAAAAATTAAAAATGAAAAACAAAAATGGAAATGAAAAATAAAAAATTAGAATTAAAAATAAAAAATGGAAAATAAAAATTAAAAATAAAAAATGAAAAATAAAAAATAAAAAATAAAAAATGAAAAACAGAAAATAAAAAATGAAAAATAAAAATGAAAAATGAAAATAAATAATGAAAAATGAAAAATGAACAATGAAAAATAAAAAATGAAAAATAAAAAATGAAAAATGAAAAATAAAAAATGAAAATTAAAAATTAAATATGAAAAATACAAAACGAAAAATAAAAAATGAAAAATTAAAAATAACAAATGAGAAATAAACAAGTAAGAAAATGATAGTCGGTCTAGACCGACCATGCGTTTAGAGACCCGATCTCTCAGGCCCAACTAACTGGATATAGTAAATAAGCATAAACCAAGTTCGAGTGGGATTTTTATTAATTTTTTTGGCTGCAGATATGAAAAAGTTCATATCGGATGCTATATCTATATGGGGACTAGGCCCAAAAATGGACCGACCCTGATCATGTTTGGTAAAGTCTCTTGTATTTTGCAAAAATATATACAAACAAAATTTGAGAAGAATCAGTGCAATATTTTTTGTTCTTTGATAGATTTAAGTGAAGATCGGGAAGCAGCTCTATATGGGGCCTATGACTAAGAGTTGTCCAATAGGGATCATTTTTAGACTACTGATTAATGGATGTAATATATACATACAAACCCAATTTGACTAAGATTTGTATGATAATTTGGATCTTATGGCAATATATGTTGATTTCATAGGGGAGATTTGTATGGGGCTAGGTCTGAACATGGACCGATTCTCACCAATTTCAATAGCGTTCATCCCATGGTCGATATAAGATTAAATACCAAATTTCATCAAAATATATTCATATTTGCGACCTGCAGTTTGATTACAAGCTTTACATGGACACACAGACGGACGGACGGACGGACGGACGGACATCGTTAAATCGAATCAGATGGTGATTCTGATTCGATCGGTATAATTAAAGATGGGTGTAGGTCAAATATTTTTGGTTGTTACAAACAGCAGCACAAAGTCATTATACCCAAACCACATAGTGGTATATGGTATAAAAATGAAAAATGATATATGAAAAATTATTAACGAAAAATAAAAAATGAAAAGTGAAAAAGGAAAAATAAAAAATTAAAAATGAAAAACGAAAAATAAAAAGTGAAAAATAAAAAATGAAAACCGAAAAATGGAAAATGAAAAATAAAAAACGGAAAATAAAAAATTAGAAATAAATAATGAAAAATGAAAAATAAAAAATAAAAAATTAAAAATTAAAAATAAAAAATAAAAAATAGAAAATAAAAAATGAAAAATAAAAATTAAAAATGAAAATAAATAATGAAAAATAAAAAATAAAAAATGAAAAATTAAAAACGAAAAATAAAAAATTAAAAATAAAAAACGAAAATTGAAAAATTAAAAATTTAAAATGAAAAATAAAAAACGAAAAAATAAAAATTAACCGGTTGAAATAATAAATAATAATAAATATTTTTATATTAGCAAAGCCCCTGGTCAGGCTTTTACTATACCGATCGACTCAGAATAACTTTCTGAATCGATTTGGCGATGACCATCCGTCCGTCTGTTCGTCTGTGTGTCTATGTAAACCTTTTAATCAAACTACGGGTCGCAAATATGAATATATTTTGATTTCGTATATAAGCTTCTATCGGCCATAGGACGAACGTTGTTGAAATTGATGAAAATCGGTGCATGTTCAGACCTAGTCCCCATGAGATCGACTTAAAATGCCATAAGATCCAAATTATTAAAAAGATCTCGGTCAAATTGGGCTTGTGTGTGTTTAATACATCTGTTACTCAGTAGTCCAAAAATAAACCCTATAGGATAATTCTTAGTCATAGCCCCCTATATAAAGCAGCAAAAATATTACACAGATTTCTCTCAAATTTGGTTTGTATATGTTTTTGCAAAAAATAAGTGACCTTACCAAATATGGTCAGGATCGGTGATTTTTTCGACCTAGTCCCCATATAAATTTGACATTTGATATGTATTTTTTCAGATCTGCAGACATAAAAATTAATAAAAATTCTACACATGTGTAGCTAATGCTTATTTTCTATACCCAATTAGATGGACCTAAAATCAATTCTCGAAACGGTATAAGGTATCGCATAGTCTTCTACTAAATAAGCATGAAGAGATAAAAGAGCTATTGCTATTAAGATATTAATATATTTTTTTATTTATATATTGTTTTTTATTAAAAAAAAAAAAAATAGATTTATATAAACATCTTAAAATTATTTTATTTGTATACTCTCCATGCCACTGTGCAGAGGGTAACTATGTATCAGTTTGTCACTCCGTTCATAACACATCTGTCTGTTGAAATCACGCTCAATCACAAAATGAACCATTTACCTGTGCAAGGTTAGGAAAATACTGGTTGTCATTATTTCGAGCAGGTTGGTATTGAAAATAGGGTAAATTGGGCGTTATATGCCATAAAATGTGGAGACTCCACTAAAAATGCTATTCGATTTCATATAAAAAACTAAAAATAGTGAAAAACGTTTATAACGTTTTTAACAGAACAATTAACTGAGCAATTAAAACTATCAAAAGTGCACTATTTTTTCAGGAGAAAATGGTACCCTACACGCGAGTCTTGAAAATTCTTTTATTACTCTCTTTTTTGATTAGTTATAACTAATTTTAAAGTCATATTTATAATCAATTGCAAGTCTATTTCGAGTAACATTTCAGTCATATTCCTTATAGTTTGCGAGTCTTTTTCGAGTCATACTTCAGTCATTTCCGAGTCTTTTTCAAGTAATTTTTCAATCCTTTAAGAGTATTTTTCGAGTCATTTATCTGTCATATTTCAAATCGTTTGCTTGTCTTTCTCAAGTCATCTTTCGGTCCTGTTTGTAATCGTTTGTGTTGCCAAATTAAACATTTAATTGATGTGTATTAATTAAATAAGTTTATATAAAATAGAATTATTTTGTTGAATGAAAAATAAATCGATAAATGAAATAAATTAAAAAAAAATTCATTTGTAAAATTGAAAATACTCCAAAAATACAAAAAAAAAAAAAAAAAAAAATCAATTTTAACGGTTTCTCTTTTACACCCTGTCCTTAGCATGCACAAAATGATATTGTAGCATATTTTTTTATTATTAATATGATGTACCTACTTTTAATGCTTGTATTATTCGTAAGAGTCCCATTCCCATATATGAAGAAGCCGATTCGTCAGAAAATACTTTTCGAACAGCGGCTCTTGTACATTTTGCAGGTCCCCGGCTCTTTTTCCAAGGAATTCCTTCTGTGCATTTTTATGATTCATATCCAAATTTCTATGTCAAATTATAATTCGGCTTCCTTTTTAGCCAATATCTCTATTTGTTTGGCTGACATTACCTCTGTTGTTTAAATTTATTCACTTTTCGCTTTTAAATTTGATCTCTTATAATTTAAAAAGCTCAACTTCACACCAAGATCCGACTGATATTATTTACAGAAATTACAATATTCATATACTGTCCCGTTATAAACAAAAGCTACATGACAACAATCAGTTTTTTATCGTCCAGGTGCGCAACGAATCATTTTTCGATTCATTTTTGGTCTTCAAAAGTACTCGAAGCAGAATCAATTAGATAATTTTTAATGAAATAAGCTTGCAAATCACTTTATTAGATAATTTTTGATGAAATAAGCTTGCAAATCACTTTTTAAGCTTAGGCGCGAATCATTTTCTAGTATTTTTTTCTCATCACGCATCAAAAGTGCTCGAACAAGACAGTAATGTAATTTTTGTAAAAACAATCTTGTAAATGCTGACTGGTACAGATATGTATCAGCGATACATACACACATATTTATACCCTATACTACTATGTGGTTTGGGTCTAATGACTTTGTGCTGCTGTTTGTAACTAATACCGATCGAATCCGAATCATTATCTGATTCGATTTAACGATGTCCGTCCGTCCGTCCGTCCTTCCGTCTGTGTGTCCATGTAAACCTTGTAATCAAACTGCAGGTCACAAATATAAATATATTTTGATGAAATTTAGTATATAAGCTTTTACCGGCCATCAGATGAACACTATTGGTGAGAATCGGTCCATGTTCAGACCTAGCCCCCATACAAATGACCCCAATGAAATCGACATAAATTGCCTTAAGATCCAAATTATCATATAGATCTTAGTCAAATTGGGTTTATATGCGTTGACTACATCCATTAATGAGTAGTCCAAAAATGATCCCTATGGGACAACTCTTAGTCATAGGCCCCATATACAGCTGCTTCCCGATCTTTACTTAAATCTATAAAAAAAACAAAAATATTGCACTGATTCTTCTCAAATTTTGTTTGTATATATTTTTGCAAAATACAAGAGACTTTACCAAACATTGCCAGGATCGATCCTTTTTTGGGCCCAGTCCCCATACAGATATAGCATCCGATATGAACTTTTTCATATCTGCAGCCAAAAAAATTAATAAAAATCCCACTCAAATTTGGTTTATGCTTAATTTCAATATCCAGTTAGTTGGGTCTAAGAGATAGGGTCTCTAAAAGCGTGGTATAGGGTATCGTATAGTCGGTCTAGACCGACTATAATTTTCTTACTTGTTTTTTTTTTGTAGATGTTAGCTGGTTTATCAATAAGAGTAAGAGCATAACAAGATGGTTAAGAAGATGGTTATGCTCTTACTTAAAAATATGGTTATGCTCTTACTTTCTTCAAGCAAACAAGAATGTATTTGAATGCATGTATTTACATAAATTTATGCTGATTGCATTTAATAAATGCTTTAATTTAAAAAGCACAAAAATAATTATTTTATTAATTTTAAACATCATTGTGAAAAATCTAGGCATTATAATTTGAAATCTAGCCTTTTTTGACTTTCTGCGTTGGTAACCTTGGTTATAATATTATGTTTAGAACAAGGGTGGAGGGTATCAAAGATTCGGCACAGTCAAATTTAACACTCTTACTTTTTTCCTTTGTAAAAATTATTTAGCATTGGTCTGCTAAACTCGAAAATCGAAATAAAAAAATATAAAGAAAAAAGTTCTTTATTATGATATCTATTTATACACACAGGAAATAATTTGTTGTTTTTAGAGTTAACCTAAAAACATTTAATTATTTATCTTGAAAGTTTATTGTAAGTTTTTTTTAAATACAATAAATTTTCTTTATAAAAAAACCTGTTAATAATAATTCTTATAAGAGGAAGGTATATACAACAGCAAAATATATTCCTTTTAGCAGTAAAAGTAATTATGCAAATTAAACTAATTCGATTGAGGAGGGGCAACTGAATTAAAGCCAGTATAACATGTTTCAATCCTTAATATTGGTGATTTGAATAAAATATATTAAATGTATTAAACTAAAAATGAGTTTCCAGTCATTGTTACAAATTGTTTGTTAATATGATATAAAAATAAATATGCATTAAGAATTATTTTTACGTTACAACAAAATAAAAAGAAAATTTTAACCTGTTTCGGTATTGATAGCCAAAAGCAAATAAAATTCTGTTGTTAATATCAAGAAATATAAAAAATTTGTTACACTCAACCGAATTTTCGAATTTATTTGTCATTTTTGAAGAAAAAAAAAAAAAAACAAAAAAACAGTAATTGAAAAACCAATTAAAAATTAAATAATATAAATAAAAAATTACTATGCAAAATTGTGATACATACCATATTAATGAAGATTAATCGAATGGGTAAGTTATAGCATGTTCAGACGGCATAATAAACCACTTGATTCGCTCTCTGAATCATGATTGTGAACCTTGGTGTTCAGACGAGTGTTCTTGTTTCATTTTGACGTTTATATTTTTGTGCAAATATTTGAGGACATCCTTCTACACTTTACGTTTCACAATTTCATTTTTTCCATTTTTATTTGAATATATATGGGGGATTTCATGACAAGTGCACCAACTTTTGAAACCGATGTCTTCCGATCGGAATGAAATTTGCACCAAGGTTAGTCCTATTGGATAGTAGTTTAGACACATTTTTTCAAAAAGATCGGTCCAGATCTCTCTGCGTTAGAGGGGATCAAAATTTGACATTTTGGCCAAACAGGTGTTTCTTCTCATCCATGTAACTTATTACCTATTGTTCTTAGAAAATTTTCTCCTAAATAGTTTAGATAGCTATTTATTCAATATTTCGGAAAAAAATATTAAAAAAAAAAAAAAAATTGTAGACTTTTTTTTTGCTAAATTAAAGCATTTTTTGCCTTTTTTTTCAAAAAGGGCATTTTTTTCATTTTTTTTTTCATAAGAAATCTTAGGATTTTTACTTTAAGAGCTTTTTGGTCGCTTAGTGGGATGGGAGTGGGATATCTATCAAAATAAATGTTTTGTAACTCAAGACAACGGTTTTTCAATTTTTCACAAATGCACTATTTTGAATTTTTTTCTATTTGTGTGTAAAACCTTACAAATAAAACTTATACTGAGAAACTATACAAATTAACCTTTCCGAAGGTATATAACATACCTAACTAAAATTTTATACCCTCATACTGTAATACCCAGAATTTGTTAACCTCAGGGAAAAAAATCGCTTTTTTTCTATAGAAATGTTGAAAAATTATTATTTTTTATTTATTTTTAATAATAATTAAATTAATGTATAATAATAATAATATTAAAAATAAAAAGATAAATAATTTATTAAAATTTAATCTTAATTGCATTAGATCCATTTATATCATAACTATTTTTATACTTAATTTATTGTAGCTGATGAAGTATTTAAGTCTTGTAAATTTTTAAATACCCAGTCCTTCATCCAGCTTTTTTGTCGCCTTTATTTACTGCGTTTTTTTTGTCAATCCTTTCTTGGCGTTACTAGGTTCAGCTGTTGATTTCGCTGCTGGTTTATTTGTTGTCTTTGGAAAGAAATCGCATTGAATAGAGGCAGAAAACTTTTTCAACTTGAGTCTTCCATCGACAAGCGGTATTCAGCGGTGCCATCGATTGTTACCGCAGCATCGAATCTGCTCTTCAGTGTTTTCAATGTTTCCTGATGATCCTCTTTGCTACTAAAAACTATTTTAGTTTCTTTACAATAACTTTTTGCCTAATGGAATAAAGCAGTAGCATCTAAGATGCGATCTTGATGAGAGCACTGGAGGCTATACTTTGCTGCATTTCTTTTAAGGTTTGCTCCAATACTATCACATGCTCCTTTACCATGAGCAGTAGGATGAAAATGCCACTCAGCTGGCATTCCAAAATCTTTTTCATGGGCCATAAGATTTGCCAAGCTACTTTTGTTTTTAAAATGTTGACGAGCTCCGTCCGAAACGTAGTATACCTTCTTTACTGTAAATTTAGATTTTAGAAATTTTAGTATTCTCTTCTGGTACTCATAAACTGCAACGGTATCATGTTTTAAATCGTCGGATATGATTGCCATACTTTTGTGTTCCAGTTTTTCATCTTTCATGTTGTAAATAACTACTGTGAATATAGTTGCTTGGTCGTTATTGAAGTGGAATGCTTGTATGGCATCCTGAAGAACATATTTATAGTTTTCTGCGAAATCATATGAAATAACGAATTCACCAGACTTCAAATGTAGCTTCAAATCCTTGAAGAATGACCATTGCTCTTTGATTAAAAAGTCATGGTTTCTCAAGTTTAGCAATCCTGTACACATTTCTTCCACAAAATCATCCACATTTAAAATGATTGTTTTCAATGTGCATCTGTCAGTCTGAATCCAAGAATCAAATTTGACCTCCTCTATATATTCTCGATCTAAAGAGTTGATTAAATTTTCTTTGATGAATGTGGTTTTCGGGCAATTGGTACATTCACCTAAGTGGCAAGAAGTTGTTTCATTAGGACACATAGTCAATTTAAGGCAATCGCGGTAATCGTGTAAATCTTCTGCCGAATCATCTATTAAATACTTTAAGTAGATTTCGTTCAACATCAGTTTAAGATTTTCATGGTAAATGCAAACGCATACTGTATGAGTTCCGCTGCTTTCTGCCAAAACGCAATGTTTTGGCCTCATTTGGGTTAATTTCGTGAAGCCAATTCTAACATCCTCGTGTTCAGATTGAAATGTGCAAATAACTCTATCAGGTTACAGATAACCATTCTCTTCTGTTATGTTATGAAGGTGTGTTACATAACTTTGGAAAGGTTAATTTGTCTAGTTTCTCAGTATAAGTTTTATTTGTAAGGTTTTACACACAAATAGGAAAAAATTCAAAATAGTGCATTTGTGAAAAATTGAAAAACCGTTGTCTTGAGTTACAAAACATTTATTTTGATAGATATCCCACTCCCATCCCACTAAGCGACCAAAAAGCTCTTAAAGGAAAAATCCTAAGCTTACTTATGAAAAAAAATGCCCTTTTTGAAAAAAAAGGCAAAAAATGCTTTAATTTAGCAAAAAAAAAGTCTAAAAATTTTTTTTTTTTAAAGTATTTTTTTCCGAAATATTGAATAAGTAGCTATCTAAACTCTTTAGGAGAAAATTTTCTAAGAACAATAGGTAATAAGTTACATGGATGAGAAGAAACACCTGTTTGGCCAAAATGTCAAATTTTGATCCCCTCTAACTCAGAGAGATCTGGACCGATCTTATTGAAAGATTGTGTCTAAACTACTATCCAATAGGACTAACCTTGGTGCAAATTTCATCCCGATCGGAAGACATCGGTTTCAAAAGTTGGTGCACTTGACATGAAATCCCCCATATATTTAAATATATACTTTTGATTTGTTAAATGATTCTATTTATTTTATTGCAGAAATTAATTTTTTGTTTTTTCTTTGTTTATATATTTTTGACAGCTAGTTCAGATAAACTAGCGATAATTTCTTATCAAACTTGGAGATGACACTCAATGTTTCTAGGTTCACAACTAGGTTCATTTTGAACCAAGTAGATTCGCTCTCAAAATTTTGTATGGCGAATCATGTATAATCAATCATGATTTGGGCGCGAACCGTGAATGAGAGAGCGAACCACGAATCTTGCTGTCCGTGTGAACATAGCATTACACAGTACGTGGTCATTAATTGTACTTATTTTTGTTGTGTTTATGTTTTTTTTTGTAACAATTATTTTAAGCAAAGTTACTTTAAATTCTAAATGGATCAAGCTTCTGCAAATTTGAATGCATTGTCTTACCACTGAGTATTTTCAGGAGTATTTTAGTTAAAATAAGCAAGATAAAAATCAAACATGATCGTAATTATTTTTGTCAATCATTGCAATTTTACAAAATATTTAGGAAAACTTGCGAAAATGTATGCGAACTATAAGACTAACATTTTTTTTAATTTAATAAAAAAATATATATAAATAAGGAGAAAAAATAAAAAAATGGAAAATTTTGTACTTATTTTAAAAAATTACGCGTTTCTTTGGAATTTTAAAGTTGACAACCTTGCCTGCGGAACCTTTTGACAAAATTAAATGACAAAATGTTAAATTAACTTGAACATAATTTTCATACTATTATCAAACATCAATAATGGGATGCTTATACAACTGCCACTACTAGATGCTGGAGTTTACCTTCATATGCACTGCAAACGTTTTTCAAATCGAAAAATGCATACATGACATAAGACTTTATGGCGCCGGGATAAGATCTGCCATTCTAACTGTAGTTGTCTGCAGTAAAACGGCGGTCTATTTGGATCCTAACATGTTTTGTCTCCTGTATATGTTGCTATTCCTACTAATCGTTTTAGTGGGTTTTTTGAATTTTTTACATACAAACTTATTTCAATGTCATCCCTAGAATACATAACTTGGAATTAAATTTATAATTATGTTATCATGTAAGATACTTTTAGTTATTTTATTAATTCTAATTTCTAAATTAAAAATCAACTAATATAAAAAGTGCATTATAAAAAGCATGTGCTTCTATAATTATGCTTTTACTTTTACTTTTACTTTTCGATTGCCCTGATAAATGGTTGTTGCAATCTGTAAATAAAATGTAAATTCTATTTCAAAAACTACAACCGATTTTTTTAAAATTCAATTGCCTTTATACTTAATGCAGCAATATGGAAAATATAATTCAGTAATCACATTAGAGTAATACATACAAATTCTTTTGGCAACAAATTACGTGTGTACTATATCTCCAATTATGACCAAAGATCTCAATATGAATATAATAAAACAGACAAAAAATAATCTGCAAAATAATAAAAATTGCTTTTAGGCTCAAATTCCAAATTTTAAAAATGAGAAAATATTTAGATAAAATCGAAAAGGACAAAACCATTTTTTATACATAATTTTATGCATACACTGAATCTCTACCGAAAAAAACAAATTATAGAAGAAAATATGTGAAACTCAAGAACATATAGGGTGAGGTCACTTATGTGTTCTAAATACATTTTAAATCCTTATTTTATTATCGGGAGACTACTTTACATTTTCGAATGTTGATTTATGGATACTAGCAGATTCCAGCGCTCGAAATTCGAGTGGAATTTCTAGGCAACTTTATTTCTCAACTTAGCCAATTTACAAACCAACACTTTTTTGGTTTATTATTATTGTGAATGACGATAACAAACTCATTAACAAACACATTAACAAATTTAATAAACACACACATAGCATATGTATAGTTTTATGTATGTGTTAGTAGCAACTTTAAATGAAAAATTAAAAAAACGGTAAATCTGGTGAACACCTAAAAAGAAATACCTTTCAAATAATACATGCTTGGTCAAAATCGGGATAAAACGTTAGAACAAAACATCGGTAACAAGGAATCGCCTAGCCTATTAATGTAATAGATAATAAGCACACATATACGGAATTTTATCAATTTTATCAAGTTCAATGCCAAGCTTTTAACCTAAAATACAAAAAATCATAATATTAAAATTAAAAATATTTTTCTCGAAATTCGTCTAAAAATATTTAAAAAATAACGGAACAAATGATCGGACTATTTTTGCATATAGTTTCAATATAAATATCATAACATTTTGAACTTCAGTTTCCCGAAGCTAACGGAGTACGATATAATATAGTCAGTATATGTATTTTAGCTTGAAATTCCCTACATATTAAACTATAAATATTAGGGTGGGTCAATTGTAAGGGGCCGAAAAAATCTCCATGGGTTTATCGCGATTCTGGTACTATGGGCCATAACAAGTATATTTGCCCAAGGAACCAATCCTTTTAAATCATTTTCAAGCCTGCCAAAATTTCGATGAAGATATTTGCATGATATTTTCCATAATCCTCATTCAAATGTAAACAAAAATATTTAAAATGTGTATGCTGGGGGGTTTCTTGTGTCGGGAAATCTATTTTTCACATCTATTTTTATTTCTAATAGCCGCCAGGGGGCGTTTTCGCGCATTTTTGTGGTGTTTTTTTTAACCTTTTTGGGAAAAATTGACGAAATTATTGCACAAATCGACGAATCTTTGTCTTTCCCATATTTAAAATTGTCCAAAATATTCAGCCCCGCGTACCCATACACGACCTATATCGATTTCATTAAATTTTAGTCTAAAAATTTCTTTTTCTATATTTGTTCATTCAAGGAGTATCAGTTCCCATGCTATATTTATATGGTGAAGTAACTTCTTTCTTGAAAAATCTGTGCAATATTTTTGTTTTTGATAGGTTTAAGTGAAGATCGGGAAGCAGCTTCACATGAGGGCTATGATTAAGAATTGTCCAATTGGGTATATATTTGGACTACTGATTAATGGATGTAATAAAGACAGACAAATCCAATTTGAACGCGATCTTTGATATAATTCTGATCTTATGGCAATTTAAGTTGATCTCATACTCATTATTTGTATGGGGACTACGTCTGAACATACACCTAATTCCACCAACAGGATTCGTCCTTTGGCCAGTATAAGCTTATATACCAAATTTCATTTGCGGGCTGTAGTTTGCTTATAAAGTTTACATGGACACACAGACGAATAGACGGATAGACATACGGATAGATGAACATCGCTAAATGACTCAGAAAGTGATTCTTAGTCGATCTATATAATAAAAGATGGGCCTGGTCAATTTTTTTGATAGTTACAAGCATCAGCACAAAGTCATTATACCCTAACCACATGGTATAAAAGTATTAAAATAAAATGAAACTTAAAAGTATTAATTTTTATGCTGTTGACAAAACAATGGAAACCTTAACTATGCAATAATTGAAAACTTTAAAACTTTACCTTTATTTTTGGTTTCAATATTTCGTTGGGAATCCATTATTTTATAGTATTGCTTCACAGCGCACAGTGGGACGAATATCAACTGTTCCGTTCAAATTACACTACACCTCATATAGTTCAACTGTTTGAGCTGAGGGTTTTTTTTAAATGCTCATTTTGAATTTGTCCATCGATCCATTTTTTGGGAATTTTGATTTCGGTTCACATTTTTCTGGAATTTGTCTCCAAAAATTGGTTTTTACGAAAAAAAATTATTTCTGGCGCAAGTGGGACCCTACGGAGGGAAAGAATGGAGTATTTTTTTCAAAAATTTTCAGCTGAGAATCTTCGTTGCGATAAATACTAAAAATCTGTCTGCGTGAAACCGCGGCGAAAAATTTTACATGCCTTGTTTGTGAAATTTCGTGTCCGTATTTTTCGATCTCAAATTAGGCTGACCATTCCAAAACACTAACTACATTAGATTCTTACCACTCGGTTACAACTTTTGAGGCGTGTTTTGGATCATTGTCTGTTGGAACTTCCAGACCAAGGACATATTTCCTCCGCGTATGGATATATTACGTCATTTAGTGTTTGCCTGTAACCAATTCCAGTTAGAGTATCTTTTATTACATGAATGGGATCCATTGCTTAACCTGAAAAGCAACCCCATACCATATATTGCAGCCGCCAAACTCAATAGTTTTATTTATAGATTTTGGGTCTGGCCTTTTTTCCTTTGGTTGTCGAACAAACATTCTTCCATCATGGCCTCTTAAATTAAACTTGGACTCATTTGAAAAGAGAACAGTATTCCAATTTCGTCTTGACCAGCTAATGTGTTCTTAATCAAAATTTTTCCTCTGATATCAGTGGTTTCTTTTCAGGACGATAACAACCAAGATCAGCTTTAACGGCTAGTTGGGAAACAGCTCGAGCACATGCTTTTAGGTTGAGATTGTTAATGACCTCTTTAGGTAGCATTTGACTCGTTTTACGGAGACTGTACCTGTACCGATATTTCTTGATAATTTGAAATTATGGACGTATTCATGGAATATTTCTCACAAATTTTATTTTGCTTAAGATCAGCAGTAAAATCATCTATTATTCTGGTTTTCAATGCTTCACAACACATATTTTATAATAAATAAGTATTATAATTAAACATTGAAATAAACGATTGTATTTAAAACACAGTTAAAAGAAAACGCCAGAAAACATATATCTATAATATTAATAGGCTAGGCGATTTCTTGTGACAGATGTTTCGTTCTACCGTTTTATCCCGATTTTGACCAAACGTATATTATTTGAAAGGTATTTCTTTTTAGCCGTTTTGCAGATTTACAGATTCACAGATTTTTAAATTTTTTCCTTTATTTTGAGTAAATTGCATTTAAAGTTGCTACTAACACATACATAAAATTATACAATGCTATGTGTGTGTTTATTTATAAAATTTGTTAATATGTTTGTAATAAAAATTAGTTTGTCTTTTTGTGTCGATTTGTGAATTGTTTATAATCGATTAGCATAACTTTAGGGTCTTTATTTGATAATCAAATAAAATTTCCTAGAATTTGCTCTCGAATTTCGAGGGCTGGAATCTGCTAGTTTTACTTTAAACGTCTTTATATATTCTAAGAAATCTGGTCAAACTTTTTATTATTATTTTTTCATTTGTAAATCCATGTGACCCATTATCATTTTTCAAATGAAATTTCCATTTTGTTTTGATCAAATACCGTTAGCTTAGAATGAAAGATGCTAACTCCACATTTATTGAATATGTAGGTTCTAATGTAGTATATATCAAAAAATTATTTTGTTTTTGTGCATTGACTTACCAAAAGTACTAAGTCCACTCTGTCAAAAAGCATGTGCGAAAAATCACAAATTGTCCATTTCACTAAAATATGCCAGCATTTTCATTTTTTAAAAATTTATAAAAGAGGACTATCATCTTTACACTCTAAGCTGAAGGTATTTATTTTCATACAAATGAAAATATCTGATTAAATATCTATTAGAAATTTCTAAAATTTAACAATTCAAAAGTACAACGAATCATAGGTTATTAAATAAACATTAAATTAAAAAAAATATGGTACATTATGCAGAAATTTATTGAAATGGTCACCCTTGCTAAGTTCGTCACAACATGTTCGTTTAAAATAAACGAAGTAAAGAAGATTAACAACAAATACGAAATTTATACGACTGCAGTACGATTGTTTACAAATTCTAACTTTACTGGTAGTTTGATTTAGCTAAACACAATATTTCGTTTCAGTGAGTTATTTTACAGCTTTACTGTTGAGTGGCGTTAATAGTTTAAATGGCGCTAATTTGATTTCATTTAATTAATAGAAATCTTAGTCACAATTTTATTTTGTTAATCCGATTGTTTGTTGGGCAAATTTAAAGTTATTCTTGACCACAATTTATATAGTCGTGTATACTAATTAATCAATATTTTGTTGTCATGGTAATATACGTAATAAAAAGAAATAAAGGTTTCGTTAAAACCAAGAAGAGTAACATGTCAATTTGCGTCATTTTGTGTAGATTTTAAGACAAACTATTTTTTTATATATATGTCTGCTGAGCTCACCTTACAGGACGGTTAAAACGATGCTAAATACAATTATCATATCGTGCGAATATAATTTAATTATTCAAATAAATTTTAAATTTAATCAAGAAAGTGTGTATTTTATTTTTCTCTCAAACTTTATTTTGAAACTATCGAATTTATAACTCTAGAATTATGTTAGAATTATTATAACTCTAGATTTTATAATAATCGGATAATACCATTAACATGAGATATATTAATATCTTACGTTTTAACGCAAATATGTTCCAGGCCAAAAAAGCACATCCGAAGAAGTGAAAAGTATCATATGCTTATAATCTGGATGTGTTGAAAGGTTGAATTTTAAGCAACGAATTTTCTATGGGCAATTGTCATTTGATGGAAGTTGTTTTTGTGAATCCTATAAATTTCATTGGAAAGTTAAATTTAAACTTAATTTTTAATAAAAATTTTTACTTATTTCTTTAAAATTTGAACTTTAAATTACGTAATTAGTTCTTCAAAAATCCTTTGTCCAATTTAAAATTTTTGATGTGTAAACATCTTTACGTGCAGGGGGGTAAATTTATATTTCACAATACAATTACAAAAACAGCGTGAAAAAATTATGATGATGAAAAATAAAAATGAAAAATAAAAAATGAAAAATGAAAAATAAAAAATGAAAAATTAAAAAGATAAATAAAAAATGAAAAATAAAAAATAAAAAATGAAAAATAAAAAATAAAAAATGAAAAATTAAAAATAAAAAATGAAAAATTTTAAATGAAAAATAAAAAGAATGAAAAATGGAAAACGAGAAATGAAAAATGAAAAATAAAAAATGAAAAATAAAAAATTTAAAATGAAAAATTACAAATGAAAAACGAAAAATGAAAAATTAAAAATTAACCGGTTTAAATAATAAATAATAATAAATATTTTTATATTAGCAGAGCACCTGCAGTTGATTGCTATAAGTGATATATAGATGACGCTTCCTGTTTGGTTTTATACAAGTGCCATAAAAAATCTGTAATTAATAAATAGATGCTACCACATCTCCCCTGTGATCGGACTCACATAATTTTTTTTGTTTATTGTCAGTTTTTTGATTTATCGACATCAATTTTTGTATATACTGCTTTTTGGGAAGTAATGAAAAAGTAATTCCTGATACTACACATAATTATTTTTTAGTGTGCAATGTGATCCCATTTATGAACTTTAATATTTTTTTAGCTATAATTCCAGAACCATTGATGATTTCTGATTTCATTCTTCAGCAAATAGCTTCAGCAAATTAAGTTGGACTAATTTTATCTAATGAAATCTTCCCCACTTTTTTGGTAATTTTTTTGAATAACATAACATTTTTTAGTTGAGTAGAATAGATGTGTACTAGGGCTATAACCAAATTTTTCGCATAGCACCACGAGGTGGACAATGATGTTTTATTAACGAAAAATATTATCTTGGGATATTTTACAAAAAAAAAAAAAAAAAACTTCACGCACCAAATTCTTTTTCTAAATCAATACAAAAATTTTTTTTAACAAGTTATTTTATTTCATATCATAACAAATTATTTAACTTTATATACAATGGTTATATTATTAAGAAAAAATAATATTATAGCATCCTTTATTATTGGAGGATAAAATTTTAAGTTTAAAATACGTGTAGATTTGCAAAATGGATATACATATATCCTGCACAGTTTTTATTCCACTCTTTTTGATTTTTGATTAATGAATCATCTTGTATCCAATGTTTAAGAAAGTATTTCTTGGCATTTTTGAATATTGTCAATGACTGGTTTAAAAGTTGAAAGTTATGTTCGTGAAATCAGTGATCTGAGAACCATGTATCGTATCATTGACCGCACATAAACTCACAAATTGGGTATACCTCAGACTGATATTTTGGTATTAGTATAAATGCTAAAAGTTCAAGGATTGCCCTCGAAATCCATCGAGCATTGCTGATCGGCGGAATAGCTTTAAATTTTATATATGGAAACTTTTACATATATGCAGTTTTGTTTTCGTTTTCCATTTTATTTAAATAAATTTCAACGACGTATTTGAAACTTCATTGCTGATGATGCGTGAACTCTTTTGATGCCATCGAAAATGTAAAAGCGTATTCCTTCATAGTTTTCAATGGCTTATTCGACTATAGTATGCCAATTTTGATACTTTCAAAAAATTTTATAAAGTTATAGCCCTAATGTATATACATACGTATGAGTGATATTTTTAATATTATATTTTTTACAAGGATATATTAATAAAAACAAGTGAAAAAATTATAGTCGGTCTAGACCGACTATACGATACCATATACCATGCGTTTAGAGAGCCTATCTCATAGGCCCAACTAACTGGACATAGAAAATATGCATAAACCAAATTTGAGTGGGATTTTAATAAATATTTTTGGCTGCAGATATGAAAAAGTTCATATCGGATGTTATATCTAAATGGACCGATACTGACTATGTTTGGTAAAGTCTCTTGTATTTTGCAAAAATATATACAAACAGTGAAGATCGGGAAGCAGCTCTATATGGGGCCTATGACTAAGAGTTGTCCCATAGGGATCATTTTTGGCCTACTCATTAATGGATGTAATAAACACATACGAACCCAATTCGAGTAAGATCTATATGACAATTTGGATCTTCTGGCAATTTATGTCTATTTCATAGGGGTCATTTGTATGGGGGCTAGGTCTGAACATTGACCGATTTACAATAGTGTTCATCCTATGGCCGATGAAAGCACATATACCAAATTTTATCAAAATATATTCATATTTGCGACCTGCAGTTTGATTACAAGGTTTACATGGACACACAGACGGACGGACGGACATCGTTAAATCGATTCAGTTAGTGATTCTGATTCGATCGTATAATAAAATATAAAATATATTCGTAATAAAAAAATATATTCGTTTTACAAGTTAAAGTAAACATTTTAAAATTTCTTACTTTATTCTAAACTAGATGTAACCCGGTGTGCTTCGCTACACCCTCCCCCTCCCCCCTTCTGAATCGTTATGAAAGAGCTCACGTAAAGTCCCAAGGCTCTCACTAATACAATAATTCAGATATATCACGTTTAATATTAAGTTTCTGTGGGGATACGACGCGCATTTGTTTAATCCCGTCCATTTTTTTTGTCTAACTACTCACGTTAATAACAGATGACATGAGACAAATTTGCAAAGCTTTCTCTATCATAGTACTTAATATATATGATATTAAAAATTTACTTTGTATGGGAGGTGCCACGCCCACTAAAAATATTTAAAAAAAATAAAGCCTGTAGCACTCCCATATCCGCAGTAAGACTATGTGAAAATTTCAGGAAGATCAGATAAGTAGTTACGGAGATTACCTCCTACAAACAAACAAACGAACAAATACTTAACTATTGGCCTTGAACTTAGAATATAATTTGGAAATTGTTCTTTTTAACGATTTTTGATTTTGCCCATTTTTGATTTTGAAGATTTTTGTTTTTTGGGCGATTTTTATTTTGCGCGATTTTTGGGTGATATATTTTTGGCGATATATTTTCCACGACAAATCACATTGATAACTAATGAACTTGTCAAAAGACTGTCGCTTTCGTGGTGCTTTATATTTTGTACATAGGAGGTGCCACGCCCACTAATCCCATCCCGCCCAATTTTTATTGGACTACTCACATTAATATCTGATGGACTCATGCAAAATGTCGAGTCTTTCCCTTTTATAGTACACCAGTTACATGATATTAGACATCTACTTTGCATGGGCGGTGCTACGCCCACTGCTCCTATCACGCCCATTTTTTTGTTCGACTAATCACACAAAGAACCTATGGGCTCACGGAAAGCAGCAAAGCTCTCTCTTTTACAATACTCCAGATATATGACATTAAATAGTTACTTTGCATGGGGAGTGCCACGCCCATTGGTGTGAACCCGCCAATTTTTGTTCGACTATTCATACTAAGATCTGATAGGCTCGTGCAAAGTGTCAAAGCTTCCTTTTTTAGCACACCAGTTATATGATATCATATATTTACTTTGTATGGGCGGTGCCACGCCCACTGCTCCGATCACGCCAATTTTTTGTCTAACTAATCAAATGAATAACTTATGGGCTCACACAAAGTCCCAAGACTCTCACTATTTCAGTACTCCAGATATATGGCATTTTATATTTAATTTGTATGGCAGATGCCACGCCTATTCGTCCGATACTGCCCATTTTGCATCCGGCTACTCACATTATTAATAGGCGATATCAGAAAAATTTTAAAAGCTCTCTATCACATTACTCGAGATATATAATATTGAACTATTTCTTGTATGGGAGGTACCACGCCCACTTATCCGATCCCGCCCATTTCCGGAGTAGCTACTACTATTAACAATAGGTAACCTCACACAAATTTGCAAAGCTCTCCCTATCATAGTACTCAATATATGTACATGATATTAAAAATTTACTTTGTGTGGGAGGAGCCACGCCCACCAAAAAAATTAAAAAAATTATAGCCAATAGCACTTCCCATATCCGCAGTAAGACTCTGTGAAAATTTCAGGAATATCAGATGGGTAGTTACGGAGATTACCTCCTACAAACAAACAAACAAACAAACAAACAAACACACATTACCTCTTTATAAATAATATTAGTATAGATGAAAGCCACAGGCATCAGACTATTATAAATTGTTAATTTTACTGATATTGTTGTTTTTTTTTCTAAAAAAAAAAGAAATTAAATGTAATATTTTATAATCAGCTTTTGATAACATTTTTGTAAATAAATTTTTAAATTGATACGAGTATATAAAAATCCAACCAATTATTGTTTTATTAATCGCTAATACACTCAAAAAATTTCAACAGTAACTACATGTAATTCATTCATATAAAGGGTGTTTTTCAAGCCCGACAGAACATGAAGTTGTAAAAAATAACACAAAAAATTAAATTTTAATCAAATGAATTTTATATTCAAAAAATCAATATATGGCATTAACATTTGGAAATGATTTCGGGCATATGGTCACCGCGTCTGTTCTTGGCGAAGCTCATTCTGGATATCCAATTTCGGGCCCCTTTTTCGAGCATTGCTGGCCGCATGTCACGAATAGAACCACAGAAAATAATCCAGAGGTGTCTAGTGGCTTTATTTCCGCACCACCTGGATCATATACGGGTGTAGGCCAAGATCTTTGCGCAATATTTTTCACTTAGTAGACGGACAGAACCTTAATTCCTGCGACCGACGATGAATCGATAAGTTTGGATCATCTTCCACACTTTCGTTTATATCGGCGATATCCTCTTCATGCACATTCCTTCGACGTGTTGGTGTTATTGTATCATTTGGAGATTATGTGCCATAAAAGCTATAAATTATGAAGTTGTCTATAAGTTGCGTGAATCAATGACTGATTTTCAAAGTGAATATATTCATGATGATATGTCAGAGTATACTGATTATACAAGGGAACAAAATTGAACTCTTTTGGTGTTGACTAGAACTTTTCTGAAATTTTTTACTAATTTGAGGTCGCTGATTTCAAATCTAACCATTTTTCTCCATCAGCTCGCATTTTTATGTTACAGGTACTAATTGTATTTTTGACTTTTTTAAAAATTTTTCTTTTTTTCAAAACGATATCTCTGAAACTACTGGTAATAAAGATAATATTATTGACGAGTTTTGGATTTTTTTAAAGTGAATTTGGTGAATCGTTTTCAAGTTATACCAATATATGTAGTGCTTTAATTTTGATAGAAAAAAACCAATTGCAGAACGTTCGTCCTATGGCCGATACAAGCTTATATACCAATTTCATTTTAATATATTCATATTTGCACCCTGTAGTGATTACAAGGTTAACATAGACACAAAGACGGATGGACATCGCTAAAGCAATTCAGAGTCGATCTATATAATAATGGGTCTAAGTTACAAATATCAGCACAAAGTCACTATTATGCCTACCACCATAAATATATGAAATAAATGGTAAACTTCTGAATATATCCAAATTATTATCCTGGTCAAATTTGATTTGTGTGTATCCCAAAATAAATCATATGAACCATTCTTAGTCAAAGTCGCTCCATTTTCGACCTAGTCCTAAAACTAACATCTGCTATAAATTTTTTCATATTGGCAGGCAAAAATTTTATAACAATACCACTCAAAATCGGTTAATGTTTATTTTCTACTAGCAGATTCCAGCCCTCGAAATTCGAGCACAAATTCTAGGAAATTTTATTTTTTCATTAAATAAAGACTCTAAAAGTATGCTAATCAATTATATCAAATTCAAAAATCAACACAAAAACCAAACTAATTTTTATTACAAACACATTAACAAATTTAATAAACATACCATAGCATTGTATAATTTTATGTATGTGTTAGTATCAACTTTAAATGCAATTTACTCAAAATAAAGGAATTAAAATTAAAATTCTGTAAATCTGCAGAACGGCTTAAAAGAAATTCCTTTCAAATATTAAAAGCTTGGTCAAAATCGGGATAAAACGATAGAATAAAACATCAGTCACAAGAAATCGCCTAGCCTATTAATATTATAGATATGCAATTAGTTGGACCTATCGCATCGCATAGTCGGTCTAGATAGACCATCATTTTCTTACTTGGTTCTTATTTCACACTTTTTTAACTTTAGCTTATTATGCTGCTATTTATTTATATTACTAATGAAAGGTAGAAAAAGTGTTGTCAATAATGCGTTCAAAAGCGTTTATATAAAAATTTGAAACGAATTTTTCTCAATAGACTTTAAATTCTGAGATTATAACCAAAATTAAATTTAAACATTATTGATTTTGTTTCGTATTTCAAAGACCTACTTCTTTTTTTCTTTTATGTGATATTACTATTAATTTTCAATTACTGAAATAGTTGAAAAACAGCTACAAAAAATTGTTAACATGCCAATCTACAAACATGTTAATTAATTTGTTTTTTTAGTAATTTTAAACGAGTGCCAATAATATCTTTTTAAATACTTAATATCTTTTGGTTTTTTTCTGAGTAAGAACAAGTGTTGCTTCATTTGCTGCAAGTACACTTTACAACAATTTTCGAACTGTTGCACAGTGTAATTTCTTATTTATTATGTTTTTATAAAAACAATGATAGTTCTTTTTGATGTGTAAGCATCTATACGATCAGGGGGATAAAAATCTATTTCACAATACAATCACAAAAACAGAGTAAGTCCAAAACGCTGTGAGGAGTAAGACCAAAACGTTGTGAGGAACGATTGTATTGGTGAAAAGATTAGGAAGTGTTTGGCGATAAAATGAGGACACGGTTTCATTAGGAAGTGTTTAGAGATAAAATGAGGGAGCGAATAGCGTTATAAAAATGTTTTGAAAAATGAACAATAAAAATTGAAATATGAAAAAAGAAAAATGAAAAATGAAAATTAAAAAATGAAAAATAAAAAATGAAGAATGAAAAATAAAAATGAAAAAAAATTAAAAGCTAAAAATGAGAAATGAAAAATGAAAAATTAAAAATGAGAAAAAAAAATGAAAAACGAAAAATGAAGAGTTAAAAATTAACCAGTTGAAATAATAAATAATAATAAATATTTTTATATTAGCAGAGGCCCTGCAGTTGATTGCTATAAATGATTCATAGATGACGCATTCTGTTTGATTTTAAAAAAGTGCAATAAAACACCTTTAATTACTAGACGTTTACACATCTCCCCATGCCTTTTTTATAAAAAGAATCAATCTCTATTCGAAATATGCACAATTTTTTGGATTGTTGTACAAAATGTTATGAAAAATATATTTTGCACCTTTTTGACTTTATATTTTGTTCAAACTATCGACAAAATTTTGTTAATGACTGGATTTCACTACGTCATATAAACTGACAACAAACAACTGGCATCTTTTCTATTAATTACATCTAATACACTAATAGAAAATCCGGCTGTCAAACAAAAATAAATTAGCAACATGTTGGCAATTTTATTTTAGATGTCGAATGTTGCTAGGGGCTGCATCTGTCAAGACATTACAAACCGTTTTCATAAAACTGACAATAATTGACAACAATGGATATTGAAAATGACATAGTAAAAACCAAGCATAAGCTTATTTTTTTTGCCTTAATTTAAAATATGGCATTATATGTAGGAAATAATCATTGAATATGTATATTTAAAAATAAAATCGTAATCATTGTTGAATTTTAGTTGAATTTTAGTTTTGGTTGAATTTTAGTTTTTGTTGTTGTTGTTATTATTAGCATAGTTACATATTAATATTAACAATATAAAAGTAAAGTTACTCCAGTCTTGATTGAAGCGACAGGCGACGAATTGTTTATAATTATTCATTCCATCAACTAAAATATTAACACATTTATTTCAAAAAAGCAATCTATATTTTGCAGGACATGCTGCAGAGTCACCAGTCCTTGGTAAAAAAAAATCAAGGGTTTGTATATGTTTTTAGATTGTTTTTGTACCTAGATATATACATATTGCAGGCATCCTAACCGATATTACACGAAAATATCTTTCAATTATGGCTATGCATTTTTTCTGAGCCCTTACCGTGAAATACATATTTGCAAGGAATAGTGTAACTAACCGACCTTACCGGCAAAACCTTCTTTTTTATTTTTTCCTGTTTTTGATTTATCTGTATTAACTCTGAAAATATTTAGCTATTTATACAAATTTGTTAAGATATGAAATTAAATGATAAATTTAGTAACAAATAAAAAAAATTTCAAAAATAAATTAACCAGAAATAGCTGCAGCTTCTCAGTCATTTGCAAATACTAGTCTGTCGTTTGTCCACTTAATTCTAACTTAAATGTGCAAAACACATTAGTAACAGTTGATATAAAAATCAATATATGTATGTGCATACATATGTACATGTACTTATAAACTGACAATTTTATAACGAATAAAGTTGTTTTGACGCAAATACAATAGATATCAGTGTTGCCACAAAAGAAATTGAAATTACGCATGAGTTCAGTGAAACTTCCACATAAACTTCCAAATTATATACATACATCTAAAATTTTTAGTCTGATGCCGCCATCATATAGAAAAGTCTCTTAAGACCTCAGAATACAGGAATACTCTTTTAGATACAACTCCTCCGAATTTATAGAATAAAAAATATTAAGAATAATAGTAAGAATACAGTTCTTATAATTTTGATTTCATCGAACGAAATTATCTTTATGAAGAAATGTTTTGCAATTTACGAGGGCAACGAAAGGATTTTATATAGAACAAATATCGAAATGGTATAACTTTAAAGTATCTGAGGTTTATTTTGTAAACAAATTCTTTATATAATTTTTGAATTTTAAATAATATTTCAAACATTATTTTATTTAAAAATAAAAAATGAGTAGGCTGTCAAAGTTTTTTAAATGTGTTAACCAAGTGGGAATTGAAAACTAAGGATTTATTTGATAAAAAAAAGTTAGAATTAAATAAAAGTATATATCAACAAATTATTGGCTGTAAGTATACATGGACGACACCTACAACTGAAAATTATACACAATTTTTGTAACAACACATTAAATGGCAACACTGGTACATATAAATGTAAGTACATATGTATTTATTTGTGTGTAATATAATTTGTGATTAAGTCTATAAATGTTTCCATTACAAATTATATAATTTGTTTAACGATGATCTACATTATTTGATTATAAAAACGTGTTTGAAGTTAAAAACAGTGGCGGTATTTTAAAATGGATGCAGATGAATGAATTAAATTTCAAATATCTTTAAAGAAAATATTTAATTTGTTTTTTATGTTTCTGCAGAAAAATGATCCGATATTATAATGTGTGAATGTGTAATGGTTCGGAATCGAAAATTTAGGGAATATCACCTCATATATGGTTATTTATCCTATAATACCACGAATTTGTTTTTATCTGTTTTATTTATTTTAAATTATTTTTTTATATAAATTCTCTTATTGTTTTGTTATACCCTTCACACCACTGTGTAGAGGGAATATATCAGTATGTCATTTCATCGTAAAATTTATTTGCGACCCCAGAAACTATATATATTCTTTATTCTTCAATCAACTGGAGTCGCTACAACGATGTCCGTCATTCTGTTGAAATCTCACTCATTCACAAAAAAAAAAAAAATTGTACCTGGGAAAAATAAGGATAATATTGTTTGTCTTTAGCCCAATAAGGAAACTATTCTAATGGGGTAGTGATGCGCAAGTTACAGCCTCTCCTACTCAACTGTCAACCTCACCTTCTCGTGGTGTTTCCTGTTTTCACAGACGAGGCTCTGACGACCGAGTATGGGCGGTATATCCCCAATAACCACGTGGATTAAATAACTGTCGCAAATAGCAGGCCTGTACGCACAAAGATGGCAGCCCCATCAACAGGATTGGTCGTGTTAGGCTGATAACCTGATGCGTCTGAAATTAAAAATCATTCTCAGTACAACTACAAGAAATCTACGATCTGGAAATTCGATGAGTTGTGTGGAATAACAGCACATACAAGTCACATTAAAACGAAACGTTATTTATGTCTTTTGACATGCAAAATTTTTGCATGAAAAAACAAGTAAGAAAATTATAGTCGCTCTAGACCGACTATACGATACCCTATACCATGCGTATAGAGACCCCTATCTCTCAGCCCCAAATAACTGGATATAGAAAATAAGCATAAACCAAATTTGAGTGGGATTTTTATTAATTTTGACGGCTGCAGATATGAAAAAGTTCATATCGGATGCTATATCTATATGGGGACTAGGCCCAAAAATGGACCGATCCTGACCATGTTTGGTAAAGTCTCTTGTATTACAAACAAAATTTGAGAAGAATCAGTGCAATATTTTTGTTTTTTGATATATTTAAGTGAAGATCTGGAAGCAGCTCTATATGGGGCCTATGACTGAGAGTTGTCCAATAGGGATAATTTTTGGACTACTGGTTAATGGATGTAATATATACATACAAACCCAATTTGACTAAGATTTTTATGATAATTTAGATCTTATGGCCATATATGTTGATTTCATAGGGGTCATTTGTATGGGGGCTAGGTCTGAACATAGACTGATTCTCACCAATTTCAATAGTGTTCATCCCATGGCTGCTAGAAGCTCAAATACCAAATTTCGTCAACATATATTCATATTTGCGACCTGCAGTTTGATTACAAGCTTTACATGGACACACAGACGGACGGACGGACGGACGGACGGACGGACATCGTTAAATCGAATCAGATAGTGATTCTGATTCGATCGGTATAATTAAAGATGTGTGTAGGTCAAATATTTTTTGTTGTTACAAACAGCAGCACAAAAACATTATACCCAAACCACATAGTGGTATAGGGTATAAAAATACCGTTTCGTCTGTATGTGATTTGTTTAAATGTTTGTTTGTGTTTTCAGTACACTTTACTAAAACACTTGATGTGGGTTACCTCCAATTAAGATGGAGTCGAGGTTACATGGTAGGGAGGGCTTAAGGGGCATAACATCCAGTCCCCAATCCCAAGGTAAGTATGGCCATCCATCCGTTTAGCGTCCGTTTTAACTGACAGTTTTTTGTAAATCGCACGTGAAGTCTGTAGTGCGGTTTCCCTGGGTCTTAACAAGATCCCACCCCCCCGGCGAGCTAGGCTCCCTACCAGCACCAGTGACCCGTTAAGGCTCAGGGAAACGCAAGCGGAAATTTCACCACCACCGCCGCACCATTACAATGTCACCAGACAACATCACGCAAAACCAAATAGATCATATTTGTGTTAGCGCCAAATGGAGTAACTCTTTGTGTGATGTCCGGAACCAGAGAGGAGCGGATATTGGAACAGATCACCACTTATTATCTGGAAGGATTGTTTTTAAATTAAAAAATGTGAAGTCAACCCAAGGCCAGACTAGAACCAAATACAACATCGAAAGACTAGAGTCCCAGCGACATCGAGAAGCCTTCCTAGGGCAAGTGCGGAATAACGTAATCGAACCATCAACGTCGGCAGAAAATGTGAATGAAAAGTGGAAGAATATTAAAGCCGTTATAATCGATGCCTGTGTTTCAAAGCTTGGAAACAAGGCAAAAAAGAACGAAGACTTTATATCTTCGCAAACATGGGATTTGATTGATCAACGTGCAAGTCAAAAAGATAAAATTAATTCCATCAACGATATAACTAAAAGAAATGAAGCACATAATCAATATCGACTGCTAGACAAACAGGTAAAACGGTCGGTCCGAGAAGATAAAAAGAAAGAAATATGCGATATGACCATAGAAGCGGAAAATGCAGCTAAGGCTCATAACATGAAAGACCTGTTTGTTATTACAAAGAAAATTGTCGGCACTGGTAACAAACGCACATTACCAGTGAAGTCCTCTGATGGAACGCTAATAACCAACGTCGATGAACAGTTGAAGCGTTGGAGAGAACACATCATGAATGTTTTAAATATTCAAAACGAAAATGTGACCGTTACAAGAAACAATAACGGTACCACTCTGCCCATTAGAACGGATCCTCCTTCAAGGGATGAAGTGATTGACGCCATTAGAACTCTAAAAAATGGCAAAGCAGCAGGAATAGATAACATAACAGCTGAAGTTCTTAAAACTGACACTGAACTATTTGCAAACATATTACAACCACTCTTCGTACAAATATGGAATTCTGAAACGTTTCCGCCTGACTTGACAAGTGGCATAATTGTAAAACTGCGAAAGAAAGGTGATGCAACGGATTGCAACAATTGGCGTGGTATTACGATTCTCTGCACGGTGATGAAAATCTTCATGGAAATAATTCTGGAACGAATGATACATCAAGTAGACGTACTATTGCGAAAAGAGCAAGCAGGTTGATCAGATAAATACGCTTCGAATCATTATAGAGCAATCTGTTGAAATGCGGTCATCCCTGTACCTTCTTTTTGTGGACTACGAAAAAGCATTTGACTCCATCCACAGAGGGTGCGATTGGGCTGAATTGGAGAACATAGGTGTGCCTAACAAAATCATTTCTATAATCAAAAACAGTTATGAGAATTTTAAATGCACGGTTCTACATGAAGGAAAGATGTCCGAGCCTTTTCAGACAATTTCTGGGGTTAGACAAGGCTGTTTGTTATCGCCACTACTGTTTCTGATCGTTATAGATGCAGTAACTAATCGTGCGAATGAGAACAAAGTGCGTGGAATTGTGTGGAATCCTTTAGAACCTGGTTCTCGACTGGAGGGCCTAGATTATACTGACGACAAATGTGAGCTCTCCCACAGGTTTATTGATATGCAAAGCAAACTTAAAGACCTGGAACTTGAATCCTCCAAAGTTGGGCTTAAGATAAATGTAGGAAAAAACAAAGAAATGCGTATAAACACAACGTCAACAGAGCAACTAAACTTCTTGGAGAATCAAGTTGAACGTGTTGAGGAGTTTACTTACCTTGGATGTATAGTATCTGAAAATGGTGGTAACCTAAAAGATGTGCAAAATAGAATAAAGAAGGCGTTGGGCTCATACACTCAACTTCGCAAGTTATGGAGCTCAAAAGACTACAGCCTCAGCACGAAAATCCGTTTGTATAAAGATTGTGTCCTTTCTGTCCTGCTCTAGATCAACATTGGGTGAAATAAACAGGCTTGAACAAAACGGTCTTGAAGCAGACGGTCCTGGACGAAGATACAACAACATTGGGGAACTCAAATAAGTTGCTGAACGAAGAGATAGATGGAGTAATCTTGTAGACAACCTATGCCCAGTATAGAGGCGGCTCGTAATCGAAAGACGATGGGCGAGGTTTGCTTGTTGTTTTGTTTGTTTTTATCAATGAGAATAAGAGAATAACGAAGATGGTTATACTCTTACTTTCTGTATAAACATCTTGGATATTCTCTTAATCTCTTTAAACAAACACAGATGTATTTTTATACCCTATACCACTATGTGGTTTGGGTATAATGACTTTGTGCTGCTGTTTGTAACAACCAAAAATATTTGACCTACACCCATCTTTAATTATACCGATCGAATCAGAATCACTATCTGATTCGATTTAACGATGTCCGTCCGTCCGTCCGTCCGTCTGTGTGTCCATGTAAAGCTTGTAATCAAACTGCAGGTCGCAAATATGAATATATTTTGATGAAATTTGGTATATAAGCTTTTATCGGCCATGGGATAAACGCTATTGAAATTGGTGAGAATCGGTCCATGTTCAGACCTAGCCCCCATACAAATTACCCCTATGAAATCGACATAAATTGCCATAAGATCCAAATTGTCATATAGATCTTACTCAAATTGGGTTTTGTATGCGTTCATTACGTCCATTAATGAGTAATCCAAAAATGATCCCTTTGGCCCCATATAGGGCTGCTTCCCGATCTTCACTTAAATCTATTAAAAAACAAAAATATTGCACTGATTCTTCTCAGATTTGGTTTGTATATATTTTTGCAAAATACAAGAGACTTTTCCAAACATGATCAGGATCGGTCCATTTTTGGACCTAGTCCCCATATAGATATAGCATCCGATATGAACTTTTTCATATCTGCAGCCAAAAAAATTAATAAAAATCCCACTCAAATTTGGTTTATGCTTATTTTCTATGTCCAGTTAGTTGGGCCTAAGAGATAGGGTCTCTAAACGCATGGTATAGGGTGTCGTATAGTCGGTCTAGACCGACTATAATTTTCTTACTTGTTATTTTTAACTTAATTTTTTATAAGTATGGTTTTACATTTTTGATGAAGGCATTTAATCATTGCTTTTAATAAAAACAAGAGTATTTGATTAAATGACGCATGATTTATCTCATTTTCAATAGGTACCTGGTCAAAATAACGACATACAACACTATCCTAACCTTACCAAGGTAAATGGTTTATTTTTTGAATGAACGTGATCTCATCAGACAGACGGACATCGCTATATCAACACGGGTTGTTATAAGGATCAAGCATTTATATTTTATGGGGTCGCAAATTAATTTCACAATGCGTTATAAATGGAATTACTAACTGATGTATGTATACCCTCCGCACAGTGGTTTGGAGGGTATAAAAGTGGTTTGGAGAATATACCTATACAAAGGAAACTAAAATTTGTATTTTGTGAAATTTTTTTGTATGTTAGTGTTTTTATATATTTATTTAAAGTCTATGGAATTACAAATTTCCTTACAGACTAATATATTTAGTGTATAAAATAGGTATAACAAATAAAATAATGACAATTTAACCTTGATTATAGTATTGTATTCAGTACACGGACGCAGCCGAATTCAACACTCCTACTTGTTTTATTTTGTTCCCAAACATATAAACTTCAAATATTTTCAATTCAAAACTTAATAAACTCCTAGGTCTAGTTTTTGCCCCTTTTATCTACGTCATCTTTTCGATATGGAAGTTTGATTACTTTGTAAAATTTAAATTTAATTATACCCTATACGACTATATGGTCAGCCAAAGTTATTATACTTTGTGCTGATGTTTGTAACTACCAAAAATATTTGAAATAGACCCATTTTTTATTATACCGATCGACTCATAATCACATTTTGAGTCGATTTAGCGATGTCCGTCCGTCCGTCTGTCCGTCCAACTGCCTGTGTGTCCATGTATTTCCCATATAAATAAAGCACCCGATATAAACATTTTCATATCTGAAGGCAAAAAAATTAATAACAATGACACTCAAATTTGGTTTATGTTTATTTTCTATATATCATTAGTTGGACCTGAGAGATAGGGTCTCTAAAACCATGGTATAGGGTATAGGGTCTAGACCGATTAAAATTTTCTTACTTTTTTTTGTACACTTTATGAGGCCCATGACTTATTAATTTTGGGCTACTTTCTGAGCATTGCTGGCTGTCATGAATAACACGAAAAATGTTGACCTCCAAGGCTGTTATTGCTATTGCTGTTGTTTATCATTATAAACCAGTGACTTCAGGTAGCCTTATTTGAAATAATCGAGAGGTGTCAAATCGCACGACCTTCGAGGCCAATTGACAGATCCATTTCTCGAAATCAATTTATCGCTAAATTTTGATTTTAATAAGTCGATTGTTGCGGTCGCCGTAATGCACATAGCGCACTCCTGTTGAAACCACATCTCACCCGGGTCAATTTCGTCCATATTTCCGAACAAAAAATCATTGATCATGGTGCGGTAACGATTTCCATTGACCGTAACACAAGCTCCGGCTTAATGTTTGAAGAAATAAGGTCCAATGATGCCAACAGCGTGTAAACTGCAAAAACGGTGACTTTTTCTAGGTGTAGTGGAGTCTGTAGTTTCTATAGTGGATTACTCTCACTTCATATACGACAATTTTGTTTATTAACAACCCCGTTATGAGCCTCATCGCAGAACACAATTTCGCGATAAGATATAGGGTCTGCTTTCAACTACTTTACGCATATGATGGTCTCGTGGTTTTAATTCCTGCACTAGCTGGATCTTCTACGAGTGTAGAGCAAGATATTTGCGCAAAATTTTCCACGTAGTGGACGGACAGACGATATTCTCTTCTGTTCGCATATTCTTTCGGCGTGTTGGTGATACTGAATCAGTTAGAGAGTCTGTGGTATGAAATCTATCCACAGTGCGCCATAAAAATCACGAACTTGTTTACATGATGCGCGATTGAATGACTGATTTTCAAAGTAAATTTGGATAATTTGGTATCGTCGTTCAAGCGTGTCCGAGTATACTGATCAAAAAGTGACAGTTCGTTTGACAGCTATCCCTTTAGTAAGTTCTATCTAAGCAAAAAACCTGTATTACTGCAAATTGAGCCAAAGTGTGTATAGTTTTCATCTCAATATTTTACGTTTGACTTTCTACTCTTCAGAAATCAAAGAATTCGATAATAATATAATATTAATAATAACTTGTAGAAAAAATTTCGTAAGCAAAGCTATATTTATGTCATGTATTTGATGCAAAACCTACTCGAAGTTGAAATGATTTCTAAAGTATTTCAAATATTGTGTTTATGCATTTCTTTACAAATCAAAAATCAAGTCCAATGTTACTATTACAAAAAAGTAAAAAAAAAAACAAGTAAGAAAATTATAGTCGGTCTAGCCCGACTATATGATACCCTATACCATGGTTAAAAGACCCTATCTCTTCGGTCCAACTAATTGGATATAGCAAATAAGCATAAACCAAATTTGAGTGGCATTTTTATTACTTTTTCGCTGCAGATATGAAAAAGTTCATATCGTATACTATATTTATATGGGAACTATATTTAAATGGACCGATCCAGAACATATTTGGTAAAGTCACTTATACTTTGAAAACATATACACAAACCAAATTTGAGAAAAATCTGTGCAATTTTTTTGTTTTTTGATAGATTTAAGTGAAGATCGGGAAGCAGCTCTATATGGGGCCTATGACTAAGAATTTTCCTATTGGGAGTATTTTTGAACTACTGATTAATGGATGTAATAAACACATACAAACCCAATTTGACTGCGATCTATATGATAATTTGGAACTTATGGCAATTTATTTTGATTTCATAGGGGTCATTTGTATGGGGGCTAGGTCTGAACATGGACCGATTCTCACCAATTTCAATAGCGTTGATCCCATGGCAGATGGAAGCTTATATACCAAATTTCATCAAAATATATTCATATTTGCGACCTGTAGTTTGATTACAAGCTTTACATGGACACACAGACGGACGGACGGACATTGATATTTCGACTCAAAACGTGATTCTGAGTCGATCGGTATAATTAAATATGGATCTAGGACGAATATTTTTGGTTGTTACAAACAGCAGCACAAAGTCATTATACCCAAACCACATAGTGGTATAGGGCATAAATATTGTTGGTCTAGATCGACTATACGGTACCTATACGATGCGTTAAAAAAAAAATCATGTGAGTCGGATCACAGGACAGATGTGTAAACATCTAGTAATTAAAGATTTCTTTATGGCACTTTTTATACCCTATACCACTATGTGGTTATAAGCTTTTATCGGCCATGGGATGAACGCTATTGAAATTGGTGAGAATCGGTCCATGTTCAGACCTAGCCCCCATACAAATTACCCGTATGAAATCGACATAAATTGCCATAAGATCCAAACTGTCATATAGATCTTACTCAAATTGGGTTTATATGCATTCATTACATCCACTAATGAGTAGTCCAAAAATGATCCCTTTGACCCCATATAGAACTGCTTCCCGATCTTCACTTAAATCTATTAAAAAACAAAAATATTGCACTGATTCTTCTCAAATTTTGTTTGTACATATTTTTGCAAAATACAAGAGACTTTACCAAACATGATCAGGATCGGTCCATTTTTAGACCTAGTCCCTTTATAGATATAGCATCCGATATGAACTTTTTCATATCTGCAGCCAAAAAAATTAATAAAAATCCCACTCAAATTTGGTTTTTGCTTATTTTCAATGTCCAGTTAGTTGGGCCTAAGAGATAGGGTTTCTAAACGCATGGTATAGGGTATCGTATAGTCGGTCTAGACCGACTATAATTCTCTTACTTGTTAAATCTAACAGAAGGCGTCATCTATGTATCACTTATATCAATCAACTGCAGGAGCTTTGCTAATATAATAATATTTATTATTGTATAGTATTTCAACCGGTTAATTTTTAATTATTCGTTTTTTATTTTTCATTTTTCGTTTTTCATTTTTTATTTTTCATTTTTCATTTTTTATTTTTTATTTTTATTTTTTTATTTTTGTATTTTTTATTTTTTTATTTTTTATTTTTTATTTTTTATTTTTCGTTTTTCATTTTTTATTTGTTATTTTATATTTTTCATTTTTCATTTATTATTTTTTACTTTTTATTTTTTATTTTTTTTTTTATTTTTTTATTTTTTATTTTTATTTTTCAATTAAATTTTTAATTTTTAATCTTTTATTTATATTTTTTTATTTTCATTTTTAATTTTTCAGTTTTCATTTTGCATTTTTCATTTTTCATTTTTCATTTTTCATTTTTTATTTTTCATTTTTGATTTTTCACTTTTCATTTTTTATTTTCCATTTTTGATTTTTCATTTTTCATTTTATATTTTTAATTTTTCATTTCTTATTTTTAATTTTTTATTTATTTTTTTATTTTTCATTTTTCATTTTTAATTTTTAATTTTTAATTTTTAATTTTTAATTTTTAATTTTTAATTTTTAATTTTTAATTTTTTATTTTTTATTTTACATTTTTAATTTTTTATTTTTAATGTTTAATGTTTAATTTTTCGATTTTCGTTTTTCATTTTTTATTTTTGTTTTTCCTTTTCCAATAGGTTATTACATATCATAATTTTTTCACCTATACAATCATAAGTCACACCGATTTTGTCTTATGTCTTACATGAAATAGAAATTTATTCCCCTGCGCGTATAGATGTTTACACAACAAAAAGTGTTTTAGGTCCAACTAATTGGAAATAGAAAATAAGCATAACTCAAACTTTAGTGACGTTGTTATGAAAACTTTAATATCGGATGCTATAGGTGCGTTTCATAATTATAAGGTCAATCAATTTTTTTTACTATATGTTCAGAATGGCGGACTGTAACATAAGAATAATTTCTAGATAAACTGTATATATTGCGAAGAATTCAAGCAACAACTAAACGTAATTTTTAATTTTTAATTCATAAACATTACAAATACAAGTGTTTCGCAATTATGAGGTCATCAAGCTTTACTAACATAAAGTAAAGAAATGTCAATATTTACGTAAAAAAGAATACTGTATGCACTGCTCTCTCTTATTGTAAACATCTTCACATCGTTCCATACTTCCAACAAGACATAATTGTGTTTTGTCATTCTTCATTTAGAGATTCCTACTGTCGATTTCTTCTATATACCTGTCGTGTCAATATGCACCAGAAATGTTACTATGTGACCTTATAATTGTGAAACATAGTCTTGGTATTGTTGTTCTAAAAAAGTACCATTAGTCCAAAAAAGTTTATCTTTTGCTGCCTGTACTCTTCAAAAGCTACTCAATTTGGTTAGAAAATATTCTTACCTTACAGTCCGTCTTTCTGGAGATATAGTAAAGCACCGAGTGACTTTACAATTGTTAAACGGACCTTATTTATATGGAGAGCGGGGTAAAAAATGGGCAGATCAGTATTATATTTGGTAAAGCCACTTATTTTTCGCTGAATCATATGTAAACAAAATTTGATAGATTTAAATGAAGATTGGGAAGCAGCTATATACATGATTTATTTTTGGAGTACTTATTAATGGTAATAAAAAATACACATAAACCAAATTTGAGCGAGATCTTTGTATGGGGACTAGGTCTGAACATGCACTAATTTCAATACCGTTCATGCTATGGCCAAGAAAAGCTTATGTACCGGTAGTTTGATTACAAAGTTTACATGGCTATACAGACAGACAGATGGGCAGACGCATGTCGCTAAATTGACTCAGAGAATAGTTCTGAGTCGATCAGAAAATAAATATGAGTCGATCGGTATAATAAAAAGTGGGTCATGGTTAGATATTTCTGGTAGTTACAAATACAAGCACAAACTCATAATAGCCTGATCATAAGGTAGGGTGTAAAAAAAATTCCAAAATACACGCTGCAAGTCAAGCTTACAAAATCGATAGAAAAACATTAACTCACACACTTTGAACGCTTTCTTTAAACTCCCCTATTATTCGTACAATAATTAAATATAACAAATATATGCTCATCAAATTGCCGATTTGAATGTTTAACAACAGATTTTTTAAACAATATACTTTTGAAAATCTACATGAAACAATGATCATAACAATGATGACGATTTGTGATGATTTCAATCAACAACCGTTATCTGCTTTTAATATGTAAAGCAGTTAAATTATAAAATAAAGTGTTTTCGTAGGTCAGTTAATCAACAACAACCCAGAGACTATAAATATTTTCAACAAGCACTAATAAAAGTTTAAACAAATTTTTAACTTGAAGTAGATAACAGGTGTTAATGAAAAAAAAAATTAAATGTTAAATTAACGTGGTTATCGACAAAACGATTCAGTATGGTCTTTAATAAAATAATAACAGTTAGTATAATTAATGTTTAAAAACAATTTAAAACAAGTGTGTATTTTAAAATTATATTCTCTTTTATTTCTCATAGTTCTGTATTTTGTGTGCTGTTTTTGTGGACTTTATTGATAGTATTCCCACATATGGAGATGAATTTGTTCACATAAGAGTGAATTTACCCAAATATCCTTCTAGTTCTCGTGGTATTATGGGAGCTAAACAAGAGTCAGGATCACTGCAACTTCATCATACTGGTCATAATGTAATTCATCATTTTCATAGACGTCGAAGGCCTACAAAGAAAGTGTCTAATATAAAGGTCGGTCCTTTGATGGAAAATGTTTTACTTGCCGAATTAGATAAACGCAGTACTGAACATTATTATCAACATGAAGCTAGAAACACAGTACTACCACCTATTGGCGAAACATATGAGGTTGGAGAAGAAGCAGCCGTAACTAAAGTTAATACTTATAAAGTAATAGAAGAAATGTCAACTAAACCTAATTATAAGGATTATGAAAAATCGCATCATGATTATGATAAAGGAAATATAGAAACTTATAAAATTATTGAAGAACATAAAACTCAAAAACATCATCAACCAAAACATGTTGACCAGCATGTTGACTTAGTTAAGTTATTAGAAAAGAAACCTTACTATCCGTATCAGCAACATATTGCTAATGATGAGCATATAAACTATCAGTATCATACACCGCAAGAAGAATCAAGTAGGATTATTAAAAATTTTAAATATATAACTTCTTATGAACCTCATCAAAAGGAGGTTGAGGAGGAGGAGGAGGAGTACGAGGAGAAGGGGGAAGGGGAGCAATACTTTTATCCTCAACATCATATGGATCAAGACTATTCTGATTATTATAAACCTCAATATCAAGAACCTTTAGAAATTCTAAAAACCCAATTTTCAAATGCTAAAGATAGGCCATATCAGGAATCACCATATGCCCAAGAATATATAGAAATTTTAAAAACAGAAACCGACTATGAGGCTAAAAATCACTATGATCACCATCAGCCACAAAAAGAAATTGTGCAAATAAAAGAAACTAAATATTCAAAACCCCGAGAAGAATATTATTACCAGCAGGAAGGGGATCATAACAGCCAATCACCTAGAAAATCACATAACTTGGGTAATGTAGAAAATTATGAAACTGGTTATCATTATCACAAACCATCCACATCATTACATCAATCGTCTTATGAAACTCAAGGCCAATACTACAAACCATCAGGTTCTGTTGAAAGAAAATTTAAATTTAAGCCACTGCGAAAACTCATTTAACATCAAATCAAATAAATATTTTAACGAGAAAATACTGATAATTTTGATGATGTGGGGACTTTAAAAGATGCTCGAGCAACTGAAACATATACCGGATAAGACAGTTATAGCGGCGTATGTTCAGGGCGTGGGTAGTGATGGTTATACCTTTACCTTTGCATTATTGTTGATATAGCTTACGCTAATTTTACATTATGTTTCGAAGAGTATTTACAAAATATGTTTTAAGTAGTTATTGAATAAAATATGAATATACATATATACATATAAGCTTTTTTGTGTTTATTTACGGTTTCAATAAAAGCATATCCACTTTATTTAACAAGCTCTCTTACAACATACAGTGGCAATACAATTGAGACTTTTAACAATATATATTTTTGACGACTTGAACGGTTTATACCAAAAAATTGGATCATATAATTAAAAACTCTTTTATTAATTTCAATATTAGTATGTATTTTATTTAAAAGAGAAAAAATATTAACATAAAATGATACAAGATGTCAGAGTGAGAGCTATATTGTGCGAGCGAGTTTTGTGTTTTAATAATTTTTTTATTTTATTTTTTTGGTAATTTTTCCAATTTTTTCACGATTCTGGCAGCTTTTACTTGTTTGGTAACAAAGCAGAAGACGGGTAAACACTTCTGTTTTGAATTTTTGTATATTTCATATTAATTTATTGTTAATAGTACAATAACCTAAAATGCACAATGAAAAAGTGTGAAGAACTGTAATAAAATATTCTAATAGTTCCCAGCCCTCGAAATTTGAGTGCAAATTCCAGGAAATTTTATTTTTTCATTTAATAATTTACAAATCAACACTTTCTAAATATCTATTGCGTTATTGTGAATGAAGAAAACAAACTCACAAACACATTAACAATTTTAATAAACATTGTACAATTTTATGTATGTGTAGCAACTTTAAATGCACTTTTCTCAAAAAAAATTTAAAAATCTAACAATCTGGTGGACAGATGAAAAGAAATATCATTCAAATAAAATACGTTTGGTCAAAATCGGTATAAAACTGTGGAACAAATCAGTGGTCACAAGAAATCGCCTTACCTATTAATATTATAAATATGTAAATCGCAAAAAAAAAAAAAACAACACAAAAAACAATAGAAAGGAGAACAGTTTTCCAATTTCCTCTTGACCAGTTCATGTGTTCTTTAGGAAAATTTATGCGAGACAGACGAGTTTTATCTGATATCAGGGGTTTCTTCACAACCAACATCAGCACATATATTTAGATTCGGATTGTTAATGACCTCTTTAGGTAGCATTTTTGGAGATTTTATAAATTCTCTTGCTATTTTTCGATAATTTTAGAAATTATGGATTTATTTTTCAGAATATTTTTCAGAATTTTTTTTTGTTTAAGAGCGTCAGACACTATAAACAGTGCAAGCTCGATTTTCGTGACTAATTAAAAACCAGACCTGTTGCGAAAACGGAATTTTCGTGATAACAGAACCCAAAATTTTATTAAAAATTTTTATATAACTTTTAAAGTTAGAATTGTTTTTATTGATATATTTATTTACATTTTAAACATTTTTAAAGAAATTTTAGATTTTGAGTTGCTTTTTCTTGGCAAATTGTGTTTTAACAGCTGAATTATGCATTGTTTGCATATGTTTATCGATGTTATAGCATCTACCAGTTTAATTTTGATTTCTTCATGACCACTAACGTGTATACCCGTATGTAATAATTCCATTTGCTCCTCATTACTTTCCATATGAAATTCTTCTTAATCCAGTCGTTTATGTCAGCATTCTCGGACCTAAAAAATATTTACTTTTGAACAACTTACTTTTACTAATTGGTAAAAATTAACTTACGTGGGGAATAAATTCGTAATGGAACCAATCCTTGAATATAAATGATGTCATCCAGGCGCTTTTACTGGACTTATATATTAAAGGTGCGTGAGTTTCTTGATTTTTCAACAACCCACAATTTTAGTTTGTCTGTGCCATTGTCTGTGCATTTGAACAGGGCAAACAAGTTATTCGCTCTCTACATATTTTTCTTCCGGAAGCCGCTTTCTCATTACATGTGCCAAAAGTGTGATTTGAAAGCATCCTATAATATCAACCGGATTCGTAAGCATTGTAAATTTGATGAAGAGTCAACCCATACTCATCAACGTAATCCTTAAACTCTTTCACAAATGGATCAATAAGATGAGATTTCGAAGACAATTTCTCGCCCGTAATTTTTAAAAATCTAATTTCATGTCGACGCTTAAATTTCTTCAACCATCCTTCACTGGCATTGAATTGGTTTGATAAATTTTGGAATACAAATAACTGGCTTTTGATTGTAAAATCTCTGCTGATATTGTAAAATTTTTTGCCTTTTGTTTTACAAACCACTTATAAAGCATTTTTTCCATTCTTGGGTACCCATCTTTCTTTAAGGTGCGACGTTTGCAAGGTCATTTTCTATTGTATGTACGAACTATTTTAATGAATTTTCTTGCTTTATAATGCGGTAAACCGAAGACTTATGCCACTTGTAATTCACGCAAATTGAATTTATGAAATCTTCACTTTTAAATTTTTTTTAAAATCTCTAATTTTTGAGAAATCGTTGGCTTTAAAATATGTTGAACTTTTCCCATATTAAGAATGTATTGACACAAGAAATGACACGAATAAAGTGACAAATTTTAAGAACAAAATCATCCAAAAAGGTTAATATACCAAAAGACGGGGAGTTCCCTTTTTTTTTCTAATAAAATTAAAAAAAAATAGGTACATAAAAGTGGCGAAAATGGAAGCCGTTTTTCGTAAATTGTCGCGATTATAGAACGTGCAATATTAAAAATTAAGCCATCGTGATAACCGGGCCGTCGCGGTAGTGGGTGGGCGCGAATACCGAGCTTGCACTGTGTATTTAAATAACGGATAAGATTTTATACATTTTCTTTCATACCATCTTCTATTTTTATTGTTTTAAAGTTTCCATAGTTTTGTGTCCTAACTTTAAAAAAAAACTTTTTTTTCGTTTATCTATTTTTTTAAGTTGTATTTTTTGTAACAAATTTGTTATCTTTCGATACAGAACATGCCAAAGAGTGATTTCGCCAAAAAAAAAAAAACATAATTTCAGTATTTTAAATTGATTAATTTATTGAGCTAATAAGGCCTAAAGTGTCCAGTGTAAATAAAACAACGTTTCTTTACATATTTTCCGACGTTTCGTCTATATTTGTAGACTTTATCAAGGAAGTCGTCTTTTTAATGGTAAAAAACAATACATTAATATAATAAAATACACCAAATTACGATTGAACTTACAATATGAAACTATTTTCCTTCACATTGAAACGGAATTGTACATAAAACAAAAAAACATAAAAACATGAATTTAAATAAATACACAAAACTTAAACTAATATCACAGAAAAGTTTTACTTAATAGCAACTCTGTAACTGGCGCTTATATTGTTTGTGTCTTCTTTAGTGTTCATTGTTATTCCTATGTTTTGTTGTATTCGTAGACTTTCTATTGTGAATCGTTTTTCTCTATATTTTCTTTATCAAGTATGCGAATCCTGTCAAAATCAGCTGTGTGGCCTGTTGTTATTATGTGTTGTGCTAATGCAGTTGTTTCTTTGTTTTTAATTATGTCCATTTTATGTTCTCCTATTCTTGTTTCAAGTGTTCGTTTAGTTGTTCCTATATAAACCTGTTTACAGCTGTGATCTTCGTTGCCTTTGCATTTTATCTCATAAACAGCGTTACTCTGTTGTTGTTTATAAATTGGCGCCTTGATGTTAGAAAAAATTGTATTGAGAGTTGAGTTTGGTTTATAAGCAAAACATATATTTTCTGCTTGTATGGTTGTTCGTAGGCTTTTGTTGTCTGTTAAACCTGGAATATATTTAACACTGTAAAATTTTTTGTGTTGATCTAAAGTTGGTTTATTTACTGTAGGTGTTTTGTTTATATATAATTTTCTTTGTTCTTCTTTTATTAACGTGTTCACGATTTTTCTAGGGAAACTATTATCCGTGAGTATTTTAGTTATTATTTGTATATTCTTCCTATGGAATTGTTGATCGCTAATATTTAATATTCTTGAAATGAAATTTTTCGCGGTATTTAAAATTTGGTTTTTGGGTTGCGTAGCATTAAAATTCATTAATCTACCTGATGATGTTTCTTTAGAGTACCAGTCAAAGATAATTTTGTTGTTAAACCTCTGTAGTTTAGAGTCTAACCCGTAATTATTAAAAATCAAGATTTCACAAATTTAAAATTTTGTAAAAGTTCTATTGTATTGTCGCTCACTGTATATTAGGGCGGGTCGATTTAAAAATCGCCTAAGTGAGAAGGAAAATCGTATTCTAGGGATCAAAATAAGGAACTTTCCCCGAGGAACCGTACCTCTAAAACGAATTCTGATGTCCCGACTTTCGACATGTCTGTCTGTCCGTCTCACTTTGATCCATTTAGAGTGCCCCAATCGAGTCCAAATGTATAATCGACCCCCACTAACTTTGGAGGGCCCACCCACCCATGCCAGTGGCACACCCCTGGAACCCCCGGGGGTTCCCCATACAAACATTTCAAAAAATCACCATTTTTTGATTAGAATTGTTCTGACTATATTTGATTTAATATTAAAATTGCACTCATACGTATACGTATCTTCTACTCTGCTAAATATTAATCATACGCCTTGACTATGTTATGTTATTCAAAAAGATCGATCGGATGAGGGTAAAAAATGACTATGCGTGACTTTGTGTGACTACGCCAAAATTAATCTGTAGTCACAACAAGACTATGGGCAAGTTTCAGATCAATTGCATGAGGGGAATGGGGTTGTCCAATGGCAGACAACCAGACAGACAGACAAGTTAGAAGTCGGGACATCAGAATTCATTTTAGAGGTATGGTTCCTTGGGCAAAGTTTCTTATTTTGATCCCTAGAATATGATTTTCCTTGTCACTTGAGCGATTTTTTTGCCTCCCTACAAATCGACCCGCCCTACTGTATATGGTAACTTAGTATGTGAAAACATTCAATATCTTTTTATAGTCTCCATACCACTGTGCAGAGGGTATATATCAGTTAGTCAATCCGTATATAGCTCATCGAAATAAATTCTGGAGACCCCAAGCACTGTATATTATCTTCATCTTTACAAAAGGAGAAGTCGATGTAGCGATGGCCGACTATCTGTCTGTTGAAAACATTCTCCTGTCAGCAATAGGTCGAGTAAATTATATTACTACATTTGGAGTCTATAGGCATAATAGCCGAGAAATGACGTATGAAAATGTAAAGATACTCCGAAATTTCATACAAAAAACTAAAAATAGTAAAAAATGTTTATACGTAACAGAACATGTTCATATTGAAGGTATAAGCTATGCATGCACATTTTTGATTGCAAAAAAAAAATGTTTATGCATCGCTAATAGATCAACTAACAAAAATTTAATTGTATGTTTTACATTTAATAATTAAAAATTTCTTTCAATAAGATAAGCAAAATAATGCCTAAAATTTTTGTAAATATCTTATTAATTTTAAACATCATTGTAAAAATCTACCCATGATAATGTGAAATAAAGCCTTTTTTTGTCTCTTATGCCATTTTCTTTTCTGACAAAAATGTCGCCCTTTTTTTGCCCTTTTTTCGAAAAGTGTATTTTTTTATATATTCTGAATTAAGAGCAAACTTATCTTATAAATCAATCGAAAGGTCACAAAGTCGGGCCCTCGTAAATCACAAAAAATTCCAGCTATTGACTTCTTTCAGGTCATAGTATGAGAATATTTCCCCATTGTTCCCCATTTTTGAATATTTTCATCCTGTGACTTCCAAGAGGAAATTAAAAAAAAATTTTTTTTTGTATTTATGAACACGGCACTTCGAGACCTTTCGATTGATATATAATATAAGGTTGCTCTTAATTCAGAATATATAAAAAAATACACTTTTCCAAAAAAGGGCTAAAAAACGGCGACATTTTTTGTCAGAAAAGAAAACGGAATTAGTGTTAACAACGTTGATTTAATGATATATGTAGAAAACGGGTGGAGGTTATCAAAGATTCGGCACAGACGAATTTAATACTCTTACTTGTTTTTAATACGTTTATTGAGAATTTGAAACATGTATTTTATATATCAGACATGTTTCATACCGTTTGTCTATAAATGTTTGTAAACAAACATGTATACGAACACTGACGAGCAACACATCTGACTTGCTTCTAATACCAGTGACTAAGGGAAATAAAATTGAGCGCAACAAAAATCTTTTTTTAACATTTATTTTTATCCACATATTGAAAATATGTAACAAATTTAAAAATTTTTAAATTTCGGCATAAATTCTATATAAAAAATGATATAAGTAGTAATTGAACCCAGGACCTAATTCGAAATAAATAAATTAATACATATAATTTTAAAAAATCATCTCAACTCACGCCACTAGCCATATGGCAATCGATCGTGAAACAACCAAAAGCATCAAAAATGATTTGTTGATGACTTAATTGTAATGAAAAATTTTGTATCTGTAACAAATTAAAAAATTACACAACATTCTGTAACAGTAATTAATTAGTTTTACCTTACAAGAAAGCTGCAGATTTTCAATACGATGACGTAAACTATGTAACGAGAGTGGTATTAATTTAGCCTGCAAAATATGGACAGAATTTTGTATACACTCTTATAAATTACATCATTTTCATTTGAATACATAGTCGAACTTACCGCACGCATGCAATCTTTGGAGATTATTAGAGCTAGAAAAACATTTAGAGCCGTTGGCACAACTAATAAATATTCTGAAAATTCTGTTAAAATATTACATTATTGTCATAAGTATATGTGACAAAGTATTCTAATTTTTGTTAATTAGCTGACTTTTCTTTTAAGTTCAGAAATATTTGATTCATAAGGCTGACATCAACTTTTTATGTATCTAAGTTCTTTCACTCTTAATGATCTTTGTGTGCCATTAAAGCCATTGCAAATAGTAAGCAAGGAAATTTCAATACTAGCACTACTGTGGGATTTGACATGGTTGCAGTTGTACAACTAGTTCATGAACTAGTAAAGCGAATTCTAGCTAACGAACAAGAAGTAATTAATACATTACTACTATAACTTAGAATTGTACAATGGGACAACATCAATATAATTAAGAAATAGTACAGTTGTTTCTTACTCTAATTTAACATGAACTTAGCCAAGCCAAGACCAGTGAGTTTTCTGGATACTTATAAGCAATTTTCGTGAGAGTAACAGTTCACAGTTTTTAGTTCAGTAAAATTGTTTTTTTTTTTTAATTTAAAAAAAGTATTCTTAAGGTGAAGGTACTGTAAACTTTTTTTAAGGTTCAACGCTTTTTGGACTCCTGTCAAAAAAGTTAAAGTAGTGTATTTTCACAGAGTAAAGTACATAAAAAAGTTTACAAAGTTCACCAACTTTCATCATTTTCCAGCAGTTAATTGGCTGTTGTTGTGTATTTGTCAATATAAAGTACAATAAGAGTAAAAAATTTTTTGCAAGCATGCACGAAAATTTAATAGAAAAAAGAAACATAAAGTGGAAAAATAAATATTAAGGGCCGTGTTCATACGGCCATAAGTGTAGATATTGCGAAAAAGGCAGAGAAAGATAAATGAAATATGTTTATAAGGCATGCTATGTAACTTGCCGTGTTGAAAGCGCAAAAAGCTTGCAAAGCTCAAAATGCGATGCCGTCAAATGGTGATAGAACTCCACCTTTGCAATTCACTTAATATTTTTTCTACAAATATTTGTCTTAATTTTATTATGACGTATACAAAATGTCGCTAAGAAAGATGATTATAAACATTGTTCTACCTTTGCTTTTATAATAAAATAAATTAATAAACAAAAAACACACGGAAAATTCATTTATTTTTACTGTTTTGTGGTTAAAATTTTGACAGTATATAAAAAAGAGGCCAATTAAAAATCGTAAAAATCTGAAAATGACCCGGAAAAAATTAAAAATCGCCCAAAAAATAAAATAAAATGTTGCCCAAAAATATTAAAAATGGCTCATAAATATGAAAAATGGCCCAAAAATTTATTAAAAATGTTTAAAAAAAACACAAAAAAAATTAATCAAAATTATTTAATAAAACTCACTCAAAAGTCTATTAAAACTATGCAAATTAGTCTATTAAAAAAATCGCGCGATTTCTTGCAAATTAGTCAATTAAAAAAATCGCGCGATTTTTAGAAATGCAAGCGACCAGTTTGGCGAAAGGATTGAACTCTTTTCACTGCCCTTATTGTCATGCAATTGTACAAGGCACTCTTCAATTATTTTTTAACTGTATACTAAGTATTTATAAAAGTACATTAAAACAAGTGAGTAAATTATAGTTGGTCTAGACCGACTATACGATACCCTTCGGTCCAACTGATTGGTTATAGACAATAAGCATAAACCAAATTTGAGTGGCATTGTTATTAGTTTTTTTTTGGCTGCAGATATGAAAAAGTTCATATCGGGTGCTGTATTTATATGGCGACTAGGTAGAAAAATTTGAAAAAATATATACAAACCAAATTTGAGAAAAATCTGTAATATATTTTTGTTTCATCAAAATATATTCATATTTGCGACCTGCACTTTGATTACAAAGTTTACATGGACACACAGACGGACAGACGGACGGAAGGATGGACGGACGGAAAATTTGTTTATCTGTTTAAATTATGACAAGTCTTTGATAAAAATGATATTAAAAATGAATAACAAAACTTCATTATTAATAACAAAAAAGTAAAAACGTTATAAAAGATAATAAATTTTGTTCCAAAAAGTGTTTGCTCGTAAAGACAACAAAAAATATAAACGATATTTTAACATTAGAACTTTTTTATACCTCTGCACCACAAAAAATGGGCAGGATCGGATTAGTGTGTGTGGCAAAATCAAAGATCGCAAAAAACAAAAATTGCCAAAATCAAAAATCGCGAACAACAAAAAGTGTCAAACTAAAAAATCGCAAAAAACAAATATCGCTGAAGCCAAAAATCGTCGAAATCAAAAAATCGCTAAAATCAAAAATCGCCAAAATCAAAAATCGCAAAAAGTAAAAATCGCCAAAATCTAAAATCGCAAAAAGTAAAAATCGTCAAAATCTAAAATTGCAAAAAAAAATCGCCGAATTCAAAAATCGCCAAAACCGAAATTTGCGAATAACAAAAATCGCCAAAATCAAAAACACCAAAAATCAAAAAACGCAAAAAACAAAAATCGCCAACATCAAAAATCACAAAAAACAAAAATCGCGAACAACAAAAATCGCCAAAATAAAAAATGTAAAAAAACAAATATCGCTGAAGCCAAAAATTGTCAAAATCAAAAATCGCAAAATCTGAAATTGCCAAAAAATCGCCGAAATCAAAAATCAGAAAAACCAAAATCGCGAATAACATAAATCGTAAAATAAAAAATCGCAAAAACAAAAATCGCAAAAAACAAAAATCGCGAATAACAAAATCGTCAAAATAAAAAATCGCAAAAAACAAAAGTCGCTGAAGCCCACAACCACCAAAATCGAAAATCGCAAAAATCAAAAATCGCTAAAATCAAAAATCGAAAATAGCAAAAACAAATCGCCAAAATAAAAAAAATCGCGTAAATCAAAAATCGCCGAAACCGAATATCGCGAATAAGAAAAATCGTCAAAATCAAAATCAAAAATTGTCAAAACCTAATATCGCAAATAATAAAAATCCCAACAAAAAACGCGCTAACATCAAAACCGCCAGAACTCAAAATCGCGAATAAAGGAAATCGCCATAATCAAAAACACAAAAACACAGCCACTGTATATATTAATGTTTTTTCCGTTAAGTTATGTTTATTTATAATCCTATTTGTTCATAGTTTGTTTAAAATGAGTGATGAAATAGAAGTTCGTGCTAATATGATTAAATACATATGTATATTCAAGAAAAATGTTGGCCAAAGAATCAAAAGTGTGCCGTCAAACTGTTTCCAATGTTATTAGAAAGTAATAGGATGTGTGTGAGGCCAAGAAAATAGAATGTACATATAATGAAAAGAGTTCCCAACACAGCCAGTAGGAAAACAGCCCGTTTAGCTGAGTGCTCGAACTATTTGATACGGATTATTAAAGTTTTGAAAATTTATAAAGTTCAAAAAGTTCCAGAAGGAACGCTGCATAAAATGTAGGGGCCAAAAACAGAGCACGGAAATTGAAATAATGTTTCATAAAATATACTCCTTCTGCATAATGTACGAAGAAACTTATATGCAGCTAACGGGTAAATATTTTTATGTTGCTAATGCTCTAAAAAATGTTGCTAATGCTCTAAGTTTACGACTCAAAATCAGAGGAAAGTTCCAAAAAAAGTTCCTGGTGTGTTAAGGAATATTATTACCGAAATTTTTATTAAGGAGTGTTTGCAAAAAAGATTTCTTACTTTTATAAGAAAACGAAGTGTGTCCATATTTGGCCCGATTTGATATTCTGTCACTACGTCAAGAAAGCTCTTGAGTAGTACAAGAACAATAACGTGGTTTTTATACCAAAGGAGGCAAATCATCCAAACTGTCCGGAGCTGAGGCAAGTGGAAATATATTGGGATCTTATGAAAAGGTAGTTGAAGAGCACAAAATAGGTGTTCCAAGATGTAGAAGATTTTAAAAGGAGATGGACTTCCCGTACCAAGAAAGTGACAGAAAGCTTTATAAAATCACTAATGGAAGAGTTCATAGGTAGTGTTAGGAACTACAAAAACTATTTTTTTTGTAAGATTTCATATAATTTCAATTAAGTAAAAAAAATCAAATTCTATTTTGAATGGATTTCTTATTATTACATTTTAAGTATATTATGATTTTTTCGATCTCACTCCTTATGAATTACTAACACTCTTTTCCCCCGGCTCCTTTAGAATTTAAACAGTTTTCTATAACAAATAAAACTTTCTTACCGACTTGTTATCTTTCTAAGTAAACCAGGTTCTTGGAAATATTAAAGCGGTTTTCGATTCGTGAATATTTTCTTATTTCCGTCGTCACAAGCATTAACCGCCTACGTCGAAAATCATGCTTTCGAGAAAAATAACTTTTTATATAAATGTATTGAGGGTTCATTACGACTTAGGTCAGTATGTTTTCATTAATAACTTTTTAAAAAATTGTTTTAGAGAAATGGGGATTTCACGTAAATAAAAATCGTTGTTAGTAGAATATGATAGCATGCATAACTCAAATCGTTCTTAAGTCGGCTTAGGCGGTTATCGCTTGTGTCCACAGATTTCATTGCCTTAATGAATTGTTCTACATGATACTTACCACTCAAAATGTGTTCATTATTATATATCACCCAATATGCCCAATAAATATCAGATAATATTTTTACATACGATTTTATAAAAACTGCCAAGAATGATATGGAACACGATTTCTTAAAGAGATCCGCCATTAAGAAGATATCATCGTATTTTTCCATACACAATGTTAATTCTCTCCAAATTACATCTTCAACAAATTGCGCTTGTGGTAAATTTTTCGATAATTTCACTAATTTCAAGATTTCTTCATTCAAATACAAAATTTCTATATGTATCATTTCCAAATACATCATAATTTGCAACACACGAAAGCGACAAACATAAAGACTGGGACTATAGGCGATGAAATAATATAGCCATTGAGGTTTATTACGTACTTGTATAATATAATTTCCTTCTATTGCAATAGTGACCACTAGATATAGCGATATTAATGAAAATAGTTTACAAAACATTTTTGATTGCCTCCTGATGTCTTTAGTACTAGGCCATTGTTGGTTTAATTTAGCATAGATTCGAAAAAATTCATCAATAGACTTGGACGTCAGCATAGTTTCAAGCAGCACTACAAGATGACTAAAGCCCACAATTATGACTTTGATGAAGTCATTAAATTCACCGAATTTATCACCAATATAAAATAATTCCCTGTGATAATGAAGTATGGAATAGTGAATGCCCGAAAATAGAACAATGTATATGAAACACCATTTGAAATGCCATAACTGTTGATATTTGTTGAGATTCGTTTTGGTTTCACTAAATGTTGATAAGCCCAAATAATAGAAACATTTCATTAAGATTTTAAAAGGTAAACTTGAAATAATTGTTGTTTCATTAGAATTTTGTAAGTTCGGCATGTTTTCTTATTCTTTTTCTATTGTTGTCCGATATTTGGTTGTAATGTAATGTTTTGCTTAATCGAATACATTTGTATTCATACAGCAATTGTAAGTTTTAACAATAATTTTGTTATAAATAAAACGGCATAAACGAATCGTATAGACACTTCAGCCTGAATAAGGAGTGAGATCGTAAAAATTTTAAAACGTGTGTTACCTCTTAACTTAAAAATTTTTTTTGATCAAGATATCTTTAGAAAATATATCAGTTATTATGTTTAATGATTTGTTGATAGCTTGTTTAAAATGAGTGATGAAATGGAAGTTCGTGCTAAGATTATTAGATATTTTCAAAAAAAATCCATGTTGATGCTACAAAAAGTTGGCCAAAGAATCAAAGGTCTATCGTCAATGTTATTAAAAAGTATCAGGAGAATCTGACTATTGATAGGAATACTGGTTCGGGAAGAATCTGACTATTGATTCGGAAAAAAAGTCCACATGATGTTTGTAAGGTCAAGAAAGTGGAAAGCATAACAAAACACATTCGGTAGAAAAGCAGTCAGGTTAACTCAGTGCTCGGAATATTTGATGCAAAAATTTAAATAATAAAAATGTTTCATAAAAAAATACTACTGCTACATAATGGACAACGAAACGTATGTACTGGCAGATTTTTCGCAGCTCCCGAGTCTACATTTTTATGTTGGTAATGCTTGAGGAAGTGCTGAGGATATGTTTGGGACCCAAAAGCAGATGAAAGTTTCAAAAAAGTTCCTGGTATAGTAAGCAAGTATTTTGTAACAACGGGTTCTATAAATACCGGAATTTATATTAAGAAGTGTTTGCAAAAAAACTCCTTCTTTCCGTAAGCTGGCACAATGTGTCCACGTATTTTTGGTCGAATTTGGCATCCTGTCACTATGGTACGAAAGAGTGGTACAAAAACAAAAACGTGTTCTTTTACCAAGGGTCGCAAATCCTCCAAACTGTTGGACTGCTGTGAAAACGGAGTCGAAGAGCACAAAAAGTTGTCCAGAAATGTGGAAGATTTTAAACGGGGATATACTACCTGTTCCCAAAAAAAAAAAAAAATGACAGAAACCATTATAAAATCCCTAATGGATGGGTTGCCGGAAAAGGTCCATATGTTCATAGATAGTGCTAAGAACTACAGCAGATTTTCTCTTATTAAGGTAACAGCTTTAAAAAGCCGCAGATCTATGCTAAATATAATGAATGAATGAATGAATGTTTGTATTGGTTTTCAGACTAACATATTTCATTCGACATTCCTCAACGACAACACGTGACTTCTGTAAAGCTAATTATGCGAACGCAGACCCTCTCAAAATAATGATAGATTTATTGATTTTTGATTTTTTATGCAACAGTAACGTAATTAAAAGTAAAATAATATGTTTTCTATTTTATTTAAATTATAATTTTAAGATGTTTTTTTGTAAATAGTCCATAATAATTCATTTCAAATACCAGTATAAAGTATCATATGGTCGGGTTAGACCGATGAAGAAGTGAAATACAAATATGTTCGAATTACTTAACTAAATAAAACTCAGATGTTTATCTTTAGCTTGTGTATGTACGAAGTATGTACGGTGCATGTGGGTGATTAATTAACAAGTCGCATGCTTTACACAACAGGTAGAATACTTTTCCAGTCAGGAGCGGTCGTGACTTATTTGTTGCATTTTAAAATAAAATGTTTTGTGCAGAAAAAAAGGTAGAACATTTGTATTGGTTTCATACCTTTTATAACACTCAGTGGTCAGGGCATAATGAGTTTGTGATGATGTTTGTAACAACCAAAACTATCTGACCTAGATCCACCTTTTATTATACTGATCAACTTAGAAACATATGCCGAGTCATTTGTGACCCCTGTGAGATTGATTTAAATAGTTCTGGTATTCAAATTATCATAAATAGATATATGCATTTTTTACACCCATTAATCCCTGTTGGATTATTCTTAGCATTAATAGCAAAAATAGCATTCTTCACAACTGCGGGCAACACATTCATAATTCGTGTGTGATATCGTATAGTCGGTCTAGATCGACTATAATTCTCCGACAGGTTTCTTATAATTTATTCAAAATTCAAAGTGATTCAAGCCTGTCTTAACAATTCCAAGTGGACATATCATAAACAAAAATCATTATGTAAAAAAATAATCACGTTTTTATTTATTTAACAATATGCAAAGAAAGCCTGAGTTATACACCTTTTTGAAATACTTTAATTAAATTATTCAAATGGGTGTTGTGTTGCACAGTGCTTCTTTGTAAAATACTTGAACGATTGTTGGAGGAAAATGTTGGTGAAGTGGTTAACATTGATAGTTTGCAGTTTAGCCTGTGGTGCAACCTAATTCCTACAAATGCAATATTTTTATGGTCAGTGTATTAGGGTTTGTGCTGATGTTTGTAACCACCAAAAATAGTTGACCAAGAGCCACTGTTTGTTATAACGATTAGAATTATTTCTGAGTCGATTTTGAAATGTCTATGTAAACTTTGTAATTGTATTTTTTTTTTTGCTAAACTTTGGTATACAGTAGCCGCTAGGTTCCATTATTAAGAGTTGTATGCAGCTTGTTAAGGAATCTTAGCAGAAAATTCTCATATATTTTTTAAAGAAAAAAAAAGCACAAAAGTACCTTTCAGTGCAACAGTAGCAATCAGCTGTTTTCCGTCAATTATTAAGAATTGTGAAATTGAAATTGGAAACAACCATGTTTGCAACTGAAAAAGAACTTCTAATTTTTTAAGCTTATTACATTTTGTTTATGCTTACCTCTCCTGTCAAAATTCCGTTCAGAAAGAAAGACAAATTTGATATTCCTGCTCGAAGCCTGGGTTGCCTAACTTAATTTACGTCAAAAAAAAGTAGTAAAAACAATACTACTTTTTTAAAAAGCTGCAGACTAACAACAGAAATTTTTAGACAGAAAAATTCCTTAAGCATTTCTGAAGCATTTCTTTATATGAAGTTTTTGATTCCTTAGCAAGCTGCATATAGCTCTTTAGCCAGTTATGTAAACATCCCGAATAGTGAACGCTGCCTTGACATATGCAAGTAGTGGCATGCAATTGCTGTATACGTATGTATTATCAACGAAAAATTCTTCGAAATAGTCAAATCTCTTGCCTTTAGCATATCTGTTGACACATGCCATTGCAAGTTTATTTCCAGAATGCCGAAGCGTAAACTTGCGACAATTTGTTTACAAAATAGAGGTATCAAGTTCTTTATATAGGCCCAACGGTTAAATTTTATTATTATTAGCATTATTTTAATGATGTTAATGCTCAATACATAATTAACAAACAAACAAGAAATAAATAATAATAATACATTTAACAAGTTAAAACTTTAATTATAATTTCACAGCAATCCAGCAAATTTGCATACAATTATTAACAGGGTTAACATTTTTAATCGTTTTGACATTTAGTGGCACGCAAGTGTCAAATTTTTACTTGCATGCAAAATTTGCTGACACTGGAGCTGCCATTGCGAAAAATTTGTGTGTATAAGTAAAAAATCGTGAGTGTATTAAGTTTTTCGAACTGGCAGTTGCGTGTGTAAACGCTGGGTAATGAGTGAACACAACTTATCTCTATTATGTGAACAACTTGCAAGAATTTTTTAACTGTTTGTCGTATCAGAAATCTGTTCTCCCCCGATTTATACTAGAGAATGTGTACATACGAATGCTACATAAAATTTACAAGAATATTGGTGTTCGCTACGTAGTGCATACGCATTTAAAATGAAACTGACATTTTATCAAGCTGAAATAAGGTGTAAATGTTAATTCTTTTCGACATACAGTAACTGCCATTCATATTCAAATTTGCAATAATTTTTTTTTATACTGAAACATAACTGATCTTTTTGGCGTATTTATGCCCTACTAGTATAGCCCAGCACTTGAAATTCGAGTGCAAATTCTAGGAACTATTATTTTTTCATTAAATTTTTGCCTTTCAGTTTTTTAAATCTATATACATGAAAAATTTATGAATATTTAAATGAGCCTAAAGGTATGTTAATCAATTTTGGCAATTCACAATTCAACACAGAGCGTCTGATATATAATTTAAATCATTCGCATTAACAGGGTGTAACGAATTATTTTAAATATTTTATTTTATCTATAATATTAATAGGCAAGGCGATTTCTTGTGACCGATGTAAGTTTCACAGTTTTACCCCGATTTTGACAAAAAAATTTATCATTTGAAAGGTATTTCTTTTTAGCTGTTATCCAGATTTACAGATTTTCATCGTCTGGAATATTTTTTTGGAGTTATGATCGTTTAAAGTTGCTACTTAACATACATAAAATTATACAATGCTATGTGCGTGTTTATTAAATTTGTTAATGTGTTTGTGTTAATGTGTTGAGTTTGTTTTCTTCATTTAAAATTAGTTGAATTGTGAAGCATACCTTTAGGGTCTTTATTAAATGAAAAAATAAAATATCCTAGAATTTGCACTCGAATTTCGAGTGCTTTAATCTGCTAGTATAATTTAATATATTTTTATATATTTTATCATTCTCAGCTTCTCCTCGCGATGAACTATAACTATGCAAATTTTCACACTCCTCCGTGCCCGCATATTGCTTAAGTATGGAACTAAAAATTTACCTACACGTATTAATATATAGATACCACTATGTGGTTTGCGTATAATGACTTTGTGCTGGTGTTTATAGCTACAAAAAATATTTGACCTAGACCCATCTTTTATTATACCGATCGACCCAGAATCACTTTCTAAGTTAATTTAGCGATGTCTGTCCGTCCGTCTGTCTGTCCATGTAAACCTTGTAATCAAACAACAGGTCACAAATATGAATATATTTGATGAAATTTGGTATATAAGCTTTTATCGGCCATAGGATGAACGATATTGAAATTGGTGAAATTCGGTCCATGTTCAGACCTAGTCCCCACACAAATGACCCCTATCATATAGATCTCAGTCAAATTGGGGTTGCATGTATTTATTATATCCATTAATCAGTAGCCCAAAAACAGTCCCTATAGAACAATTCTTAGTCATAGGCCCTATATAGAGCTTCTAGCGGACCTTCACTTAAATCTATCAAAAAACAAAAATATTCCACAGATTTTTTTCAAATTTGGTTTGTATATATTTTTAAAAAATATAAGTGACTTTACTTAATATGGTCAGGATCGGTCCATTTTTCGACCTAGTCCCCACATAAGTATAGCACCGATATGAACTTTTTCATGTCTGCAGCCAAAAAAATTAATAACAATGCCACTCAAATTTGGTTTATGCTTATTTTCTATATCCGATTAGTTGCACCGAAGAGATAGGGTCTCTAAACCATGGTATAGGTATCGTATAGTTGGTCTTGACCGACTATAATTTTCTTACTTGTTATATTTTCCTCTGATGAAAAGAAATAATTTAAAAAAAATATTCAACTGTTACTCTAAGTAACTACACGCTTCATTAATGTTCGGCTTTTTTGTTTCCTAAAAATACAAACATGCAAACTTTTTAAAAAATGTATGTCGAAAAATTTTTGTAATTGTCAAGTCTTTTTTACTAAAAAGCGCACGGGGCTGTAAAGGAAAAAAATACATCATTAGAAAAGAGAAAATTAGTAATCTTTCATTATGGAAATGGAAAAAACATATCAAAATATTGCCAAAATAATACATATGTAGCCTAATACTATCGGTGATATTGTTCAAAGATATAAAAATGAGAAAGAATTTAATTTAGCAAGCAGTCTGGCTAGCAAAAAAAAAATACAGATATGGGAAATACGGTACGAGAATCAACCAACAATTCAACGTACTATAAAAAAACAAGGGCACAATGGCCGATTTACCCTTCGTTAATATATAGAATAGGAATTAGCGGTTAAAATTTGCTAATGAACATTTTAAGAAAGATCTATTTGGTAGCGATGGTATGGCGGAAACCAAATGGGGAGCTAAAGGAAAACCATATCACGTCTACAGTGATGCACAGAGTTGGAAGTGTGATGGAAAGTTCATTTTTGGCGATGGGAAATTGAATAAGGAGAAATATTTAAACATTTTGAAAAAAATGGGAAATTCATAAACTTTTAAATTACATGAAGAGAACGATCTCGATAAGTGTCAAAAAGTTATTCATGTGCCAGCTCAATCGCAGAGCATCTAACAACAGCTGAAATTAGCTTAACTGAGGCACTCGAACCCCTCAATAAAGTTATTGCTATTGCTATTTTGGTACAAAACAAAGGCTGCGAAGATAAATATCGAAAAAAATATCTGTTAAGATTTTTCACAGAAAAGGTTAATGTTAACATTTTCTGTTAATATTTAACATAAGCAAACAAAACTGTTTATTTAAATAAAAAACGAATAACTGACAAATAATAAATTTGATTTATTATTTTTCAATTTCATATAAAAAATAAGGTAATTTCGCATATACATACATAACAGCATATTCAAGTGGCCAAAACGGTTATTTCCATATCATATACTGTCATATATCAGGTGAAAGCCCCGTGGGAGTAGATTCTAATGGCATAGCACCTATCTTCAATTATTTTTTAGGAAAAAAGATACAACGGATCAAAATATAACAAACAGACTTTTCTTATAAGTATTATTTTCAAATAGCCAAAACGGTTATATCTAGCCGACATAAATCCGGGTTGCCATAGGTATGCCATTAGAATCTACTCCTGTGGGGCTTTCACCTGATATATGACAACTTCGTCGGCCATAAGATGATCGCTATTGAATTGGGTATATATCAGTGGATGTTCAGAACTAGCCCCAAACAAATAACCAATAAGAAATCGACTTAACTTGCAGTAATGTACAGATATATATCAGTAAAATTTGGTTTATGTGAGTTTATTACACTGAAATAAACCCGGCAGGCCCATTTTTAAACTCTTTCTTTTAACTCATTCTCTCTGTCTGTCTGTCTGTCGTGGGTCAACCCCATTCCCCCTTATACATAGATCTGAAACTTGGCCCATAGTCTTGTTGTGACTACAGATTAATTTTGGGATAGTCACGCACAGTCATGGAGTGATCTAAATGCCATTTCCCCTCATTCGATCGATCTGAAACTTGGTACATACACTTGCTGTGAAAAAAATTAATTTGGACTTAATCACGCACAGTCATGCATGGTCACGCATAGTCACGGAAAGATTTAAAACGGATTTCGCCTCATCCAATCAATCCGAAACTTGGTCGATATACTTGCTGTAAGGAAAGATTAACGTAGACATAGTCACGCAAAGTCACGGAGTGATTTAAAACTCATTTCCCCTTATCCGATCGATTTGAAACTTGGTCGATAGACTTGCAGTGAAAAAGATTAACTTTGACGTGGTCACGCACAGTCACGCATAGTCACACACAGCCACGTATAGAGATTAAAACCTCACTACTCCTCATGCGATCGATGTGAAACTTTGTGCATAGGCTTGTTGTGGCCAAAGATCACAGTCACGCACAGTCACGGATATATTCAAAACTCATATGCGAAGGAAAGAAAGAGTTTATTAAAAACTTTGTTTTTATGGGTTAGATTATTAGTTATATTCCCCATATAAAGAAAACAAAAGAATTTCATAGATTATTCCCAAATTTGTTGAATATATGTTATTGACAAAAATAAGTGACTCAATCGATTAAGGTCATGATCGTTCGGTTTTTTTTTTACCGAGACCCCATATAAAAATACCATCCGATATGAACTTTTTTATATCTGCAGGCTACAAATTAATATTTTTTTCTACATCCAATTATGACCCAAACGAAGTAAAATCTAAGATACTTTCTCGAAACGGCATATAGTATCGTATAGCCGGTCTACACCGATTATATTTTTGCTACTTATTTAAACCTACCTTATTCTCGTATATGTTATGTAACAAACGTTCTACGTGCCAATGTTTTTGTTGTTGTTTAAATTCAGTATCTTTTGTTCGGTATACCTAGAATGACAGCTTTAGCCTTTGGGCTATTGACCGCACTAAAATAATTACATCTGACTCTGGATTTGTCATTTGTATTCAAATAGAAATTCAATTGAATCTTACTAATATGTATGATCAATCATAAATACTCGCACGTTAATTAACTTTATTATTCTTTAAGATGTACCATGATTCATGACCAAATGATACATACATATAACTGGTATTATTTTTACACAAAAAAAAAAAAAAAACAAATTAAGCAAAAGTAATTGTGATAGATTTCTTTTTTATTGGTAGCAAGCGATGCGATTTATTGTGTTTTACTGGGCTCAGTCTCCGAAAAGTGCTCTCTTCAAACATATATGGTAATTTGTCGGACATTTTCTGCATATTCTGTACACGTTTTATTGTTTATTGAGATCTTGAAATGTGTTGCATACCATTTTCCCATATACGTTTATAAACAAAATCATATACAAACACTGTTGAGCAACAAAATCTGGCTTCTTTCTAAATTAAATGAGATTGAGCGGAACAATGTCTTTTCCTATATACCATGGGTGGCCAAGCTTCACTCCAAGAAGAGCCGAATTCCAATAAAAAATAAACTATCAAAAACATCAGATGGTATGGAATTTTTATATTTTTGAATACGTCTTCAAACATATATTTAAATTAAGCTATTGTTTGCTGGTAGATGGCATGTGTGTTTGTAACTTAGCCGAGCATTTTCTGAAATTGGGTTTATAGTTATTAAGCGCGTTACGAATTAATTCCGTTAAATGCCTATTTATGAGTTGTGAACGGTGCTTCGATTTTATAAACTCTATTGTTGAAAAAAGTGACTCACAACAATATGTTGTGCCGAATATGGACAGTAATCTGCTAGCAGCTTTCCTTAAATTAGGGTACTTTGATGGTGATACTAGTTTCCAAAACTCATTTGCAGATTGTGTTGATTTGTGATGTATTTAAGACTGTGATCCTCTTGAAGTTCTAATAATTTCATTTCTTAAGAACATACAGTTAAGAATATACAGTCATTAATCCACTCATCATCTTTTAATTCGGGACAGTTTTTTTTCTTTTTCTTTGAGAAAATTGCTGATAGGTTCCATTAAATCAACAACTTGGCTTAAAACATTATAGGTGGATAACCATCGCACTAGACAGTAAAATGTTATATCTTGAGAATGGTCTTCAACGTTCTCTTCTTCAAGGAAGTTCTTGAATTGGCGATGGGTTTTTAAATTCGTACGAATATAGTTAACGATTTGTATTTAAAATATTTAGCAACTAAATGTTCACGATGAACAATACAATGAAGTGGTAAAAATTCTGTTATTCTTGGATCGTTTTTTAACAGACCTATAAGGCCTACATTTTTTCCTAACATTGCAGGTGCTCCGTCTGTTGCTACACTTACCAAATTTTTCAGTGGTATACCTGTATCTGACAATATATTATCAAGTGCAGTCTTAATATCAATTCCACGGGTAGTATTTTTAAGTGCTACCAAATCCAGTAGTTCTTCGTTCACAATTAAAGATGCGGAAACATATCGGATAAATACAGCTAACTGTAGACTGTCCTGTATATCGGTTGATTTTTTACATCTTCTGCTAGTCGCTGTTAACAATCTTTACTGATGTCCGCAATACGTCGCTCGGTTGTACGACGTGATACTGGAACATTGCTAAGTAGTCTGTGCAGTTTTAACTACCTGCTCCATATCGCAATATTAAAACTTAAAATTGACATTTAAATTTAAAGTGGAAAATTTTTATTTTAAAATGTTAATTTTAAATTTTAAATTGAAAAGATTTTCAAAATTTTTCAATTAATATAAATATTTTAAAAATGAAATTTTTTTATAATTAACTCAAATTTAAAATTAATATATTGCATAAAAATTATCAGTTATAACTTTAACTTTTTAATTAAAAATTCACTTTTTTGATAAAAATTTACATATTAAATAAAAATTGTTTATAAAATTAACATTGATGTATTTAAACTAAAAATTGTAATTTTTTAATATTAAATTTAATTTAAAATTTGAATTAAATTTTAAATTGAGATATTTAAATATTAAATTGACATTTTTGGATATATGTATATTAATATGTATTAAATTAAAAATTTAACTAAAAATTGCGATTTCTAAATTTAAATATAACATTTTAAATTTAAAATTAATATTTTTAAATTCAAAATTTACATTTCATAATAAACATTTTCTGTTTGAAAAAAAAAAATTAATTCGAATTAAATATTTTAATTTTAAAATTAAAAATTGAATTGTTAATTTTAGAATTGAAATTATAATAAAATAAGAATTTTTTATTGGATACAGAAATATAAAATATTGAAATATTAATTTTTATTTAAAAATTTATTTATTTTTAACAAAAATGATTAAAGAATAAATTAATCAAATTTAAACAAGTAAGAAAATTATAGTCGGTCTAGACCGACTATAGGATACCCTATACCATGCGTTTAGAGACCCTACCCCATAGGCCCAACTAACTGGACATAGAAAATAAGCATAAACCAAATTTGAGTGGGATTTTTATAAATTTTTTTGCCCGCAGATATGAAAAAGTTCATATCGAATGCTATATCTATATGGAAACTAGGCCTAAAAATGGATCGATCCTGACCATGTTTGGTAAGGTCTCTTGTATATTGCAAAAATATATACAAACAAAATTTGAGAAGAATCAGTGCAATATTTTTGTTTTTTGATAGATTTGAGTGAAGATCGGGAAGCAGCTCTATATGGGGCCTATGACTAAGAGTTGTTCCATAGGGACTGCTGATTAGTGGATGTAATAAACACATACAAACCCAATTTGACTGAGATTTATATGATAATTTGGATCTTATGGCAATTTAAGTCGATTTCATAGGGGTCATTTGTATGGGGGCTAGGTCTGAACATGGGCCGATTCTCACCAATTTCAATAGCGTTCATCCCATGGCCGATAAAAGCTTATATACCAAATTTCATCAAAATATATTTATATTTGCAGTTTGATTACAAGCTTTACATGGACACACAGACGGACGGACGGACGGACGGACGGACGGACGGACATCGTTAAATCGAATCAGATAGTGATTCTGATTCGATCGGTATAATTAAAGATGGGTCTAGGACAAATATTTTTGGTAGTTACAAACAGCAGCACAAAATCATTATACCCAAACCACATAGTGGTATAGGGTATAAAAAGCATTGATTTAAAATTGCAGTTCTAAAATTTTAAAATGGATGTTAAATTTAAAATTGGTAAATCCAATTAAAAAAAAAATACATTTTAAATTCAAAATAATTATTTCCAAGCCCAAAATTTTAATTTTCCGATAAACATTTTATTTTCAAAATAAAATTTTTCAATTTAAAGGTCAATTTATTAATATTAGAATTGAAAATTTAATAAAAAGAATGATTATTATTTTCTTAACTTTCAATACAGAAATATTATGTTTATAAACAACGTATTTTTTTTTTTAAATAAACGTACAATTGTAAAAAAGGTACTTTTTTAAAAAAAATTATGTTTTTAAAATGGGTACTTTAAAAGCAGGGTACTCTTTAAACAAATGGTGCTTTTTTTTTAGAAAAATTGTACTTTTTTTTTATAAGAAATGAATTAATTTAATAAAGGGTATGTGCTTTTTACTTTTTACTAAAAAAAGGTACTTTAAAGAAATGTAATTTTTAGGAAAGATATTTGTTTTTAATGGTCGTTTTTTAAAAACCTGTACTTTTTTATAAAAGGGGCAGATTCTTGAAAAAAGGGTATAAAAAATTCGACTTTTTAAAATGTTCTTGTTTTAAAAAGAGTACTTTTTCAAAAAAGGTACCTTTTGAGAAAGAATGCTTTTTCAGGTAAGGTACTTTTTTAAGAAGGTACTTTTGTAGAGATTATATTTTTTCTTTCATAATGCCGATTTTCTTTATTATATCGGTACAAAGACACAAAAATATGTGGCAATTCTTGCTTAAGCTAATGAAGCAAATGCCACAACTACAACGACTACAACAATATATGACTTAAGGAAAACAACAATCAATGAACATTCAAAATTTTAAAAAGTTTTTTTTCACATTTTCACTCAAATTTAGTGACCCATCGGACCGATTTTGATGATTTTAAACAGTAACTCACTCAGGATATTAAGAAACGATATTATGCAAAGACGACGAGTCTAGCTTAGTTTTTCAGGGTGCGATCGTGATTTCCGCAGACAGAAAAAGAATATGGTTTATGGGGTCTCCGGAATTTATTTCGATGCCTTACAAACGTATAGACTCAGTGGTGTGGAGGGTATAAAAACGGAGGACGTTTATTGAAGAAAATCCTAAACTCTATGATTTTATGATTTTTACAGTTTTGGTAGTCACTGTATAAATAATTTTTATTTAAAATGGTCCACTATGTGACACATATATTTTACTTTTTAATTAAAAAATTTTCGATTTATTAGTTGTATTTGATAATAACTACTAATTTTATGAATTGACAAATGACGCATAAAATATATCAACGAATTACGAACTTAATTGGGAACTTGCAAAAAAAAAAACTCCATAAAAGCTGCAAGAAAATGCATTAAAGTTATAACAAATCTCAAAAAAAAGCATTCAATCAAAGTCTATTCATACATGAAAAATATATCATGTGTGAGCTTTATTTTCCGCAACATTAATTGAGTAGTGTATGTATGTATATAGAGAACTTGTGTCATCTGTATTTAAAAAAGAGACATGTTGCAAACCGTTTTGCTATACATGTTTATTAACAACAAGTAAGAAAATTATAGTCGGTCTAGACCGACTATACGATACCCTATACCATGCGTTTAGAAACCCTATCTCTTAGCCCCAACTAATTGGACATAGAAAATAAGCAAAAACCAAATCTGAGTGGGATTTTTATTAATTTTTTTGGCTGCAGATATGAAAAAGTTCATATCGGATGCTATATCTATATGGGGACTAGGTCCAAAAATGGACCGATCCTGATCATGTTTGGTAAAGTCTCTTGTATTTTGCAAAAATATATACAAACAAAATCTGAGAAGAATCAGTGCAATATTTATACCCTATACCACTATGTGGTTTGGGTATAATGACTTTGTGCTGCTGTTTGTAACAACCAAAAATATTTGACCTAGATCCATCTTTAATTATACCGATCGAATCAGAATCACTTTCTGAGTTGATTTAACGATGTCCGTCCGTCCGTCCGTCCGTCCGTCCGTCCGTCCGTCTGTCCGTCCGTCCGTCCGTCTGTGTGTCCATGTAAAGCTTGTAATCAAACTGCAGGTCGCAAATATGAATATATTTTGATGAAATTTGGTATATAAGCTTTTACCGGCCATGGGATGAACGCTATTGAAATTGGTGGGAATCGGTCCATGTTCAGACCTAGCCCCCATACAAATTACCCATATGAAATCGACATAAATTGCCATAAGATCCAAATTGTCATATAGATCTTACTCAAATTGGGTTTGTATGCGTTCATTACATCCACTAATGAGTAATCCAAAAATGAACCCTTTGACCCCATATAGAACTGCTTCCCGATCTTCACTTAAATCTATTAAAAAACAAAAATATTGCACTGATTCTTCTCAAATTTTGTTTGTACATATTTTTGCAAAATACAAGAGACTTTACCAAGCATGATCAGGATCGGTCCATTTTTGGACCTAGTCCCTTTATAGATATAGCATCCGATATGAACTTTTTCATATCTGCAGCCAAAAAAATTAATAAAAATCCCACTCAAATTTGGTTTATGCTTATTTTCTATATCGAAGTAGTTGGACCGAAAGATAGGGTCTCTACACCATGGTATAGGGTATCATATAGTCGGTCTAGACCGACTATAATTTTCTTACTTGTTTTGTTTTTTAATAGATTTAAGTGAAGATCGGGAATCAGCTCTATATGGGGCCAAAGGGATCATTTTTGGACTACTCATTAATGGACGTAATGAACGCATACAAAACCCAATTTGAGTAAGATCTATATGACAATTTGGATCTTATGGCAATTTATGTCGATTTCATAGGGGTAATTTGTATGGGGGCTAGGTCTGAACATGGACTGATTCTCACCAATTTCAACAGCGTTCATCCCATGGCCGATAGAAGCTTATATACCAAATTTCATCAAAATATATTCATATTTGCGACCTGCAGTTTGATTACAAAGTTTACATGGACACACAGACGGACGGACGGACGGACGGACATTGTTAAATCAACTCAGAAAGTGATTCTGATTTGATGGGTATAATTAAAGATGGGTCAAATATTTTTGGTTGTTACAAACAGCAGCACAAAGTCATTATACCCAAACCACATAGTGGTATAGGGTATAAAAATGTAAACAACATTCAAAAATGTATTACGTCGAAGCAGTATACGTAAAAGTGAGAAATAAACTTTTAATTTAATCCCCCTCTTTGGAGGCCCTAGTTTGAGTCGAAACAACACGAAATTATAATATAATTTTTTTTAGTCCACAGTAATACGTAGTATGATAATGTATTTTGCCAAAGTCGGTTAATTTTTAAATTTGTCACTTAATTACGTTCTAAATTAGATTATTTCAATATGTCAATTTAAATACTGAAACTGTCCATATAACATTAATTAATTATAAGCATTAGAAATGCTTTATCTTTATCAAATAACATCACTATGTAAAGGGTTTAGTATTTCCACGTAACAGTAACAATTTAACCATGACGGGAAAAATATCAAAAGTTTTGCGAATAAATATTAAAATTTTTAAATTTTTCGGCTACTCTACCGTATCATTTGATGATAATTTTAAACGTTGCTATAAAACTGAACGCTGGCTTATATGTTATACCTTCTTGCTACTCATCGCATTCAATATCATAACAATATTAGCTTTTGCTATTCACGATGTTTTTCTCTTTACCAATGATACTTTTGCTTATTTCAATGATATCCTGAAAGTTACATTTGCATATATTGCAGTAACAACTTCGTTTTTGGAAGCAATTTTTAAGCGATCTTCGATATATGACTTTTGGAAAATCTATGAACGTTTGCAAAAGAAAACGCCAGGCGTAACGAAGCCACAGTATGCCAAGGAAATATGGAAAAATCGTCGCTTTTTAGGAATATTCTATACTCTTGCAATTTTGGAATTGCTTTTCCTGCTAATATTTGTCAACACTCAAAATATGACCAGACATTTAAAGTTATTTTGGGGTATTTTCACACCATTTATTTACGCTGTCCACATGCGTAATTTACAATTTATTTTCTACATTGAACTGATGCGCATCGAATTGGTTAAACTGAAGCAGGACTTAAGTCTAATGGTGGACTATTCAAAATTTGTGTCCTACGGTTGTAGCTTTAAGGGGTTTGAAGAATTTCTACGCGCAAAATTAGTGGAGAAACAACGAAATTATCAAATGATTTATGAAATGCATGAACAATTTCAAAATGCTTTCGGTTTTTCCATTATCTTTGTGCTATTGATGATTTACGTTCGCGTTCTGGTGGATGCATATTTTGGCTATTATACATTATATATAATCTCTAATAAAAGTGGTATGTTCGATGGGTTTAAGTGTTTACGTAAATAGAGCACTTAAAATTGTATTGATGGTTTTTATTTGCAGAGCTTTTGATGATCATACCAGCTTGCTTGGAAATTCCAGCATTTCTAATTACTTCGAAGAATTGTATGGATGTGGTGAGTATTGTAGGTGGATATCTAAAGCTTTAAAGCTGCCAATATTGGGGATAATAGGGCAACGTAACCCGCATTGTGGTCAAAGTTAAAATATATGAAAATTGAAAATATTTTTAAAGAGAATTTAAACATACTAGCAGATTCCAGCCCTCGAAATTCGAGTGCAAATTTTAGGAAATTTTATTTTTTCATTAAATAAAGACCCTAAAGGTATGCTAATCAATTATAGCCAATTCACAAATAAACACAAAAAAACTAATTTTTATTACAAACACATTAACAAATTTAATAAACACACACACAGCATTGTATAATTTTATGTATGTGTTAGTAGCACCTTCAAATGCAGTTTACTCCAAAAAAAATTTTAAATTTAAAAATCTGTAAATCTGGTGGAGAGAGAAAAACAAATACGTTTTAAATGAGGCATATGTGTTCAAAATAGGATTAAAACTGACACAGTAGCATCGGTAAGAAGAAATCGCCTTGCCTATTAATATTATAGATTCCATGTTTTGTTGGGAAAAGTATTTCAAAAAGTGGGTTCAAAAATAACAAGTAAGACGGGTTTTCTTCAATAATTATTTCCTATAGCTTGGAGTGCAGCAAGAGAATCAGTACAAATTCCAAAATTGCCTTTGAGGTTTTTGATATATTTAATTGATTCGTAAATTGTATAATTTCAGCTGAATTCAGGTAAGATTGAAGTAATCAAGGTCTTATCTTTATCTATAATGCTGAAACTAGTGCCTTTGTCTGATCTTGAACCATCTGTGTAGATGACTTTGTGATCGTTAAGTGTATTCAGAATTTCTAGAAATCTTTTTTGTAAAGCTGTTGTGTTTGTATGTGATTTTTCAGTTCATTGAGGGATGTGTTTATTGTAATTGGGTTGATGTTCCAATTTGGGAAATTGTTAAAAGCTTGTAGTTTAAAATTGTATGGAATGTTGTTGATGGTATTTTGGGGTATTTTGGTATTTTCGGTTTATAGATTTACTTAAAGTATTATATAGTAGAAAATTATTTTTGAATAATAGAACAGATCTAAATAATCTGGCTGTTTCAAATATCATGTTCCTAATTGGAGTTGTCCTAAAGGCGCCTAATGACATTCGTATGGCTGAGTTAAAGATTGTTTTTATTTTTTGGGAGAAAATCCATATAGGTTTGTATATAAAGTAATTGATTTTGGAGATTATGAGGGAATTGAGAATGTTGATGAGGGATGTTGTATTACACCAAACTTTTCTAGACATTTCATAATATTTAGTCTTTTGGAGAGGGCAGAGTTAAGGTTAGTAATGTGTGAATTCCATCTGTAATGCTTGTTAAAAACAATTTCCAGTATTTTAAGTTCATTGATCGCTTCAATTAAAGTATTATTATTGTGTAAATTAGGATGGCAAATGTGTTTTCTGCATATATGTAGCGATAATTGAGCACCAGATGAAGTGCACCAATCTTCAATGTCTTGATTTTTGACATTGTTTAGTTATACCCTATACCACTATGTGGTTTGGGTATAATGACTTTGTGCTGCTGTTTGTAACAACCAAAAATATTTGACCTAGACCCATCTTTAATTATACCGATCGAATCAGAATCATATTCTGAGTTGATTTAACAATGTCCGTCCGTCCGTCCGTCCGTCCGTCCGTCTGTGTGTCCATGTAAAGCTTGTAATCAAACTGCAGGTCGCAAATATGAATTATTTTGATGAAATTTGGTACGTAAGCTTTTATCGGCCATGGGATAAACACTATTGAAATTGGTGAGAATCGGTCCATGTTCAGACCTAGCCCCCATACAAATTACCCATATGAAATCGACATAAATTGCCATAAGATCCAATTTGTCACATAGATCTTACTCAAATTGGGTTTGTATGCGTTCATTACATCCAATAATGAGTAGTCCAAAAATGATCCCTTTGACCCCATATAGAGCTGCTTCCCGATCTTCACTTAAATCTATTAAAAAACAAAAATATTGCAGTGATTCTTCTCAAATTTTGTTTGTATATATTTTTGCAAAATACAAGAGACTTTACCAAACATGATCAGGATCGGTCCATTTTTGGACCAAGTCCCTATATAGATATAGCATCCGATATGAACTTTTTCATATCTGCAGCCAAAAAAAATTAATAAAAATCCCACTCAAATTTGGTTTTTGCTTATTTTCTATGTCCAGTTAGTTGGGCCTAAGAGATAGGGTCTCTAAACGCATGGTATAGGGTATCGTATAGTCGGTCTAGACCGACTATAATTTTCTTACTTGTTTTTATCTAATATATTAATTACACTGTACAACAATCTGAAAATTGTTATACAGTGTAATACATTTTTCAGATAGAAATTACCTTTTTATGTTGTTTTTTTATTAGGAAATAATCGTTTGCGTAGGCCACAAAGTCAAGTCATTTATGTATTGAAATAATGTTAGAAAGTTTGTTGTATGCTATTAGAAAGAGGATAACCGAGAGTGGTGAACCCTGGGGTATGCCATTTGATAGATGTTGAGCTTTTGAGTAGTCGGAGTTGATCGTGACTATAATTTTCCATTTTATACCCTATACCACTATGTGGTTTGGGTATAATGACTTTTTAACTACCAAACATATTTGACCTAGACCCATCTTTTATTATACCGATCGGCTCACAATTACTTTCTGAGTCGATTTAGCAATGTCCGCCCGTCCGTCCGTCTGTCCGTCTGTGTGTCCATGTAAAGCTTGTAATCAAACTAAAGGTCGCAAATATGAATATATTTTGATGAAATTTGGTATATAAGCTTTCATCGGCCACAGGATGAATGCTATTGAAATTGGTGAAATTCAGTCCATGTCCAGACCTAGCCCCCATACAAATGATAATATAGATCTCAGTCAAATTGGGTTTGTATGTGTTTATTATATCCATTAATCAGTAGTCCAAAAATAATCCCTATAGGACAATTCATAGTCCAAGGTCCCATATAAACTGCTTCCCGATCTTCACTTAAATCTATCAAAAAACAAAATATTGCACAGATTTTTCTCAAATTTGGTTTGTTTATATTTTTTCAAATTATAACTGACTTTACCAAATATAGTCAAGATCGGTCCATTTTTCGACCTAGTCCCCATATAAATATAGCACCCGATATGAACTTTTTCATATTTGCAGCAAAAAGAAATTAATAACAATGCCACTCAAATTTGGTTTATGCTTATTTTCTATATCGAATTAGTTGGACCGAAAGATAGGGTCTCTAAACCATGGTATAGGGTATCATATGGTCGGTCTAGACCGACTACAATTTCCTTACTTGTTGTTAAATAATTTCTTATATAATTAAACATCTTGGGGCCTATATGCCATTCCTCTAGTTGGCTTAAAATTGTGTGAATCTCTATTTTATCAAATGACTTAGAGAAGTCTAAGGATATTATCGATAAGTGTCTGAAATTGCCTTTCCTTTTATAAAGCCGTCTTGATGATTATTAAGAAATTGGTTAGCAGTAACAAACCACAAAAGCTTGTTTGCAACAGAACTTTTGAGCAACATTGATTGGGGGAAATAGGTCTATAAGATGATGTGATAGTTTTATCGCAGTTTGGATGTGTATAAGGATTATAGACTAGTCTTATATATTTGGGGAATATAGTTGTCCAGTATACTATTGTATAGTAGAATTAATCTGGATTGCATCTGATTGGGCAGATTTTTTATCATTGGCTATGATATACTGGGGTTTTGCCTTTTAGTTTGCTTAAAGTAATGGAAAGTTCGATCGGCCTTATTGTTTCTTCTGTATGAAAGGCGTTTTTACTTGGAGTAAAATGTTTCCTATTAGTAATTGCTGATTGTTTATATTGTTGAAAGGTAGTAGTAAAATTGTCATTTCTAGATTCGGAGGACCAGTACTCGCAGAAGATTTTGGCTATAAGGTTCGGGTTCTTGGTATTTATTTATTTATTTATTTATTTAGTCTACTGATTTACATCTTACAGACTATAAAAATATAATAATAATGTTATACAATAATTAATATTTTTTAGTTAAAAAAAAAAAACTTACAATATGAATTAATTGAAAACCTTAAATAAGCTCAACTTAAAATTATTTTTATCTAAGCTGTATTTTAAATGGATTGAGAAACTGTTACAAAGCTTTAAACATCTTGTAATTGGTTAATTAACCCCATAATTCGTACGATGAAAATCTTCATAAAATAAACGCTCGTGCCGTAAATCGCGATGAGGAGTATGAACCCTCACTAAATCAGACAAAGCATCACAACATATATTATTTGTTAAAATATTAAATACTAGCTGTTTTTACCCTGTCTTGCCCGGGATCTAAAGGCCTTTGATATGAAAAATGGTTCACTATGCTTTCCAGGCGCTGAGTACTTAGCGCCCTATGAACAAATTCCTCAAAAAACTTAACTTTCTTCCCAAAAATTTGTATGGGATTGACGAATTTGTTCATGATGAAAAAATTCCCCAATGTTTACGTTTTTTGGGGAGTAAATTCTTTTTTTACTTCAATTTAAAATTTTTTGATTTTTAAATTTAGGAGTTTTTTTTAAGACGCTATTGCAGAAATACATCAAAAATAAGCTGCGAAGCCGCTTGACGTTTTTTTTTTTTTTTTTTGAAGTTTATTTATTTTGTAAACATCAAATATAATGGAATCGTTTGCAAATTAAAGGAATCAGAAGTTTTAAAAATTGAATTAATTCATTCAACAAATGATCACCATTGAGCAGAGACGTCAAATTTATAGAAGTTTCAGAAATGGAATATGAATGCGACGTTTAAAATTGTGCCGAAAGGTTGCTTTAAGCAGCTGCTTGATCAACAGGTAATTATTGCATAAACGTAGATAAAATTTGTCATAAGACTTTTCACTCAGCTGTGTTCCGCGAGCGAGTCGCGACCGCGTCCGCGCGTTTGTCGGCCACACCCGTGCTGCCGCGCAGTTGTTGTCAACTTATTTTAATTGCCAAATTATATTTTTCAGATCATTCCGATATTTTAGCTAAGCTCTGTTCCGCAAGCGCGTCGCGTCCGCGAGCCGCTTCCGCGCGTTTGGCAGCTACGCGTCGTGTCGTTTCCGCGTCCGCGTCCGCACCCCGATTCCGCGCACCGAAATGATGCTATTGAAAAGATATTAAATAAATTTGTTTTAGGACAGATATTGAGAGCAGAGAGCATTTTTTAAATTTGGGGAATTTGTTCATCGTGAAGTTATTCCCCAATTTTTTTGGGGAATAAGTTCATTTTTTTAGGGAATTTATTTTTTGGGGGCAAAATACTCGGCGCCTGCTTACCATTACCAGCTAACTATGTTTATGCATGGAGTATTTTGAGTGTATGATGTCTAAAAGTTACGAATTTTAGTTATTCTAGAGTTTTGTGATATAAAACATTTCTGGTTTTTCCTTCTGGTGCATATACGAAAATATTATATTCTGGAGCAGGCGACATAAAATTGTCTATGAGAAAAACAGTCGTTTAAGGAGTTTCAGATTCTCTGGATTCAGCTTGTCTTAGTCGCTGGATTTCTAGACGCAGTTGAGTAGATTCAGGCATTTTTGCTTCTCTTAACAAAGCTTGCTGAGCTGCTTTCCTCGAGTGCGTCGAAATGATGCTATTGGAAAGAATACAGTCTTTAAATGCGTATATTGCAGGACAGATATTGAGATCAGTATGCAAATTTTCACTTAAGCAAATATTTAACAAAATTCATTAAATAAAAATATGTAAAAATTTAAGAACGAATTTGGGGAGTAAGTTCATTTTTTTTAGTTTAAAACAAAAATGGGGAATTTATTAATTTCTTTTGGGGACCTTTTATTAAATATGGGGAATTTGTTCATCGTGAAGTTATTTCCGTGTCTACCAAATTTCAGAGAAATATAAATTTGTATAGAGAACAAATGTACCAAAAACAGAAAATGAGTTTTATAAAAAAGTGGGTGTAAAAGTAGGCGTGGCCAGAAAGATATATAGTCCGACCTTTGCTGGAGTAAAATCCGTTGAAAAATAGATATTTTTACAGCGAACAATTATATACCATAACACAGAAAATGAATTGTACACAAAAAGTGGGCGTAAAAGCAGGCGTGGCCGGTTAGAATTATATGATGACCTTTCCTGGGGTACAGAGATCGTGTGTACCAATTTTTGGAGAAATCTGTTGAAACATCAAATTTTTTATAGCAAACAAATATACCAAAAAACAGAAAATGAATTTTGTATAAAAAGTGGGCGTAAAAGTAGGTGTGGCTGCAACAATGACATTTTGAGCTTGCCTGGAGTACAGAGATTGTGCGTACCAAATTTCAGAGAAATCCGTTGAAAAATAAAAATTATTATAGCGAGCAATTATACCGAAAAACAGGAAATGAATTGTATACAAAAAGTGGGCGTAAAGGTAGGCATAGCCGGTGAGAATCATATAGCGACCTTTTCCGGAGTACAGAGATCGTTCGTACCAAATTTTAGAAAAATCCGTTGAAAAATACAATTTTTTATAGCAAACAATTATACCAAAAACAGAAAATGAATTGTACACAAAAAGTGGGCGTAAAAGTAGGCGTGGTCGGTAAGAATCATATGGCGACCTTTCCTGGAGTACAGAGATTGTGTGCACCAAATTGCAGAGAAATCCGTTGAAAAATAAAAATTTGTATAGCGGTCAAACAAACAAACAGAAAATGAATTATATATAGATAAACATTATAGCAAATGATGATCTACGATCTCTTAAGGATTGTAGTCCTAGAAACTTACGCCTGCTTTCATAAGAAAGAACATCTCCGGACCAATTTATTTTCTTAAATGCAAACTTTGTAAATAGTTTCTGAATTTTTTCAATTCTGCCAGAATGGCTTTCATAATAAGGACTCCAGATTATAGAGCAATATTCCAAATTACTTCTAACGAAAGAAACATATAATGATTTTAATGCGACAGGGTCACTAAAGTCCGCAGTATTTCGTTTAATAAATCCCAACATTGCATACGCTTTAGATGTTATGTAATTTATATGATTATGAAATTTCAACTCGGAATCACAAATAACTCCTAAATCTTTAACTTCACAAACTTCAAGAGTGACATCACTTATAGTGTAATTATGAAAAACAGGATTATGACCATGTGTATATGACATAACGCAACATATATCAATATTTAAAACAAGTCTGTTTAAATCACACCACTCGTTTAGTGATAACAAATCTTTTTGAAGCATAACTGAATGTGATATACTTGTAATATCAGCAAATAATTTCAAATCATCGGCAAATAATAATGGTTTACAAAATTGCAACCAGTCAGGTAGGTCATTTATAAAAATTAAAAATAATAGTGGTCCTAAATGTGTTCCCTGAGGAATACCAGAATATGCATTAATTACATTTTTCGAAAAGCATGAACTAATTTTAACTATCAATTTCCTATTCGTAAGAAAACTTTTAAAAAAACTGGAACAAATTTCCATTAATACCAAATTGGTGAAGTTTTCCTAACAAAATATCATGATTAACTGAATCAAAAGCCTTTGAAAAGTTAGTATATATCACATCAACTTGTTTTCTATTCTCCATAGAAACTATAATCTGATTAGTGAATGCTACTAAATTTGTACATGGGGATCGACCGGGTGGGTAAAAAAAACCCATTATTTATTTATAAATGTGGAATTTTCTACAATTGGTCTATGACATCGATGCGGCAACGACCGTCAGATTACTTACCACATCTCTAATGTACATAGAGTTAGGGTCACACACCCGTGCACTTTTTAATATGTATGTAGAGAACTTGTGTCATGTGTATTTAAACAAGAGACATGTTGCAAACCGTTTTGCTATAAAGTCTCTAGAAAAGCTCTGTTTTACAAAGTCCAGAGCATTGGTTTATCAACAAAGATGGCTAGAATGATTCAGAGCATATACAGCCATACCAACTTTGCAGTTTGGAATGGAGAAGTTTTATCGACAGATTTTGCAACTTGTACTGGGGTAAAACAGGGGTGCCTGCTATCGCCAACGCTTTTCTCGATTTATTTAAATGACTTACACGAGTATTTAGAAGGAGGAGTTAATGTGGGATCGCTAAATATCAGATTATTAATGTACGCTGATGATATAGTAATTTTAGCAGACGATATTCTTACCATGCAGACTATGATCAACAAGCTGCAGAGATATTGCGATATATGGAGCCTAGAAGTCAATCTAACTAAATCAGAAATGATGTAATTCAGAAAAGGAGGAAGACTCGCAGAAAGAGAAAATTGGATTTTCAATGGTGAATCAATTAGAATTTCAAATTAATACACATATCTTGGAGTTACACTATCGCCAAAAATGAATTTTAAAAAACATATCGAAAAGAGAAACATATCAGCGAAAAATAGCATGGAAAAATTTCTTATCTAAAAAAGAGATTTGATTAAACGCGAAGTGGATCCTTTTCAAGTCAATATATCGAGCTATCCAGTCATATGGAGCCCAAATATGGGAATTCTCATTATTCGAGGAAGTCGATAAACTCCAAAGGTTTTTCTTAAAAAAGATTCTTAAATTACCACAATTCACACCTACATACGCGCTGATGCTAGAAACTGGCTGTGAAAATAATCATATATATACTCTAGACTTACATCTACGATACATACTAAAAACGCTTTTTAAATATAATGGGAAACGCTTGCCAAACCAGCTCACAAAACTAATTTTAGAAAAAAAGTTGTATTGGTATAAAGATATTGAAACTTTTGCTAGAGATGTTAATTCAATACGAATTGCGGCATGCCAACAAAAGAAAACAACTATGTATGTATTGATATTCTTATGCCCGTTTTCTCAATAGGCGATTATCTTTTATCCCAACGAGAAACTGCCGATTAAAGAAATTTTGTTTTCTCAATGTCTGGTTTGCTTTTATTTTGTCGCAAAGCTTACCGGCACTCATCTGCCAATTATTTATTTATCGTACAGATAAATTATTCTCCCAACTTTCATATCAATTTTGAGAGGCATTGCCAACTGTAAATAATTCTCCCAACTTTCATACGTATTTTGAGAGGCATTGCCAACTGAAAATAATGTTTTTGTCGGTACATTGAGAAAACCAAAATTGTTAACAGGCAGTTTATCGGTACAATAAATTTATGTCCTGGTTAAGTGACAGCCCGTTTGACAATACATTGAGAAAACCGGCATTAATGGGTTAAAAACTAAAGAAAAGGAATTTTACTTGGAGAATGCGTCTAATACAAACCGCTTTTATGCAAAACTGAATTATAGAGAACCACAATGCTATTTTGATTTTAGTAACAATATGAGAGCAGTAAGCTATATTTTCAAAGCCAGATGTGACCTTATCGAGCTCAATGGAACCAGGCTTCAACAGCAAAGGTCTCGTATATGCTTTCTATGTAACTTGAACGAAATAGAAAATATTCATCACTTCATGGCCCATTGCCCCATTCTGCGTGAGATGAGATACAATCACTTTAAAAAGACGATCTTACGAGAAATTGATCTAATTGATATTTTAAATAATGCAAAAGAAAATTTTAAAGCCGTATATCATTATATGGTAGATGCGATTGGTTATAGAAATGAGTTAATCAATGAATACAATTATTAATTTTACTATTTTTCTCAAACATAAACATTCTCGATAAAATCATACATATGTACTATTTATATCTTTTTTCCGACTGACGACAATAAGTCATAGTCGTAAGTTCTATTTATTTTCTTCTAACATATTTTTAATTATAATATTATAATATTTAAGTTTGTAATTTAGTGAAATGAATTGAAAATGAAGAACAAGTAACTACATGTTTATTAGCAACAAGTAAGAAAATTATAGTCGGTTAAGACCGACTATACGATACCCTATACCATGCGTTTAGAAACCCTATCTCTTAGGCCCAACTAACTGGACATTGAAAATAAGCAAAAACCAAATTTGAGTGGGATTTTTATTAATTTTTTTGGCTGCAGATATGAAAAAGTTCATATCGGATGCTATATCTATAAAGGGACTAGGTCCAAAAATAGACCGATCCTGATCATGTTTGGTAAAGTCTCTTGTATTTTGCAAAAATATTACAAACAAAATTTGAGAAGAATCAGTGCAATATTTTTGTTTTTTAATAGATTTAAGTGAAGATCGGGAAGCAGCTCTATATGAGGTCAAAGGGATCATTTTTGGACTACTCATTAGTGGATGTAATGAACGCATACAAACCCAATTTGAGTAAGATCTATATGACAATTTGGATCTTATGGCAATTTATGTCGATTTCATATGGGTAATTTGTATGGGGGCTAGGTCTGAACATGGGCCGATTCTCACCAATTTCAACAGCGTTCATCCCATGGCCGATAAAAGCTTATATACCAAATTTCGTCAAAATATATTCATATTTGCGACCTGCAGTTTGATTACAAGCTTTACATGGACACACAGACGGACGGACGGACGGACGGACGAACATTGTTAAATCAACTCAGAAAGTGATTCTGATTCGATCGGTATAATTAAAGATGGGTCTAGGTCAAATATTTTTGGTTGTTACAAACAGCAGCACAAAGTCATTATACCCAAACCACATAGTGGTATAGGGTATAAAAATGTATTAATTTGGAGTAATATACATTTCATTATAGTAAACAAATGTTGTTGCCTACGTAAAAGTGCAAAATAAACTTTAAGTTTTAAATAGTGCTATTGACAGGGCCCCTAAATGGAGAGACCCATGCCAAATGACCCTTCTCCCTTTTCGGGGGACCTAGTTTGAGCCGCCAGTAAAATCCAATGCAAACTACATGAAATTATAATATCAGTTTTTTAGTCTACAGTAATAAGTAGTATGATAAAGTATTTAGCCAAAGTCGGTTAATTTTTAAATTTGTCACTTAAGTATGTTCTAAATTAGATTATTTCAATATGTCAATTTAAATACTGAAACTGTCCATATAACATTAATTAATTATAAGCATTAGAAATGCTTTATCTTTATCAAATAACATCACTATGTGAAGGGTTTAGTTTTTCCACGTAACAGTAACAATTTAACCATGACGGGAAAAATATCAAAAGTTTTGCGAATAAATATTAAAATTTTTAAATTTTTCGGCTACTCTGCCGTATCATTTGATGATAATTTTAAACGTTGCTATAAAACTGAACGCTGGCTTATATGCTACACCTTCTTGCTACTTATCGCATTCAATATCATAGCAATATTAGCTTTTACTATTGACGATGTGTTTCTCTTTACCAATCATACTTTTGGTTATTTCAATGATATTCTAAAGGTGACATTTGCAGATATTGCAGTAACAATTTCTTTTTTGGAAACAATTTTTAAGCGATCTTCGTTATATGAATTTTGGAAAATCTATGAACGTTTGCAAAAGAAAACGCCAGGCGAAACGAAGTCACAGTATGCCAAGGAAATATGGAAAAATCGTCGCTTTTTAGGAATATTCTATACTCTTGCAATTATGGAATTACTTCTCCTGCTAATATATGTCAACACTCAAAATATGACCAGACATTTAAAGTTATTTGTTGGTATGTTCATAGCGTTTATTTACGCTGTCCACATGCGTAATTTACAATTTATTTTCTACATTGAACTGATGCGCATCGAATTGGTTAAACTGAAGCAGGACTTAAGTCTAATGGCGGACTATTCAAAATTTGTTGCCTACGGTTGTGGCTTTAAGGGGTTTGAAGAATATCTACGCGCAAAATTAGTGGAGAAACAACGAAATTATCAAATGATTTACGAAATGCATGAACATTTTCAAAATTCTTTTGGTTTTTCCATTGTCTTTGTGCTATTAATGATTTACGTTCGCGTTCTGGTGGATGCATATTTTGGCTATTATACATTATATATGGGCTGGAATAAAGCTAGTATGGTCGGTGGGTTTAAGTGTTTATGTAAATAGAGCACATACAATTCTATTCATCGTTTTTATTTGCAGAGCTTTTGATGTTAATACCAGCTTGGTTGGAAATTCCAGCATTTCTAATTACTTCGAAGAATTGTATGGATGTGGTGAGTTTTGTATTTTGTAGGATGGATATGTAAAACTTAAAAGCTGAAATTTCAAATATATGAAAATTGAAAATATTTTTAAAGACATATTTGATATTTTTCTCGGCCTTTGATGAATATTTGCAAATACATATTTTATGGTGTGGAAAAGTATTTTAGGCTTAAAATATCCCATTTTATAAAAAAAAAAAACAAGTATGAGTGTTAAATTCGGCTGTGCCCAATTCTCGATACCATCCAGCCGTATTCTAAACACAATAATATAACCAAAAATGCACATTATAGTGGCTAGATTTTTTATAATGATGTTTAAAATTAGTAAGATAAATAACAAAAATTTTAGGTATTTTCGCTCATATATATGCATCGCTGATACATCTACAATATTAATAGTCTAGGCGATTTTTTGTTACCGATGTCAGTTTCACAGTTTTACCTCGAATTTGACAAAAAAATTTATTATTTGAAAGGTATTTCTTTTTAGCTGTTACCCAGATTTACAGATTTTCGTCGTCTGGAATATATTTTTTGAGTTATGATCGTTTAAAGTTGCTACTAACACATACATAAAATTATAGAATGCTATGTGTGTGTTTATTAAATTTGTTAACATGTTTGTGTTAATGTGTTGAGTTTGTTTTCTTCATTTAAAATGAGTTGAATTGTGAAGCATAACTTTAGGGTCTTTATTAAATGAAAAAATAAAATTTCATAGAATTTGCACTCGAATTTCGAGTGCTGGAATCTGCTAGTGTATACGATTATATGCAAATGTTCTGTTACGTATAAATTTTTGGATTTTTTTATATGAAATTTTATAGCTTTTTTAGAAGTGTCTCCACATTTTAGGCCATATCTTGGCACAATGACGCCCGATTCTACCCATTTTAAATATCAACCTGCTCGAAATAAATACAATTAGTATTAGCCCAGCTTTATTCAGGTAAATGGTTTATTTTGTAAATTAGCGTGATTTCAACAGACAGACAGACAGACGAAAAAAGTGAAAGAACGGGTGTATGTGAGATAGACGCAGGTGCAAACATAGAAACAATCTATTCAATTAAAACTTAACAATTCTGTGGTTCTCTGGAATAACCGCGAATGTCCATATTTGTCAGTTTTGAGTTAACGATGCCAAATATATTAATTTTTAACGCTCTTTACATGCCGTCGTTCGTAAGTTATTGTGTTCTATATGATTTTTTTTGATTAATCCATGCTTAAGTTCTAATAGTTCTTACGCTTAGAGGCGTTTTCAAAGAGGATTTTTTTTTAAACAGAAAAAACCACAAACTATAGTACTTTCCTTGGTAGGAAGGTCGCAACAATTTTATCGGTTCAGTTTTTTTTAATTAGCAACTAAACTTTAGCAACTAAACTTTAACAAAAACATATAGAACACAATAATTTACGAACGACGATGTGTTAAATTTAAAAAAAAAAAAATATCATTTCTGAGTTTTTTAACCTAACTTAAATGTTTATTAAATTAATTTGCAGCATTATCGACGTATGTCAACGTACGTTTGATCGCTGAGAAATTATTTTCTCAGAAAACGACACATAGCGACATACGTTGTTATTAATGAAAAAAAAATGCAAAATAATTTTGTTATAATCTCATCCTAAGTCCCGTTAACTTTTTGTTGTTTTTTTTTTCAAAGAAAACGACATTTGTCGACATAAGTTAATTTATCTGCACACACTTAAAGTGTTATTTACATATTGTTTTTCGTCCTTCTCTAGGATCTATTCCTCTGAAGATTTTTGACTCAAAATTTTATAACAAGTATTTATTGCCCATATCTACAGGACTGTTAAATAGAAAGCTCTAAAAACTTTATATCAAGCCCATATTTTCAAATATAACATTTTTTGGCTCCCCTGAACATTTTGATTTTATGACATACGCGGTTATTCTAGAAAACCACAGAATTATCACAATGTTCAAAAAATCGCTAATGAAGACTGAAATGCCAGAAACCGGTCCGATTAAGAATACAGTGTAGTTATGAATTTTTAGAAATATATGCTCTACCACGCACCATTGAAAACAAAATCAAAAAAAAACAAGTAAGAAAATTATAGTCGGTCTAGACCGACTATACGATACCCTATACCATGCGTTTAAATCCCTATCTCTTAGGCCCAACTAACTGGACATAGAAAATAAGCAAAAACCAAATTTGAGTGGGATTTTTATTAATTTTTTGGCTACAGATATGAAAAAGTTCATATCGGATGCTATATCTATATAGGGACTAGGTCCAAAAATGGACCGATCCTGATCATGTTTGGTAAAGTCTCTTGTATTTTGCAAAAATATATACAAACCAAATTTGAGAAGAATCAGTGCAATATTTTTCTTTTTTAATAGATTTAAGTGAAGATCGGGAAGCAGCTCTATATGGGGTCAAAGGGATCATTTTTGGACTACTCATTAATGGATGCAATGAACGCATACAAAGCCAATTTGAGTAAGATCTATATGACAATTTGGATCTTATGGCAATTTATGTCGATTTCATAGGGGTAATTTGTATGGGGGCTAGGTCTGAAGATGGACCGATTCTCACCAATTTCAATAGCGTTCATCCCATGGCCGATAAAAGCTTATATTCCAAATTTCATCAAAATATATTCATATTTGCGACCTGCAGTTTGATTACAAAGTTTACATGGACACACATACGGACGGACGGACGGACGGACATTGTTAAATCAACTCAGAAAGTGATTCTGATTCGATCGGTATAATTAAAGATGGGTCTAGCTCAAATATTTTTGGTTGTTACAAACAGCAGCACAAAGTCATTATACCCAAACCACATAGTGGTATAGGGTATAAAAATTGCATGTTAATTACAGTCTAAATAAGACGTAAAAATCTAACAAACTATACTGATAGAGTATATACCCTCTGCACAGTGGTGTGGAGGGCATAAAAATATATATAAAATTATGCCTAACAAGTCAAAAAATTGTAGTCGATCTAGTTAAGTATAAAAAATAAGCATGCCCAAATTTTACTGGCATTGGTATTAATTATTTCGACTGCATATTTGAAAAGGTTCATATCGGATCCTACATTTATATGGGGACTTGGGCAAAAAATGGATCGTTCCTGACCATATTTGGTAAAATCAATTCTTTTTAGCAAACACATATGTATACAAACCAAATTTGAGGAAAATCATACGCTATGTGTGTGTTTATTAAATTTGTTAATGTGTTTGTTAATGAGTTTGTTATCTTCATTCACAATAATAATAAACCAAAAAAAGTGTTGGTTTGTGAATTGGCTAAGTTGAAAGTTGCCTGGAAATTGCACTCGAATTTCGAGCACTGGAATCTGCTAGTAAGTAATTGTTGTTTCTAACAAACACACATTCACAACTAAAGGAAGAAGTATGAAATTCAAGTTTTTTAAAAAAATTTGCTATTTCAATTGTAAAGTGGCTTTATTTAAATCATTTACTACTGTTTTTTTTTTCCATATTTCCTATTTCATTTATATGTTTATTCTCCTGAAATTTAGTTTAATACTTCTTAATAAGTAGGAACGGTTTCAACACAGTCTTCTTCATCTGAAGAGTCAGATAATTCTTGATTTAAATTTTCATCAATAATCTCTTTGTCTGTCAGTTGACCATAGCAATCTAAATTTTCGTCACATCGAATGCCTTGCCAGACATTAAAACGTCTTGCCAGGCATAAGAAATGCTTGTTAGCCGACGCATTTAGGCGAATGTTTTTCCTAAGATTTAATTATTTAAGACAGTCGAAATTAACTCATTTAAGCATTGAAGGAATTTAAGCGGGACTTATCTAAACGGGATTAAGTTAATATAATTTGTATGAATTTTTCTGTGGTCAGCACTTTTTGCGCATTAAAACGGGGAACGCATTTAAGCGGGGCGCATTTAAGCGGGAACTACGTATTTCCATTTGCGACCTGTAGTTTGATTACAATGTTTACATGGACACATAGACGGACAGACAGACGGACGAACAGCGGAACGGACGGGCGGACGAACATCGCTTAATCGAATCAGAAAGTGATTGTGACTCCATTGGTACAATAAGAGATGGGTCTAGATCAAAGAGTTTTGATAGTTACAAACATAGGGTATAAAAATATGAATAGCGTCTGTAAATGTGTCAATAAAAAATGTTTGTTATATTTTTGATGTTCTTTATTAAGTGAATTTTTTTTTCTTTGCTCCAACGTATTTAAGAATATTAGTTAGCAGAGTCCAGCACTCGAAATTAGAGTGCAAAATCTAGGAAATTTTATTTTCCATAAAATTTTTTTCTTTCAATGTTTTTTTTTTATAAATCTATGTATGTAAAAAATTGATGAATATAGAAATAAGATTCATTGAATTGTAAATTTTAAAATAAAATTAATTAAATTTAATTATAAATATTTTTGAACACACAGAAGAATATAAATGGGTTTGTTAATAAATAATTTTATAATAGACGAAAGGTATGCTAATCAATTTTAGCTAATTCATAAACACACAGGCAGCAATGTACAGTTTTTTATTCGTAGCTTAAATATGTGTTTATACCATACACCACTACGTGGTTTGGGTATAATGACTTTGAGCTGCTGTTTGTAACAACCAAAAATATTTGACCTAGACCCATCTTTTATTATACCGATCGAATCAGAATCACTTTTTGAATCGATTTAACGATGTCCGTGCGTCCGTCCGTCCGTCTGTCTGTCCATGTAAAGCTTGTAATCAAACTGCAGGTCGCAAATATGAACATATTTTGATGACATTTGGTACATAAGCTTCTATCTGCCATAGGATGAACGCTACTTAAATTGGTGAGAATCGGTCCATGTTCAGACATAGCCCCCATACAAATGACCCCTATAAAATCGACATAAATTGCCATAAGATCCAAATTGTCGTACAGATTTTACTCATTTTAGGTTTGTATGTGTTTATTACATCCATAATTGAATAGTCCAAAAACGATCTCTATGGGACAACTCTTAGTCATAGGCCCCATATAGAGCTGCTCCCCGATCTTCACTTAAATCTATCAAAAAACAAAAATATTGCACTGATTCTTCTCAAATTTTGTTTGTATATATTTTCGCAAAATACAAGAGACTTTACCAACCATGGTCAGGATCATGCAGCCAAAAAAATTAATAAAGATGCCACTCAAATTTGGTTTATGCTTATTTTCTATGTCCAATTAGTTGGTCATAAGAGATAGGGTCTCCAAACGCATGGTATAGGGTATCGTATAGTCGGTCTAGACCGACTATAATTTTCTTACTTGTTTATGTATGGGTTAGTAGAACTATAAATAATTATTACTCCAAAAAATTAACCAGATGATGCACATTTGTAAAGAAATACCTTTCAAATGGTATATTTTTTGTCAAAATCGGTTGGTAACTGAGAGCTTAGGAGATGTCACAAGAAATCGCTTTGCCTATTAATATTATTGATACTCTACACCACTGTGCATATGGTATATATCAGTTTGTCAATCCGCTTGTAACGCATAGAAAAATTAATTGGCATCCGCAGAAAATATATATATATAGATATATATTCTTGATCCTTATAAGAACTCGAGTCTATATAGCGATGTCCGTGTGTCTGTCTGTATGTTTAAATCACGCTTACGTACCAAATAAACATTTACCTGGGTAAACTTAGGATATTATTTGTCACTATTTAAATTGGGGTACATCGGGTGTCCTTGTGAAAAGATATGGCTTAAAATATCACCTCTAAATAGCACCTCTAAAAAATGATAAAAATTAATTGTGTTTGTTGTAATAATTTAGCATTAAGTTTATGAAATTGTTTACTTTTTTAAATATTTTGTTTAAGTTTGTTATAAACTGCCTAGATACTTACATATGTAAATGAAAAACCCAGATGGAGGATATCAAAGATTCAGCATAGCCGAATTTAACACTCTTACTTGTTTTTTTTTTAATATTTTCCCAAAATTATTTCAAAACATTTTTTTGAGATCTCAAAAATGGTCTTAAGCGAAGTTCTTAAATATTTCGATTTATTTAAAAATGTGGAAATTTCTAAAATTGATCTATGACCTCGATGCGGCAAGGACAGTCAGATTACTCACCACATCTTTAATTCAATTTCCTTGAATGAAAAAAGTTCCTTGAATTAAGCACTCACCTTAATGTACATATAGTTGGGTTCACATACCTGTGCACTTTTTAATATTTTAAATGCGAACTTTCATCAAAAAGTTCAAAAAGAGGTTAGAGAAAACAAAACATTTTAAAAGATTAATGATCTTACTAGCAGATTCCAGCCCTCGAAATTCGAGCGCAAATTCTAGGAAATTTAAATTTTTCATTAAATAAAGACCCTAAAAGTATGCTAATCATTTATAGCCAATTCGTAAATCAACCCAAAAAACAAACTCATTTTTATTACAAACACATTAACAAATTTAATAAACACACACATAGCATATGTATAATTTTATGTATGTGTTAGTAGCAACTTTAAATGCAATTTATTCAAAATAAAGGAAAACATTTAAAAATCTGCAACACGGCTAAAAAGAAATTCCTTTCAAACAATATACGTTTGGTCCAAATCGGGATAAAACGGTAGAACAAAACATCATTCACAAGAAATTGCCTAGCCTATTAATATTATAGATGTTCTTTTTACAGTGCCGCTTACCGTTCTTGTTTTTAATAGGCGTTACGTTAAAACTTACAATAGGTACTTCCGACTACTGTAGAATAACGCAGCGCTATTTTGGCGCTTTTTAATGATTCAAAAAAGAAATTTTTTCCATTCAGCGCCTAAATAAGAGCTTTCCGTGCTCCTTTTTAATTGCTCTTAGTCTCTAACTGCAACAATTACTGTTAAATAAAATTATATATATTTGAACGCACTCCCTCTTTCCTCCTTCCCATATCCTATTTTCCTGATATCAACACAATGCAATGCATCTGTAGGGGACATCACCTGCTTGTTGATCAATAATTTAAAAAACTATGTATTCAGTTGGCCTTAATTTTTATCAGATATACAAAAAGTTACAAAGCTAACAAGGAGGATACGAGGGCGGAAAAATTTTCTTTAGCTGGATACGCTTTTCCCAGCGATATTTTCGCAGTGTCTAATTCCTTAAAATAGTCATTAACTGCAAACTCCACCTCTTCATTGTTGCCAAATCTTTTACCACCGAACCATTTTTCCTAGTTTGGAGATAGAAAATGGAGCAAAATCTGGCGAATAAGGTGCGTTATGAAGCAATTCGAACTTTAATACATGGTTTTTGGCCACCGCTGCAACTAAGTATATTTTTCAGATACTACTCAGATTATGTACTAACACATACTTTTTGGAAAGCTATCACACAAAAATTTTAAAAATACACACCCGCAATTATTTTATTGAACACAGCTGTATGCGATATGGAGTTTTTAAAAACAATCTTTATGTGCTTTTCAGGTCAAACTTATAACTCATAATTTACACAGTATTATCAGTCAGTTTGATAACAAAAATATTGTCGTCAGTACACAGGTAAGAACTTACAGAAGGAAAATAATCTCTTTACACTCCATTCGTTATATTTCAGTTGCAAAATTTTTCTTTACAAATACTTCATCAGCGTATCTGTATCAATGGTGTTGGCATATCCAGAATGGATGGTTATATGTTGACTAGGGTAAGGACAGTTGATCTTAAAATAAATGTCTTAAGATTAGGTATAACATATGTCTTATATTTTCAGACTATTGGTTCGATAACTACTTACATGATTTTCTTTATACAATTTATGCCTAAATTTTCAAACATTTAAAGAAAATAAAAACCGGTATTGTAGTTCTTACTATTCGTATTTTTCTTTATTCATTAACTAAGCTCATCTAAAAAAGTTTGTTGATGTAAAATAATTTTTAAATAAAAATCTTAATGTAGTTACAGTATTTTTTTTATTATTTTGTTTAAGCATTAGTAAAGGGACTATAAATGGGGAAAAAAATATTTAATTATAAAAAAAAAATAATGTAATTTTTAGAATGTGTGATATTCCATGTGTAATTGTTTTTTGGTACAATTAATATGGTATATATTGGTACCTTAAATATTCGATTATATGGTGACTGATATATGTATTTGCGGAATGAGTAGTTTTTTAATTTTTCCAATTGAGTTTTAAAATTTATATTTTTGTATTCAAAATTTTACATAACAAATATTAAAAATTAAATCAATTGCATTTTTAACTTTATGTTTTTGTATTCAAAATTTTACATAACAAATATTAAAAATTAAATTTTGATTTCACAATACAGTCTCAAAAACAGGGTAAACGTAATTGGTGAGAGCTGTCACATAACGCTGTGTGACTTATGATTGTATTGGTGAAAAAATTATGATATAACATTGTTTTTTATGCCACTTTTTTAAAAGCGTCCTCTATGTATCACTTATATACGTTTGGGATATTTTTAACGTTTTACAACAAAGGGTTGTTGAATTAGGTGAAACAGTTTTTGCTATAAGTGATACATAGATGACGCTTTCTGTTTGATTTAAAAAAATTACATAAAAATCTTTAATTACTAGATGTTTGCACATCTTCCCTGTGATTCGGACTCACATGATTTTTTTTATTAAAATTTTACAATAACATTTTATATAACTTAAACTTTTTAATTACAAAATTTAAATTCTTGTTAAAACTTTAAATTTTAAATTTAAAATTGAAATATTTATATTTAAAAATTAAATATTTAAATTTAAAATTGAAATATTTTAATTTAAAATTGAATTATTTAAATGGAAAGTTTATTTCAAAATGTTCTTTTCAAATTTTAAATTGAATGTATTTCAATTGCATATTAAAATTTACATATTGAATTCAAAATTTAATTTTTTTTAAAGAAAAATTATATAAAATTAATTCCTTTTTTTTATATATAATTCAAATTTCGAAATAACATGTTACATAAAACATTTATGCCGTTTTCTTTTCTGACCAAAAATGTCGCACTTTATTTGCACTTTTTTCGAAAAGTTATTTTTTTATCTATTCTGAATAAAGAGCAACCTTATCTTATACATCAATGGAAAGGTCTCAAAGTCGAGCCCTCGTAAATCGCAAAAAATTGTAGCCATTGACTTCTTTCAGGGCATAGTGTGAGAATATTTCCCATTGTTCCCTTTATTTTTTTGAATATTTTCACCCTGTGACTTCAAGGAGGATAATAATCAAATTTTTTTGCATTTTATGAACACAGCTCTTTGAGACCTTTCGATTTATATATAAGTTAAGGTTGCTCGTATTTTAGAATTTCTAAAAAAATACAATTTTCGAAAAAAGTGCAAATAAAATGCGACATTTTTTGTCAAAAAAGAAAACGGAATTAGTTATGACATAAACTTTTTGAATATAAATTCTTATTTTTGTTAAAAAATTAAATTTTCGAATTAAAAACTTTAATTTTGAAATTTAAAATTCTCATTTTTAAATGTAACTTTAAAAAACTTAATTAAAATGTAATTTTGAATTTAATTTGAATTTTAATTTTTAATTAAAAATTTAATTAAAAGTTTATATATTTAAATTTAAAGTGTTAATTTTAAATTTAAAGTGGGAATTTTTTAATTTCAAAAGATTAATTTTAAATTGAATTTTTTGAATTTAAAATTTTCATTGAAAACATTTTTTTTGTCAAATTGTTATTTTTTATTATTTTTAATTCAACATTTAAAATTATTGTTTTATATAACAAATATAGTTATAGTTATAATAATAGTTCTATTTTAAAAATTTGAGTTTTTTGCTAAAAATTTTCATATTTAATTTTTAAATTTCAAAGTAAATTGACATTTTTAAAATTTAAAGTGTAGTTTTTTATTTCAAAATGTTAATTTTAAACTTAACATTGAATTAATTTTCAATATTTTTCATTTGCAAATCAAAATTGAAATTTTTTAAAAAAATTTATTAAAATTAATTTTTTTGTTTATATATAATTCAAATTTAGAAATAACATTTTTATATAAAACATTTACAGTTATGACATAAACTTTTTGAAAGAAAATTCATATTTTTGTTAAAAATTAACATTTTAAAATTAAAAACTTTAATTTTTAAATTTAAAATTCTCATTTTTAAATTTAATTTTAAAATATTTAAATCAGAAATTTTAATTTTTAATTAAAAATTTTCAAATTTAATTTGAATTTTCATTTCTAATTAAAAATTTCATTAAAATTGACATTTTTAAATTTAAAGTTTTATATTTGAAAATGTTAATTTTAAATTTAAATTGGGAATTTTATTTAAAAATATTAATTTTAAATTGAGTTTTTTGAATTCAAAATTTCCATTGAAAATTTTTTTTTTATTACATTTTTTTTTTTTTTTTATTATTTTTAATTCAACATTTAAAATTAATATTTTATATAACAAATTAATAGTTATAACGTAAACTTTCTAATTGAAAAACTTGATTTTGTGCTAAAAATTTACATATTTAATTTTTAAATTTAAAATTAAATTGACATTTTTAAAATTCAAAGTGGAAAGTTCTTTATTTCAAAATGCTAATTTTAAGTTTAAAATTCAATGATTTTCAATATTTTTCAATTGCATATTAAAATTTACATGTTGAATTCAAAATTTTAATTTTTTAAAAAAAATTTATTAAAAATTAATTTTTTTTTATATAATTGAAATTTAGAAATAACATTTTTACATAAAACATTTACAGTTATGACATAAACTTTTTGAATGAAAATTCATATTTTTGTTAAAAATTAACATTTTCAAATTAAAAACTTTAATTTTTAAATTTAAAATTCTCATTTCTAAACTTAATTTTAAAATATTTAAATCAGAAATTTTAATTTTTAATTAAAAATTTTCAAATTTAATTTGAATTTTAATTTCTAATTAAAAATTTCATTAAAATTGACAATTTTTAATTTAAAGTTTTATATTTGAAAATGTTAATATTAAATTTAAATTGGGAATTTTGTTATCTAAAAATATTAATTTTAAATTGATTTTTTTGAATTCAAAATTTTCATTGAAAGAATTTTTTTATTAAATTGTTTTTTTTTTATTATTTTTAATTCAACATTTAAAATTAATATTTTATATGACAAATGAATAGTTATAACGTAAACTTTCTAATTGAAAAACTTGATTTTGTGCTATATTTAATTTTTAAATTTAAAATTAAATTGACATTTTTAAAATTCAAAGTGGAAAGTTTTTTATTTCAAAATGCTAATTTTAAGTTTAAAATTCAATCAATGATTTTCAATATTTTTCAATTGCATATTAAAATTTACATGTTGAATTCAAAATTTAAATTTTTTAAAAAAAATTTATTAAAAATTATTTTTTTTTTATATAATTGAAATTTAGAAATAACATTTTTACATAAAACATTTACAGTTATGACATAAACTTTTTGAATGAAAATTCATATTTTTGTTAAAAATTAACATTTTCAAATTAAAAACTTTAATTTTTAAATTTAAAATTCTCATTTCTAAATTTAATTTTAAAATATTTAAATCAGAAATTTTAATTTTTAATTAAAAATTTTCAAATTTAATTTGAATTTTAATTTCTAATTAAAAATTTCATTAAAATTGACAATTTTAAATTTAAAGTTTTATATTTGAAAATGTTAATATTAAATTTAAATTGGGAATTTTGTTATCTAAAAATATTAATTTTAAATTGAGTTTTTTGAATTCAAAATTTTCATTGAAAAATTTTTTTTATTAAATTGTTTTTTTTTTTATTATTTTTAATTCAACATTTAAAATTAATATTTTATATGACAAATGAATAGTTATAACGTAAACTTTCTAATTGAAAAACGTGATTTTATGCTAAAAATTTACATTTTTAATTTTTAAATTTAAAATTAAATTGACATTTTTAAAATTTAAAGTGGAAAGTTTTTTATTTCAAAATGCTAATTTTAAGTTTAAAATTCAATTGATTTTCAATATTTTTCAATTGCATATTAAAATTTGCATTTTTGAATTCAAAATTTACATTTTTTAAAAACTATTTTTTTTTATATGTATGTATATATAATTCAAATTTAGAAATAACATTTTTACATAAAACATTTACAGTTATGACATAAATTTTATGAATGAAAATTAATATTTTTGTTAAAAATTTACATTTTAAAATTAAAACTTTAATTTTTAAATTTAAAATGCCCAATTTTAAATTTAATTTAAAAATATTTAAATTAAAAATTTTAATTTTGGAATAAAAATAAAATTTTCAAATTTAATTTAAATTTTAATATTTAATTAAAAATTTCATAAAAATTTAAATATTTAAAATTTAAATTTTTAAATTTAAAGTGGGAAGTTTTGTTATTTCAAAATGTTAATTTTAAATATAAAATTGATTTGATTTTCAATATTTTTTAATTGCATATTAATATTTGCATTTTTGAATTCAAAATTTATATTTTTTAAACAAAAACTATTAAAAATTTAATTTGTTTTTATTTTATGATTCAAATTTAAAAATAATATTTTGCATAAAATTTAAAAATTCAAATTTTTCTATTTTAAATTAAAAATTTTAAATTTACAGTTTTTCACAATATTGAAATTTGAAATTGATATTTTTGAATTTAAAATTGACATTTTTAAATTTAAAGTGGAGTTTTTTATATTAAAATGTTAATTTTAAATTTAATATTGATTTGATTTTCCAAATTTTTCAATTAAATTAAAATATTTCGAAACTAAATTATTTCTTTATTCCATTATAAGTATTTCTATTTGACCTTTGAGTTTTAATTTTTAAAAAATTATTATTTTAAGCTCGAGGTCTGTATTTTAATATATAAAATTATATTTATTTATAAAAAATTATATTTATTTATATAAATATTTATTTATATTATATTTTTTTTTTTAAATATTTTCTTTAATTTTTTCACAAATTTTAAATAATAATTTAAATAAAAAACTAACAGCTATAACTTGAACTTTTTAATTAAAAATTCACATTTTTGATAAAAAAATTTACATTTTTAATTAAAAATTAAATATTTAAAACAAAAATTGTAATTTTTAAATTTCAAATTGAATTAAAATCAATAGTTTTTAATTCAAAATTAAAAAATTTTTTTTTAAATAAAAATTTACAATTTTGAATTAAATATTTTTAATTTTAAATTTGAAATTCATTTTTTAATATTAGAATTGGAATTTTAATGAAAAAAAAAATAATCTTTTTATTGAATTCCAATACAGAAATATAAAATATTTTAAAATTTAAATTTTTTGAATTTGAAATTATATTTTTTAAACAAAAATTATTATAAATTAAATTAATCAAAGTTAAAAAAGCATTGATAAAAAATGTCAATTTTAAATTGGTATTCCCAAATGAAAAAAAAATACATTTAAAATTTATTTTTAAATTCAAAATTTAGATTTCACGATAAACATTTTATTTTCAAAATAAAAAAAAAATAAAATGTTTCAATTTAAAGATTAATTTATTATTATAATTGAAAATGTAATAAAAATAATTATAATTATTTTATTAACTTTCAATACAGAAACATTATTTTCAAAATACAAATGTAAAATTTTAAAACAAAAACTTACTTAAACTGATAAACAAACTTAAAACTCTTTGAATGGAAATTTTTAAGATTAAATGGAACATTTTCATTTAAGATTAAATGGAATTTTCTGTGCGAATTTGAAAATATTTAAACCAAATAAAATTTGTACACCACTTTAATAGATAATTTTATTTTTATTTGGTAAAAACATATAGATAAATATTGGCACTATTAAAAAATGCTTCATTAATTTTAACTGGGAAAATGTAGTTAATTGTTTTGTATATGTTCCAACTCAATACTTTATTGTTTTGTTTAAATTTTTATTTATTGCTTTGTAAAGATTTTAGGGTAGGTTTTTTCTATAAAATAATCAAGAAAAGTTAATAAATTTTTTTTTGAGGTTCAGTCTGGAGTTCAAATAAACTAAGGAAAGGAAGGAGAATTCCTACACCAAAAAACAAATATAAGAAATCGTGTTTTAAATCTTAATATAAACTGTTTATTTTAATCATATTCATGAGATGATTCACGTTTTGATATTAGATTCTCCTTCTCATCATCATTGCCCTCAATGACAGTGGTACCCGGGACAGCATTACGATTTTGTGCCTTAGTACGATAAACACCCTGTGTTAGGCCCGATTCCGTTAATACCTCCACCTCATCGTCGTCATCATCATCATCATCAACGGCAAAGTAGGGATGCGAAGATGTCGGACGGAATTTATAGCCCGTCAAAACAAAGAAAACATAAGTGGCCATTTCACGGAACATTTCATCCAGCCAAGCATATTGAAAGGCCACCGTCATTTTCAAAAGATAAACAATAATGCGTGTAAAGTAAATATAACATACGATCATAATGTAGAATTGGCGGAAAAGTTTTAATTTACGTAAATTAATGGCTGCTTTGCCATCGGTGGCTGAGGCTTCATGCAAGTGGCGTATAGACCAAACAATGGGAAAAAGGATGGCACCACAACACAGTAAATCAACAAATATGAATATATTGTGCCATGTTCTAAATTCAGCATCACTTTCTTCAGATTCTTCTATAATAATTTCGGCCACATTGGCTAAGACCTTAAAAATAATGATGACATATTAGTCGTTTTTTTTTTGTAGTCTTCAATTCTAACTTACCTGTAGAGGTATAACAACCATAAATATTTTCTTATCTTTATCGGATAAAATATGTTTTATGAAAGTCCAACCCGTGCCAATTAAGACTATGGTTATAAACAAAACTGCTCCCTTAAGTCTGTAAAAATGAAATACATTTGTATTACATCGATTATCTACTTTGGTTGTCAGAAATCTCCTTTTAACTTACAAATGAGCTATGTAGTATAATATTGCCCAAGCTTCAACATGTTCTCCTCTTATTTCAATAAAATGATAATTTATCGAATGGAACATCAGTGACAAAGATTTTAAAAACACTAAAACAGCCATTAAATAATGAATTTTGTAAACGGTGTGTCTGAAAAAGTAATTAAAAGTTATATGAAATTCTTAAAAATTATGTTTAACTATAAACTCACTTGCTCTTCTTGAGAATAAATACCCAGAATAGACCAGACAAAAAGAAGAGCAGAGACATCATTAAATATAAAGCTGGCAGTGGCATTTCACCGGCTGATAAATAGTTGCCATTATTGTTTTCTTCAATATCAACCTTAAAATGATAATTGAATTTAAATATAGATATAAATTGCTAAGTTGTTTATGAAGTTTCTAATGGCTTACCACAAATGAGACATGCTTATCGAAGCCACGATAATTTTCACAGTCATGGAAATATAAATTATATAGACCTTCTTCATGCAATGAGGCCACAAACATAGAAAACTGTTAAATAAGAAAAGTTGACAATTTAAATTATCAATTATTTCTTTGAGGTAAACTTACCGACATATTGTAATTATTTACCCCATTGACCACTTCCTTTGTTAAGGGTAAAACAAAATTATTACACATAGGATTTTGTAAATTTTCATTTGAAGCCAATTCATGAGCATGAGATTGTTTGGAAGTTGAGCTAGTTGGTTTTAATAACTTAACTGATGGTGCTTCTTTGTCCGGTGTTAACATTGCTTTTTTTTCTACTTTTTGTTCTTTTACTTCTGGGGAATTTATTGGTAGTTTGTGTTCGTCTAGTTTATTTTCAGCTACAATTTGATCACCATTGGTTTTCTTAGCTTTAACAGAAGCTGTTGGTGCCACTGGTACTTCAAAGGAATCGTCATCGTCATCTAATATTTGTTCATCGTTAACAAGTGCTGGCGGTGGCATTTCCTCTTCGGCATTAGCTTGACCATCGTGAGGTGCGACATCGCGTCTACGTCTGCGAGGTCCCAATATTAAAGAATTTTCAGTTTTATGTCCTTTTGATTGTCTCTTGTCACGATACATTGGAAACATGGAGCTATCTTTGTAAATATGTTGATTACGCCATTCGGGGGAACATTTTACTTGAACTCTGCAAGAAAGGTCTTTTAAGGTTTCTTTTTTTTTTAATTCAAATTAAGCTTACTGTAAATTTTTCAAATCGAATAAAAAGAATAAAATAGGTCCACTTCTTTGTAAGCCTGATGATTCCTCCAGTAAACACTTATATTGGTGAGAATCCAAATAAGGATTCATTTGATCGATGGTAGTTTTATCTAAAGATAAACCCAGCTAAAAAACGAAACTTATTATACTCTTAGAAGCCTCCAAACCTTTAATAAACTTACTTTCTCGTTGCCCGTCTCCGTAGACAATACCAACTCACTTAATTTTACATTCAAATGACCATTTGTATAGAAACCGAAGGTGGACAACGCAATATAGGGACGATTATCATTCTGGAAAATGCATGATCTATGGTATATTACCTTTAAATATTTTATAATTTTACGACTTACTTTCACTTCCAAATGATGTTTTCGAGCGTCCACAAAATTTTCTTGTAAAAATGCCGCAATTATTAGACAAACAAATATTGATTTCACCAAAGTGATTGGCCTCCCCAGAAGAGTTTGTGGGTTTGTATTATTTATAGCTTTTGTCATGGTTAATGACTGCGTTTAAATGCGTTTGTTCTTTTGTTTTTAAGTAATCAGTTATCTATTTCTTTATTTCTATTATTTTTAATAAAATTTATAACAAATAAATTGAAAAACAATATCTTTCTTCGCCAAGTAAAAATCACTTCTTATTCATTCTTTTCACTTCAGCTGGTTTTGTCATCGATAGAAACATTTTGGAATTGAAACATACAAAACGTCAAATTAAACAATCTTGCATAGTGTTGGTAATGGCTGGCAATAAAGCGGGTCTCTAATTGCTAAAAAAGAGGAGTTCCGTTTGAATCTTGATTGAAGCACATGTGTTTCTTCTTTTGAGAATTAAAATTTTGTGAAAAATTAATTTTTTTAAAATCACAATTTATATTGGAAATCATTGATTTTTCTCAGTATTCGTTTTATATTCATAGAATATAATCCAAAGAATATAAGGAATAACTAAGTATTTAAATTATATTGAGAATATAATTCGAAGGAAAAAAAGGAAAAACTTTTGGGACATCTTGCATTGAGCCCATGAGTGGTACATCCGATGTGCATTCGGAAGATGATCAACCTGAAAATCATATAACACTTGCCAACTCCCAAATAGATGGGAGTCTGGATCAACAGCAAACAATGGATATAAATGAAGCCAATGTTCATATTAGCAGTACCGAGTCAAGCTTAGCTGCTGAAGGTCAAACCAGTGATGAAATTAATTCAATATTTACTTTTATTGGTGCCACCAATGGTATTCCAACATCTCATGCCACACCATCAACATCCTTTGCAGCACAACAGTTGTTGGCAATTCGAAATGGTACTGAAGATATTGTTCAAGGTTTTACACCTGTTACCCGTTCAAAAAGAATGAAGCGAAGTGTTCAAGGTCAAGTGAAAAGCTTTGATTTATCGTCTTTTCGTAAAAACCTGACAAGTGCTAAGGAAAACACACCAATGAGTGAAAATCGCTTTTCTATTCTAAGTGACTTAAACATAGAAAGTACGCAGACCAACAGACCGGCTGGGAATAATAATAATGAACACCAAGTTGATAACAGAGGATCTAACCCAGGTTACTGCCCACCAATATTCCTATATGATGTGAACGTAAAAAGCCTAGTAGAACAATTAAACAAAAATGAGAACAAAATAGAATTTAAGATAACTAATAAGAGTAATCGTAAGAGCAAACTTTATTTTAAGGACCCTATGGTACATGAGGATATGAAGGCTCTACTTAAGGAGAAGGGTATAGAGTCTTATTCGTTTACGCCGAAACTGTTTAGATCTGTCAGCTTGATTTTAAGAGGTCTACATTACTTAACGGAAGCGTCTGAGATTAAAGCGGAACTTGATTCCAAGGTTCCTGATACTATTTCAGATGTTTCGAAATTTAGTACATCAAGGTCGAAAAAGGAGAATTACGATACCGGCTTATTTTTGATAAAGTTAAAACCAGGTAAGGTGGCGGGTGATATTACTGGTATAAAGTACATAATGTATCAATCGGTTATGTGGGAAAGACCAAGGGAATTTAAGAGGGAAGTACAGTGTAAGCGTTGCCAGCGTTTTGGTCATATGGCTAGAAATTGTGCTAGACAATATTCGTGTGTGAAGTGTCAGGGCGATCATGGCCCGGGGGAATGTCCTGTACCCAATGATAAAAAAGTTACACCATATTGCATCAACTGCGGACAATTTGGTCATCCGGCCAGTTGGAGGGGATGTCCCGCGTATAAAGAATACAGAGATAGAAAAAACAAATTAATTAGTGAAGCGATTGAGAGGAAAAGATCGGCAGGGAGTAGAGTCGGAAATGTAGCCAATAGGACTGCAGTGGTTGAAGATGGTAGACCATTTTCTAGCCTTTTTAGTTCTGTTGTTGCCCCTTCAAATAATAATAGAGAGATGCCTCCATACATACGAGAATTTTTGCGTGTAGCTAAGGGTATTTTAGAGCCCGAGAGACCAAGTCTTGAATTAAGAATTCAAGAGTTTTTACAAAATTTCCGACAACTTTCAATGGAACAGGTAAAACGAGATTGTTTGAGTTTAATGGAGGAAATTCAAAATCAATATGGCCCATAATGGATTTAAAATTTTAACTTTTAATGTTCGATCATTAATAGACAATAGTAGAAAATTTCAGCTTGGTAATGTACTAAAATCTAAATCAATTGATTTAGGTTTTATTCAGGAGACGCACCTTCCGAGATCGCATAAGTGTGATATAAGGGATTACAGATTTATAAGAGATTTCAGTCACCAAGGTGTTGCTATTGTGCTAAGGGAGATTTATTCTTATGAGAGGATTTATATACAGAACGTTAAGTTTCCTTGTGTTTTTGTAGTACTAAACATATTTAGACATGGCATGACAAAAAGAATATTAGTTGGGTCTGTATATATACCGTGTAACTCCCCTGTAAATGATATATATAGTGGACTCTCTTTAATATCCTCTAAGTCGACGGAATTTGATGGAGTAATATTAGGTGGCGATTTTAATTCAAGACATTCATCATGGGGAGATACACTTGACAACGGTAATGGTATTGCATTTAACAGATGGTTGACTGATTTCTCTACAGACTTTATTAGATTGTGTGACAAAAATCCTTCTTTTCCGATGGGTTCGTCTTTCTTGGACCATTTTTTAATATCGACGAGTTTGGTGAATACAGCTAATTCTGGGTATGATATCTTTACATTGCCATCTTTCTCGGATCATTTCTCTGTATATATGATTCTTTCTATGAATGAATATTCGTTTGTTACGGTTCAACCCAGATTTTTCCGTTCGTTCAAGGGGACTGATTGGAAGCATTTTGAAAGGGAATTGACTGAGGTAATCTTACATAGTCTACCGCCTAGTCATCGCAATCTTGATGATGATGAAATTGATATCTTTATAGCAGAATTGTCTAGGGAGATTGTGTCTGTGTCTGTTGCTAATTCACGCGAGGTGGCATTACGTAAAGATAATTATCTGGACCTTCCACCACCGATTAAGAGATTATTTTCTGTCAAATATAGATGGCAAAGGAGTCTTAAGAGAATTTTTCATCGGAACTTCAACAGGGTTTCCCCTGAATACAAGGCGCTTTCCGGACAACTGTCTCTTTTGGGAATTATAATAAGGGAACAAGTGGAACTATTTCGGTCTGAGAATTTTGGATTAAGGCTTAGTAAAATTAAACCTGGTCCTCATGATTATAAAGATATATATAACATCATTGGTCATAGGAAGGGTAAACTGTGCGGTAAAATTGTTCATGAAGGTTTGACCATTACAGACGATACTCGGAAGGTTGAAATTCTTAAAAATCATTATGAGACTATATACACGGAAAATGTGCCGTCTGGAACACACATAGCAGACGTCGAAGCGAGTATAAATAATTTGTTGACGGCTTGTCCTCCAAGAATTTTAAGTTTTAGTAATTCTTTTAATTCTCTTTCCAACGACGATTCCATCCATTTTGTGAACACTGGTGATGTTAGGGAAATAATATCCTCCTTAAATGGGAAAAAATCTTCTGGTCGTGATATGATATCAAACTTTCTCATTAAAAGGCTGCCTTTTATAGCGATAGAGTTTTTGACAATTATCTTAAATAATTGCATCAATAATGGTTATTTTCCCAGGTCCTGGAAAGTGGCTAAAATTTTTCCGATACGCAAGGACCAGAGCGGTCATGAAGCTGGTAGTTTTAGACCTATTTCACTCCTATCAAACTTAGGTAAGATTCTTGAGAGAGTGCTAATTTTAAAGATTGATAGGGAGACTATAGTACAGTGCATACCTGATCTTCAGTTTGGGTTTAAGCATGCTCATTCCACGGTTCACGCGCTCCTTAAGTTTCAGAATGATATAGTACTGAACCTGCGGGAACAAAGATGCACAGTTGCTGTGTCATTAGACGTTCAGAAGGCTTTCGATAAAGCCTATCATAATGGTATTATCTACAAGTTAATTGAAATTGGTTTTGATCCTTACATTGTGAAGATAATGGCTAATTTTCTGCATGGAAGAGAGTTTTACGTGAAAATAGGTCAAGCTCATTCGGAGTATGGTCCAGTTATGAGTGGGGTACCTCAGGGCGCTGTATTAGCACCGTATTTATATAATATTCTGGTATATGATTTCCCCCACCGTCACGGATGTTCGACTGGTGTTTTATATGCGGATGATTCGATGGCTTACGCTCATGCCCGATCTCCTTGTGTGGCTTTGATTTTGGTTGAATCACATTTACGATTGATACAGGAATTTTATGGTAAATGGGGAATAACGATCAATGTGTCAAAATCAAGTGCCATTTGTATTCGTAATCCTTCTGGTAAAGGTCCAACTGGTGTCGTCCCAGAAAGTAAAACTTTGAGACTCACTTTAAACCAAGTTGACATCCCCTTCAGAGATAAGATAAAATATTTGGGGGTCACTTTTGATAAATTGTTTAAGTTTAATGGTCACGTTAAGTTAATTTTGGCAAAGGCGCAGAGGATTTTAATGACATTTTTGAGTATTTTGAGGAATTCTAAGCTACCAAAAGAGACAAAATTGTTATTGTACAAGGTCAGCATTCGACCCGCCATTATTTATGCACTTCCAATTTGGTTTTGGTTCTCACCAACATACGCAGTTAGATTAGAGATATTTGAAAGGAAGATATTACGTCTTTGCATTGGGAAGAATTTTGAAGCTGAAAACAAAAGGTTTTCAAATACAGTTATATATAGAGATGCAGCCATTGTCCCACTTTGTAGATACTCTTAAGGTCTGCTTAAGAAACAAGTAAGTCGTCTTCAGGAACATGATAATGATTATTTGGTGAACGTGTTTAATACACAGAGAGATTTTAATTGGACCAATGTGAACTATTTATCTCCAGTGAGTGTGATAAATGAAGAAATTGAAACTGATTCTTTTGAACTAGATTTACCAGACTTTTACGTAAAACAAGTCCCTGGGGTTCACAGGGGGTAAAGATTCTTCATTTGTCACACCATGGATATGGAAAGTTTGGTTTCTGTACATATTTGTAAATAGTAGTTTTAAGTATATATAAATAGTAGTTTTAAGTATTTAATTTGTAAATCCAGTTTTGAATTTCCTATAGATGTAAGTTTTTAGTCTAAGCCTTGACCATTGACACACGTCAGCTGATATTTTTATAACGCCGGGAGCAAGCGTTTCCATACCTGTAATATAATGTAGATAACAATGGAATCAATCCTTACTGTACCATAGAGGTTTTACTTAACATTTAACCTTATTAGAATAAAACGTTAATAGTTCTAAGTTTTTTACGTTTGTAGTTAAGTTATTTCATAAGACACTTTTGTAAGAGAAATGAACTTAAGACTCAATAAAATTTTAATTTAATTTAATTTAATTTAATTGCTAAAAAAATATTTAAGGTGCTATTACACGAAGTGTTTTTTACATATGTACTGTCACTTTTTTTATCCATATGAAATTCCTCATGTCTGTCAAAATTGTCTTTTACATACGATTCATAATTTTTGCTATCACACGTGCATATGTATTTCCATATGACATAACCTCTAAATGTAAACAACAGCTGATTTAATTTGTGAATTTACAAAAATTTATTGTTAAAAAAAAGTTATATATTTTTGAATTGTTAATTAATATTAAACAATTTATTTTTCTTTCAATATTAATCTTTATAATTTACTCTGTTTTTCTTTCGCCACAAGCAGTGTTGTATTTTCATACGTTTGTCATGCAAAAATAGAACCTGTTCTAATTGAAAAATGTACTTGTGACTTTCCTCATGTATTGTACATAAACAATGTTTCATATGTATCACACGATGTGTACAACTTTTGTTGTGGGAAAATTTGACAGCACATATGTAAAAAACACATCATGTAATAGCACCTTTATACTTGTTAAATGTTTTACACTTTACACTTTATTTATTTAAATTTTAAAAATGTGTTGAGACTTTAGCTGAAAGTTTCTAGTTCTTATATAAAGTGTACATTTGAAAAAATGATGCTTAATAAAATGAAGTCCATATACCTAGGTTTCAAAACGGATTTATATAATATTAACTTCTCCAAAATTAATTGGGATATGTTTTCATTTTGATAAAGAGTTAAAAAAAAAAGAATTTGAGATATTTTTAATTTAAAAATTTATTATTGAATGTTTTTGTTTTAACATTTTTAAAGACATCAGTACCATGTCGACAACATTCTACTGGGAAAATATTTATCCTTTGACGAATTCCTGATCTTAAAACTTTTTATATTAGGGGCGGTATGTAAAAGGAAACACATATGTTGGCATACAATTTGACCTGGTGTAACAATTTTTTAACCCATGGAATTCAGAGGAACTTGAGCTAAATATTTATAATTAAATATTTGTAATATGTTTATATAATAAATAAAAACAAGTAAGAAAATTAGATGTAGAAAATAAGCATAAACCAAATTTGAGCAGCATTGTTATTACCACTATTTACAGCAAATGGGCCAAACATGATTGCAAAATCCATAAAATAAAAGGTTTTTAAAATCTTTTACTTTTTACTTTTAATAAGTAAAGTTTTTCATTATTCGGTTATAATAATAAATAATTGAAATTTATTCCTTTTATTGGATTGACAATAATTGTGTAAACTTAGAGCACTTTTTACTTTCCCAAAAGTATATATTATTTTTATTAAATTATTTTTTTTATTGTATTATTTAAGGGCAATAATTACAACTAACAGATTCCAGCCCTCGAAATTTGAGCGCAAATACTAGGAAATTTTATTTTTTTTCTTTAAATAAAGACCCTAAAAGTATGCTAATTATTTATAGCCAATCCACAAATCAACACAAAAAACAACCTCACGTTAACAAATTTAATAAACACGCACATTGTATAATTTTATATATGTGCTAGTAGCAACTTTAAATGCAATTTGCTCAAAAGAAATGAAAAAATTTAAAAATCTGTAAATTTGCAAAACGGCTAAAAAGAAATACCTTTCAAATAATATACGTTTGGTCAAAACGGTAGAATAAAACATCAGTCACAAGAAATCGCCTAGCCTAATAATAATAATATTGACAATTGATCTGGTTGGAAAAAGTTGAACAATATAGCGCTTGCTGTGTTGTTGTCATTAAACAGCCCGAATATAAAAAGCTGTGCTACAAAATTCTATTGAAAATTTTATAAAACTAGTATATCCCAGCACTCGAAATTCGAGTGCAAATTCTAGGAATTATTATATTTCATTAAATTTTTTTGTTTCAATGTTTCTTTATATAAAAGATTTATGAATAACTAGCTGTTTTTACCCGGTCTTGCCCGGGATCGAAAGACCTTTGACTTGAAAAATGGTTCACTATGCTTACCAGGCGCTGAGTACTTAGTCCCCGATGAACCATTCCTAAAAAAAAATTAACTTACTCCTATGTTCACGTTTTTTGGGGGAACAAATTCATGTTTTATTTCAATTTAAAATTTTTTATAAGACGCTACAGCAAAAATACTTCAAAAATAAGCTGCGAAACCGCCTCAAGTTTTTTTTTTTAATTTTATTTATTTTGTAAACATCAAATATAACGGAATCGTTTGCAAATTAAAGGAATCTGAACTTTTAAAAATTGAATTACTTCATTCAATAAGTGATCATTGAACAGAGACGTCAAAGAAAAACGGAAAATGAATGCGACGTTTAAAATTGTGCCAAAAGGTTGCTTTAAGCAACCGCTTATAGTATATGTATAGTAATTATTGCACATACGTAGATAACATTTATCATAAGACTTTTCACTGAGCTGTGTTCCGCGAGCGAGTCGCGTTCCCGTCCGCGCGTTTGGCAGCCGTGCTGCCGCGCAGTTGTCGTCAACTTATTTGAATCCCAAAACATATTTTTCAGAACATTGCGATATTTTAGCTGAGCTGTGTTCCGAGAGCGCATCGCGTCCGCGTCTGCGCACAGAAATTATGCTATTGAAAAGAATACAGATTTTAAATACGTTTATTGAGAGCAGTATGGAGAATTTGTTCATTTCTTTTGGAACTTTTTTGTTTTAAAATTTGGGGAATTTGTTATTTTTTTTTAGGGAATTTGTTCATTGGGGGTTAAGTGCTGAGCGCCTGCTTATCACTACAACTTAGCATGGATTATTTTGAGTGTTATGTCTAAAAGTTACGAATTTTAGTTATTCTAGAGCTTGGGGATATGCAGCAATCCTGGTTTTTCCTGCTGGTGCATATACGAAAAGCTTGTGCTGGCTCCCAACTCTGGAGCAGGCGACAAATAATTGTCTATGAGAAAAACAGGGAGATTCTAAGTTGATACCTGCTACCGCAAGAGATTGTCCTCTTATGTACGTTATGTTAGGAACAAATTTTTGTACCATCTCTTGCAATGAAAAACCAACTTACAAAAGTCTTCTGGTAGGGATATTACAGTCGTTTTAAGAGTTTCACACTCCCTGGAGTTAGCTTGTCTTATCCGTTGGGCCTGAAGGCATTGTTGAGTCGTTTGCGGAGTTTCACATTCCCTCGACTAAGCTTGTCTTAGCTGCTGGATTTCTAGACGCACTGGAGTAGATTCAGGTATTTTCGCTTCTCTTACAAAGCTTGTCTTGATCTTTGCGCTTCAAGACGTTATTGGGTTTGCTCAAGTGTTTCAGCATTTCACGACTCAGATTGCCTAACTCGTTGAGACTCGATACGAATTTGGGTCTGATCGGGTTCTCGAGAGTTCTGTTTTGTTTAAGCTTTTTTGCATTTGAGGTAGTAAAAGAGATAAGACAGGAAAATTTGTAATAGGTTGATTTCAAATCTTTATTTCATAATGGTGTAAACTCAAGAGTAGTAAGTAAAAAGATTTATGCACAAAACTTTTGGGAAGTCCATTGAAAAATTTAAGTATGTTAACAAACACTAAAAGCGTATATAGAAAATTAAAAAAAGTGCGCGTGGCCGATAAAAGTATATGACGACCTTACCTGGGGTTTGAGAATAATGTGCAGTAAATTCAAGCGAAACCCATAAAAAATTAAAAAAGTGGTCGCAAAAGTAGGCGTGGCCGATAAGAAGCATATGGTGACCTTCCCTGTGATACAGAGATCGTGTGTACCAAATTTCAGAGAAAAATTCGTATAGCGAACAAATATACCAAAAAGCAGAAAATTAATTGTATATAAAAAGTGGGCGTAAAAGTAGGCGTGGTCCATAAGAAGTATACGGTGACCTTAGCTGGAGTACAGGGATCGTGTGTACTGAATTTCAGAGAAATCCGTTAACAAATAAAAATTTGTATGTTGAACAAATATGAATAAAAACAGAAAATGAATTTTACATAAGAAGTGGGCGTAAAAGTAGGCATGGTCCATAAGAAGTATATGGTGACCTTAGCTGGAGTACAGGGATCGTGTTTACCGAATTTCAGAGAAATTCGTTAACAAATAAAAATTTGTATGTTGAACAAATATGAATAAAACAGAAAATGAATTTTACATAAAAAGTGGGCGTAAAAGTAGGCGTGGCCGGTAAAAAGTATAGATCGTGTGTACAAAATTTCAGGAAAATCCGTTGAAAAATAAAAATTTGTATAGCGGTCAAACAAACAAACAAACAAACAGAAAATGAATTTTATTATGTATATAGATAACGAATTATTATAAATATTTGATTTTATTTAATTTAATATTTTCACATCGGTCTCACTTTTACATTAATATCTGGTTTTATTGCACAATTTATAATAAATGTTAACAAAATATTTGAAAAAAAAAAAATAAATACTTTGATAAATTTAATACTAAATTGTTACAATAAACACACACATTTTAAATATCAACCTGCTCGAAATAATGACAAACAATATTACCTTAATTTTACCCAGGTAAATGATTTATATTGTGAATTAGCGTGATCTCAACACGCTATATCGGCTCGAGTAATACCGAGGTTATACCGAGCACTTTATAATCTTATAAGTCTGGAAATATTAATATCAACACTTTCTGGTATTATTCTGTTCTTGGAAATAGTCAAAACCCAGATTATTTTCTACACATAGAGTTTGTAAAAATAAATTTATTTATTTTTAGTTTCTATATTTTTTAAGAGTTTTTTTATTTTTGTGTTTTTTCTATGTGAAAGAAATAAATTCACATGTAGAACCGCGACGGCAACATATTGAAGGACAAAGACTCATAGTTTGGCTGGTGTTTGTTCTAATACATTGTATATTAGGTCGGAAGCCTGTAGTAGAACAGGTACGTTGGCATATCGTTGTACCCTGTGGCACCATTCTTGTGTACATGGGACACCTACGAAATTGAGCTGGAATTTTATTATAAATTAATATTAAAAAAAAAAAAAGAAAATCTTGTGTATCTTACCATTTACTGCAAAAAAGCAAACAATTATTGCAATAAGCAACAAATAAAATGTTTTTAAAATCATGTTTAATTAAATATTTAAAAAGTTTAATTTTCAAGTTATAGATATGAAATGGCTTTATATAGCTAGATTTTGAATTTATATAAAGTATAATTGTAATCGTATTAACGCTCTGCTATACCAATACATAACATCACTTTTATATACATATGTATGAAGGTTTCACAACAATTGTGTAAACATTGCAATGATTTTTCTTTTGTACACAGATGAATAATTTTGTAATATTTTAGTGTTTAATACTATTGAAAGCTAGTAAGCCCCTCTGTGCATTGTTACGACATAAATAAATTAAAAGTTTTTGCACTCCAGATGCATATTATCAAGACTATCGTACAACTCCAGATAAACGATGACGGTCCCAAAACAATCCGACCTGACGTATATATGGCGGTAGTAGTTTGGAAAAAAATAATTTGGTGACAAGTGGTAACAGAAAACGATCTCAATAAATTTGTAAATATGGGGAAAAAATGGTCAACGTTATATAATTCAATATTTTAATTTGAAAGGTCTCAGTCCAACCATTATTAAAGCCTAGCTAGATTCTACTCCGAGGCAGTATGCTCCTTCGTTTAAAAATATACAATATAGAGTTTTTTTATTTTTGTGTTTTTTCTATGTGAAAGAAATAAATTCACATGTAGAACCGCGACGGCAACATATTGAAGGACAAAGACTCATAGTTTGGCTGGTGTTTGTTCTAATACATTGTATATTAGGTCGGAAGCCTGTAGTAGAACAGGTACGTTGGCATATCGTTGTACCCTGTGGCACCATTCTTGTGTACATGGGACACCTACGAAATTGAGCTGGAATTTTATTATAAATTAATATTAAAAAAAAAAAAAGAAAATCTTGTGTATCTTACCATTTACTGCAAAAAAGCAAACAATTATTGCAATAAGCAACAAATAAAATGTTTTTAAAATCATGTTTAATTAAATATTTAAAAAGTTTAATTTTCAAGTTATAGATATGAAATGGCTTTATATAGCTAGATTTTGAATTTATATAAAGTATAATTGTAATCGTATTAACGCTCTGCTATACCAATACATAACATCACTTTTATATACATATGTATGAAGGTTTCACAACAATTGTGTAAACATTGCAATGATTTTTCTTTTGTACACAGATGAATAATTTTGTAATATTTTAGTGTTTAATACTATTGAAAGCTAGTAAGCCCCTCTGTGCATTGTTACGACATAAATAAATTAAAAGTTTTTGCACTCCAGATGCATATTATCAAGACTATCGTACAACTCCAGATAAACGATGACGGTCCCAAAACAATCCGACCTGACGTATATATGGCGGTAGTAGTTTGGAAAAAAATAATTTGGTGACAAGTGGTAACAGAAAACGATCTCAATAAATTTGTAAATATGGGGAAAAAATGGTCAACGTTATATAATTCAATATTTTAATTTGAAAGGTCTCAGTCCAACCATTATTAAAGCCTAGCTAGATTCTACTCCGAGGCAGTATGCTCCTTCGTTTAAAAATATACAATATAGGGTGACAGAGTCCGCACGAGCTGCCAAGACTAACACCGTAGTGGTCGACCAATTGAGGTGACCCACGCCAGAAATGTGCGAAAAAAATGGTCAACGTTATATAATTCAATATTTTAATTTGAAAGGTCTCAGTCCAACCATTATTAAAGCCTAGCTAGATTCTACTCCGAGGCAGTATGCTCTTTCGTTTAAAACCATACAATATAGGGTGACAGAGTCCGCACGAGCTGCCAAGACCAACACCGTAGTGGTCGACCAATTGAAGTGATCACGCTAGAAACAGTTAAAAAAAAACACAAAATGGTATTGGATGACCGTCGGCTGAAGGTGCGTGAGCTAGCTGAAATGATAGGCATTTCAAAACGTCGCATTTTGACTTAAAATTTGGAGATCAGAAAGCTGACCGCAAGATGGGTGCCGTGTTTTCACCATTTCACACCTGATAATTATCTTCAAAAAGGAAAAACAATCAGAGCCGAGTATTATGCTAACTTATTACGACTTTTAAGTGATGAAATTAAGGAAAAAAGACCGCATTTGGCGAAAAATAAACTGTTGTACACTATTGCGATGGCAAAATCCATAACTTAAATGTCCAATTTCTTCATCGTCCACCTTATTCGTCAGATTTAGCAGCCTTGGATTATTTTCTATTTTCACACTTGCAAAAATGTCTCGGTGGTAAAAGATTTGCCAACAATGAAGAGATAGAGTCTCCAATTGATGAATATTTGAAGGAGCTAGACAGTTCTTACTACAAAAAAGATATCGAAGCTACTGAATATGGCTGGGAAAAGTGTTTCGAGATTTCGTTGAGATATAAAGAAATTTTTCTTAAATTTGTTTTCTTTGTCAGTAAAAAAATAAATAAATAAAATTTATTTAATTAATATTTTAAAGTATACTAGTTGACCCGGCAAACGTTGTTTTGCGATACAACTTATTTCTAGTGAATATTTTTGTTGTTAATAAAAAATAACAAATGTATCTATTGTAGGAGTGTGGAGGTGAGATTTATATGGATGGGATCGCCGATGAAAAAAAAAGAAAAATGCCAACCATTTATTTTCTTAATACAAGGTTTTTCTTTAAAGTAACGAACATAATAATTGTTAGATCTCTCAAAAGTAAAACATAAAGTAAAGTAAAAAAAGTAATATATTTTATTAACCTAAAGTATACCTACTAATCAGTAGTACTGATCAGTAGTACTACTTATCAGTAATACTAAACACTAGGGCGTGTCGATTTAAAAATCGCCAAGTGACAAGGGATCAAAATAAAAAACTTTGCCCAGGAACCATAACTCTAAAACGAGTTCTGATGTCCCGACTTTTGACCTGTCTGTCTGTCTCACTTTGAACTATTTAGAGTGCCCCAATCGAGTCCAAATGTATGATCGACCCCACTAACTTTGGAGGGCCGACCCACCCATGTCAGTGGCACACCCCCTGGAACCCCCTGGGTGTTTCCCATACAAACATTTCATTCAAAAAGATCGATCGGATGAGGGTAAATAACTTTTAGATCACTCCGTGACTATGCGTGACTCTGCGGGACTTCCCCAAAATTAATCTGTAGTCACAACAAGACAAACAGACAGAGAGTATATGTTAAAAGAAAGAGTTTAAATAACCTAACCCATAAAAACAAAGTATTTATTAAAACTTTTTCTTTCCTTATGCATATGAGTTTTGAATCTCTCCGTGACTGTGTATGAATTTGCGTCACTATTTTAAAATAAAGCTTTGGTCACAACAAGTTTATGGACAAAGTTTCAGATCGATCGGATGAGGGGACGTGAGGTTTTAATCTCTCCGCGACAGTGCGTGAATATGCGTGACTGTGCGTGACTATGTCAAAGTTAAACTTTTTTCACAGCAAGTCTATCGACCAAGTTTCAGATCGATCGGATGAGGGGAAATGATATCTAGATCACTCCGTGACTGTGCGTGACTATGCGTGACTATATCTAAGTTAATCTTTCATTACAGCAAGTATATCCACCAAGTTTCAGATTGATTGGATGAGGGCAAATCCATTTTATATCTCTCCGTGACTGTGCGTGACGTTGCGTGACTGTGCGTGACTAAGTCAAAGTTAATCTTTTTTTCACAGCAAGTGTATAGACCAAGTGGGGTTGAACCACGACAGACAGACAGAGAGTATGGTTCAAAAGAAAGAGTTTAAAAAGAAAAATTCTGGTTATCCATGTAATATGTTTTATGACAATATTGTTTCAAATAATAATATTGAATGTTGCAACTTGTTTGCGTCGTTCTTTCAGACTACTTTTACTGCACATAGTAACTATACAAGTGTAGATCTGTCAAGTGCTATATTTCTAAGCAATCTTGTCATAGAAATATCGGAAGAGAATGTTTCTTTATCTATTCTACCTTTAAAAGATAGTCCTTAATGTGTATATGTATTTATAAGATTTTTAGTACGCCCTATAACATTACTTTTTAATGCATGCTTAAAAAATGGCAAATTTCCAGATCAGTGGAAAAACTGTTGCGTGATTCCTAGTGATAAATCTGGTGATAAATCCAGTGTTTTAAATTATACGCCCATTGTAAAACAGTGTGTTCTGGCTAAAGTCTTTGATAAGATTCTGTATAGTATCATGTTTCATCAAAAATTTCAGTTTTTCAACATGGGTTTTTACCCAGTCGATCCACATGTACAAATTTAGTAGTATTTACTAATCAGATTAAAGTTTCTATGGAGAATAGAAAACAAATTGATGTGACATATACTGACTTTTCGAAGGCTTTTGATTTAGTTAATTTATTAGGAAAACTTCACAAATTTGGTATTAATGGAAATTTGTTGCAGTTTTTTAAAAGTTTTCTTACGAATAGGAAATTAATAGTTAAAATAAGTTCATGATTTTCTAACAATGTAATTAATGCATATTTTGGTATTCCTCAAGGAACACATTTAGGCCCATTATTATTTTTAATTTTTATAAATGACTTACCTTACTGTTTGCAATTCTGTAAACCATTATTATTAATTCAGTAGACGAAATAAATGAATAAATAAATAAATAAATAAATAAATAAATAAGTAAATAAATAAATAAATAAATAAATAAATAAATAAATAAATAAATAAATAAATAAATAAATAATTAAATAAAGAAATAAAATAAATAAATAAATATATATTAATAGGTGAAAGAAAATTTGTTCATCCCGTTTTAATTATAATGCGGGCACGGATAAGTGTAAAAATTGGCATACTTATAGTTAATATTTAGGAGAAGTGCAGAATTTTAAAATTTATGTATAATATGTGTTAAAAATGTGTTATAGTGCGTTTACATCTAAACAAAATCTAGTATATACGAGATTTCGAGCGAAATCTAGCTTATTTTTACTAGATTTCCCATACAAAACAAAATCTAGCTCGTTACTAGATTTGTGCAAAATCTAGACAAACTTGGGCACTACCAAATGATACTACTGTGGTTTTTTAATATTGTACTAGAAAATTACAACGCAGTGACTGAAAAATTGACATTTAAATACAAAAGCAACAAGTGGAATAAAAAGGAAATAAAATATTAATTATTCACAAAAAAATGACGAATCTATAACAAAAAAAAAATATTTAGTAATTGAAAACTTATAACTTTTTATACTGACATGTGCCCATTCGAATCAGCTAAATAATAATTGTGGAAAGTGAATTGTTTTTGTTGTTCAAACAATACATTTAACAAATGCTGATGTTTTTTTTTCGCAAAATTTCTATTTCAGTTTGTGCTTTTTTCATTTTTGGTGGATAATATAATTATAAAAACTGTTACTTTTTAGAATTTTCCATATTTCTATTTTCCTATTGTTTTGCTAACTTTTGGTATTTTATTTCTAGTTTATATGTTTTATTTTAATCAGCTGTTTATTGTTGTGGAAACAAAATCTCACAAAATGTCAAAAAAGTTAGATGTAAACGCACTATTAAAGAAAATAAGATATTAGTAATAAATATTTTATAAGAGCCTAAAGGTATGGAAATCAATTTTAGCCAATTCACAATTCATCGAATTTCATTATAATTGTCTAAAATTGATTAGCATAGTTTTTGCTCTTATAAAATAATTTATTATTAGACATTTTTAATTTATATAGATTAAAAAAAATGAATAAAAACATTTAAGGAAAAAATAAAATTTTCTAAAATTTGCACTCGAATTTCGAGTGCTAGTATTAATTAATGTTTCAAAAAATATATTTTTAACAAACAGTTGTGCGTATTTGTTGTTAATAATAAAAACAATATTTGTTCACATAGAAATTATAAAAATTATTTACAAAATCAATTCTAAATGCATTTTTGATTAAATATTTTTTTTGTAATTTAAAAAACGATTGAATTGATCTAACTGATCTGGCGACCCTTAACATAATTAGTGCACAATTCAGATAGGTTATTTTAAAGAGGGGCAAAGTTTTCAAACATTTTTCTCTAGGAAACCTAATTTTCTATTTTGCTCCCCGCTAAAATTAATACGTGGACGTATTAGTGACTATAATATGAAAATTATTAATTATACAGAATTTCAGAACCAGCAGATCAGTATATCAGGGATGAGCGTAACTATTAGAACTAGCAGATTCCAGCGCTCGAAATTCGAGTGCAATTTCTAGGCAACTTTATTTCTCAACTTAGCCAATTCATAACCAACACTTTTTGGTTTTTTTTAATTGTGAATTAAGATAACAAATACATTAACAAATTTAATAAACACACACATAGCATTGTATAATTATACCCTATACCACTATGTGGTTTGGGTATAATGACTTTGTGCTGCTGTTTGTAACAACCAAAAATATTTGACCTAGACCCATCTTTAATTATACCGATCGAATCAGAATCACTTTCTGAGTTGATTTAACAATGTCCGTCCGTCCGTCCGTCCGTCCGTCCGTCCGTCCGTCCGTCCGTCTGTGTGTCCATGTAAAGCTTGTAATCAAACTGCAGGTCGCAAATATGAATATATTTTGATGAAATTTGGTATATAAGCTTTTATCGGCCATGGGATGAACGCTATTGAAATTGGTGAGAATCGGTCCATGTTCAGACCTAGCCCCCATACAAATTTCCCATATGAAATCGACATAAATTGCCATAAGATCCAAATTGTCATATAGATCTTACTCAAATTGGGTTTGTATGCGTTCATTACATCCACTAATGAGTAGTCCAAAAATGATCCCTTTGACCCCATATGGAGCTGCTTCCCGATCTTCACTTAAATCTATTAAAAAGCAAAAATATTGCATTGATTCTTCTCAAATTTTGTTTCTATATATTTTTGCAAAATACAAGAGAATTTACCAAACATGATCAGGATCGGTCCATTTTTGGACCTAGTCCCTATATAGGTATAGCATCCGATATGAACTTTTTCATATCTGCATCCAAAAAAATTAATAAAAGTCCCATTCAAGTTTGGTTTTTGCTTATTTTCTATGTCCAGTTAGTTGGGCCTAAGAGATAGGGTTTCTAAACGTATGGTATAGGGTATCGTATAGTCGGTCTAGACCGAATATAATTTTCTTACTTGTTTTATGTATGTTTTAGTAGCAACTTTAAATGCAATTTACTCAAAATAAAGGAAAAAATTATAAAATCTGTAAGTCTGCAGAACGGCTAAAAAGAAGTACCTTTCAAATAATATACGTTTGGTCAAAATCGGGATAAAACGGTAGAACAAAACATCGGTAACAAAAAATCGAATAGCCTATTAATATTATCGATAAATTAAATTTCGATAGATTGTCAAATGGAAAGTTTCTCTTTCGATATGATACAATCGAAAATCCGCGTGGTGACATTTCGATAATTGCTTTACATCTATCGCCACCACTTGAATAATTGTATTAAGAGGTTCTTAGTTGTAAAGCTATTTTTATGGCAGCGCAAAAGAAAACTAAATTTAAAATAACCAAAAAATTCTTTAAAGTATATTTAACGTTAATAAAAGTGTTTAAAAAAATGTTTGTTACAACATCTTCTGATTCGATAAATAAACTCTTTTCTTAGGAACTGAGCCACAGGTATTTTTTATATTTTTATATAAGCGTAATTTTTGCTTTGTCTTTAATTTACTCCAGAGTTAGATCAGTATTTATAGAGGTGATAAAAATCTTATGTGTATATTTGCACATCTCTACGATGAAACTTAGTATAAAAGCTTTCTATTTTTAGTTATTGCCTCAGCAAAGTTGGATCCGAAACCCATCTCGTGCGTCGGTCTATACCGACTATAATCTTCTTACTTGTTACAGATTTTTTTTTTTTTTATTATTAACCAACACTCAGGGGATGCCCCTTGCAAATGCAGTGTATTGTGTTGATTTCAGGAAAATAGGCTATGGGAAGGAAGAATAGTAGCGTCTGTTGATATTTGCGTTATATTTTATTAGATTGTAATTGTTGGGAAAGACTAGTGTGCGGAGTTTATTCCACAGACGGCTAGTTCGACTGATAAACGAATTTTATTTGTAATGTATTTTGCGGTCAACTGGAAAATAAACTACAAAAGAGAGTGATCCACTAGAGAAGCGGGTAGAGCGAACTGAAAATCAGGCTCTTGGAATGAGTACGCTATTCTGAGAAGAGCATTTCACATGCTAGTATCTAGGTGATAGTGTTACACAACTCACATTTCGACAATGTTCCGACTCTATTGATAGAGTTGGATCCCTACTGTCATTAATGAGTATCAACGTCCTCCTTTGTGCATGGCCCAGTAGCTTCAAAATAAACTTTGAAGCTCCTGTCCATATTTGGGAATTATATTCCATTTTCGGTCGGATGTAATTTTTGCACCATTTTAGTGAACCAAGGCACTTGAATGCTTCTTTCCACACTTGAAATACACGTTCGTTCCAACGGACATCAAATTGAATCCCAGGCCATATGGATCAACAAAAAACATTGAGTCTTTTGCACATTAATATCAACCATATTCGCTCTACCTCACTCAAAGATTGTTAACAGGTCTTGAAAGAGTGGGTAGGATTGAAGGTTTGAGTAAAAAGGTTATTAAGAAAGTTATTAAGTTAATAAAGTTTGAGTAAGGAGGTTATTAAGAAAGATAAGGAAGACAGAGGGAAAAAGAACAGAACCTTGGGGTACCCCTGAATTATGCTGAAACTCACTGGATGAGACTCCATGCAATAAGCTTTGATATTAATGTACCGTGCCACTTGCGATCGAACACCTTGGAAATATCTAGAGCAACCACTTTACATTCACCAAAATTGTAAATGGATCGACTTCAGCGGTTAGAAAGAAGAGCTCCAGTAGAATGATTTCTACGGAAGCCATACTACCAATTATTATTAAGTGGTCATGCTCTCTATCATCTTTGAGAACGCAGAGCAGATTGCATTTGCGCGGTAATTTTCAGGGTTATTAGCCTCACCCTTTTTAGGGTCATTGGAAACCTTCGAACAAGAGGAAACGAATAGCTGTAAAGGTTGGCCAATGGAATAGCTAGCATCGAAAGGCTCTGTTGTAGCTCCAGCGCTGGTATATCTTCCGGCCCCTTAGACATATTTACGTTGAGACTCGAAACCTTCTTAACTGCACGAGTTCGGTAGAATATTTTAGTCATAGTACAAGATACCCTTTCAAGTTCAGGCCATGGCTGTGCGCTATCTGGCAAAAACGAGTTTCAAGAAATTCAACTAAAAGGTTAGCCTTATCAATCGGGTCAGTGAATATTTGGTCATTCATTATAAACCAATATTTGAAAGGCGCTTTGATGGAATGAAAATTTCATACCGAGCGCTATTATTTTGTTGAGATCAGCCTAACGTGCTTTTTCGTAAATAAAAAGTGAGCGCTTAAAAGCTGATGTTGAAACACTTTATTATACAGACTACGAAAATGATGCTGAAATAGTGCAGTGATCCGAATTGGCCATAAGAACATACTTGTCAGGGTAAAGTAATTATATATATGCTCCCTTTCTCTGTTAGGGAAAAATGTGTGACCTGATTTCGAATTTAACCCAAAGTTGTCCAGATTAACTAATTTCCCTACACATAAAAGTTGTCAAAACAAATCAATTAATTTTTAGCTTTGATATTTATTTATGTATTTATTTTATTTTATACACGTTCACAAGTATGTCCACGACGACAACAACCTGACGGGCACACATAGACATTTTCACCAAATCTTGATGTAAAGCACCTAATATTAGGTCTGGAGCCTTCTGGGAAACACATACGTTGGCATACGGTTTCGCCTCGTCTAATCAATTTTCTATACAATCGACATCCACGATTTTGAGCTGGAAATTTAAAATTTTTAAATATTAGCGAACACAAAGAAAATAAGAAAAACTTTTTATTTTACCATTGACTGAAGAAATGGAAAGTATTAAAGCAAAAGCTAGCAAATAAAACTTATTGAAAATCATGGTTAATTATATATTGAATATTAAATGTTGTTAATTCCAAGATTATGACTTGCAATGGGCTTATATAGTTTTATTGCTAACGAGTTTAATTGCAATACAAGTAAAATACGTATAATAGTATTCACTTGTCAATTAATTTATTCACGTTTAATTATTTGTATCGATTAAACAGAATTCCGTTTGTTTTAAATTTCATTCTATTATTATGATAACAACTGTGTAAATACCGAAAAGATTAACCTTAACAAAAGATCAAATCTTTTATATCTTTTCGCGTTTTACTTCTATAATATTAAAAGGCTAGGTGATTTTTTGTTACCGATGTTTCGTTCCACCGTTTTATGCCGATTTTAACCAAACATATATTATTTAAAAGGTATTTATTTTTAGCTGTTTACCAGATTTACAGATTTGTCAATTTGTTCCTTTATTTTGAGTAAATTGCATTTAAAGTTGATACTAATACATACATAAAACAAGTAAGAAAATTATAGTCGGTCTAGACCGACTATACGATACCCTATACCATGCGTTTAGAGACCCTACCTCTTAGGCCCAACTAATTGGATATAGAAAATAAGCATAAACCAAATTAGAGTGGCATTTTTATAATTTTTTTTGGCTGCAGATATGAAAAAGTCCATATCGGGTGCTATGTCTATATGGGGACTAGGTCCAAAAATGGACCGATCCTGACCATGGTTGGTAAAGTCTCTTGTATTTTGCGAAAATATATATAAACAAAATTTGAGATGAATCATTGCAATACTTTTGTTTTTTGATAGATTTAAGTGAAGATTGGGAAGCAGCTCTATATGGGGCCTATGACCAAGAGTTGTCCCATAGGGACCTTTTTTGGACTATTCATTAGTGGATGTAATAAACACATACAAACACAATTTCACTAAGATCTATACGACAATTTGGATCTTATGGCAATTTATGTCGATTTTATAGGGGTCATTTGTATGGGAGCTAGGTCTGAACATGGACCGATTCTCACCAATTTCAATAGCGTTCATCCCATGGCCGATGAAAGCTTATGTACCAAATTTCATCCAAATAAATTCATATTTGCGACCTGCAGTTTGATTACAAGCTTTACATGGACACACATACTGACGGACGGACGGACGGAAGGACGGACATTGTTAAATCGATTCAAAAAGTGATTCTGATTCGATCGGTATAATTAAAGATGACTCTAGGTCAAATATTTTTGGTTGTTACAAACAGCAGCACAAAGTCATTATAGTCAAACCACATAGTGGTATAGGGTATAATTATAAATATACTATGTGTGTGTTTATTAAATTTGTTAATGTGTTTGTTAATGAGTGTGTTATCTTCATTCACAATAATAATAAACCAAAAAAGTGTTGGTTTGTGAATTGACTAAATTGAAAATAAAGTTGCCTAGATATGGCACTTGAATTTCGAGCGCTGGAATCTGCTAGTATAGTTTTAATGAGTTTTGATTTAAGAAACACATAGCATCTGCTACAATGGTGAATAAAAGGAGAGCAATTTCAGACTGGCTGTTGCTTTTTGGTCACATATATAAAAGTTGTTTCATAGAATTATATTAATTTTTTTATTTCTTTAAAAATACTCAATATCAAAACCCCTCAGTGGTATCAGGTGAATTCCTTGTCTGCAAAATGAATTTGAAATATCACAATTCTCCACGAATATTTACTTTTCTATTATAAAATTTTTTATTTTAATTTATTACAATGTTTTTGAAATAAAATTACACAAATTGCCATGCCGACAACATCCTGTTGGGCAAATACTCATTTTTTGTCTGGTGCTTGTTCTAATACATTGTATATTAGGTCTAAAGCCTCTATTGGAACACAAACGTTGGCATATCGTTGTACCCCGTGGGACACTTCTTATATACATGGGACACGGACGATATTCAGCTGGAAGTTTAAAATAAATAAATATAAAAAAAATAATAAAACTTTGTTAATCTTACCATTTACTGTTACAATAGCAAATATTATTACAAAGGCCAACAAAAAAAAATTGTTGAAAATCATGGTAATTCAAAGATATGAAGTTGGAATCTTTTTGAATTCAAGAAAAAGATATGCCAGGGGTTTATATAGCCAGATTTTGAATAATTTATTATTTTATTGAAGTAGTATACAACTTTATACAATAACTTTACACTCCAACCAATAATTTCAATTGAGAAAGTTATTATAACAGTTTGACAACAATTGTGTAAATATCGCAAAGATTTTTTTTTCAATAAAATGAAGACACAATTACCCTATAATAAATAACCTGATATATTCTATAATATAAAAATATATATTGTAATATAATAAAATAAATGTTTATTGTTTAAGCATATAAAAGTGTTGTTCTTTCTGAAATAAGGCTATTTCTCAAAAATTGTTATTGATTAATATACAGGGTAAACAAGTTGGTTCATTTTATTTTTGAATTTAACAAAGAGTTAAATATTTCTTCATCTCTATTCAGTAATATGTGCCTCACTTCGAAGATTCGAAGTTCAATTTTCAAAAATTATTATACGCTACAATTTAATTGAGCTAACGACTTATCAATAACTACCATTTGCAAAGACAGCTGTTGTGTAAAGTCATCTTTAGTTGTGAAAATATTTTTATTGCACTTTATAATAATAAAATGAAACGCTTAAAATTTATATGAACAAATTTGAGGTGTTTTTAAAAAATTTCGAACGAATTAACGATGGTCGAATTTCATGATATTAATAAAAGTTTATTTTAACTTATTCAGGAGTTTAATTATCTATATACATATGTGACCTTCTCCGAGAAAAGGGACCTAGTGTGTCAAAAAATGGTTTGTGTCAAAAACTGTGGATTCTGGTACCTAAAAGGGAATAGAAACTTTAAATGCGTTTTTTTCTCAAAACTTAATTTTCACACACTAGGTCCCTTTTCTCGGAGAAGGTCACATATATAAAAAAGTGTACATTTTGATGTCACCGCTAACTGCGGAAATTGATAGTAGATAGTTTATGTGAAGTTCGCACGAAAACGGCCCAGTGGTTCCGGAGATATCGTATTTTAAAGATTTCCCATATTGTCAGTTAAAAAGTTACCAAACCATGTATCGTAATGTTAAAAGTGAGCTAAATATATGTGTTTTTACTTCTCGGTTGAATTTATTTCATTCATTCCAATATTTTTGTGCATACTCATGCATCATTTTAAAAGATCTTTTGAACACATTTTGACACAAACAATTTGAAAATTTTCCATGTAGGTATTTTCTCAATTTCAGATGAAAAATCTCAATTTCATTTGGAATTTTCCCAATCTCAAATAGAAAATCTCAATTTCAATTGGAATTTTCTCAATTTCATGTGAAAAGTTTTCAATTTCAATTGGAAATGGTGTATTATTAATATGAGTAACTAGTCGGACAAAAATAATATTAAACTAGCAGATTCTAGCAATCGAAATTCGAGTGCAAATTCTATGAATTTTTTTTCATTTAATAAAGACCCTAAAGGTATGTTTCACAATTCCATTTTAAATAAAGAAAACACTCTCAACACATTAACACAAACACATTATCAAATTTAACAAACACACACATAGCATTGTATAATTTTATGTATGTGTTAGTAGCAAATTTAAACGATCATAAGTCCAAAAAATATTCCAGACGATGAAAATCTGTAAATCTGTGTAACAGCTAAAGAGAAGTTCCTTTCAAATAATAAATTTTTTGTCAAAATCGGGGTAAAAATGTGAAACTTACATCGGTCAAAAGAAATCGAATTGCCGATTAATATTATAGATATATATATATTAGGGTGGGTCAAGTAGCGATTCTGGTACTATGGGCCATAACAAGTACATTTGCCCAAGGAATCATACCTCTAAAATGATTTTCGAGCCTGCCAAAATTTTGATGAAGATATTTTCATGATATTTTCCATAATACTCATTCAAATGTAAAAAAATTATTGAAAATGTGTATACCGGGTTTTTTTGGGTCGGGAAATCTATTTTTCACATTTATTTTTATTTTTAACAGCCGCCAGGGGGCATTTTCGTGCATTTTTTTTTGCATTTTTTCATCTTTTTATTTAAAATAACCCAAAATATTCAGCGCTGAAAATTATGTGGGGTACTTATATACGACCTATATCGATTTCATTCAATTTAAGTCAAAAAATTCATTTTTTATATATGTTCATTCAAAGAGTAAATAAAAAAAAATTTATTTTTTGACTAAAATTGAATGAATCGTGGCACTGCGCATACAAAGAAAATAAAAACAAGTAAGAAAATTATAGTCGGTCTAGACCGACTATACGATACCCTATACCATGCGCTTAGAGACCCTATGTCTAAGGCCAACTAACTGGATATAGAAAATAAGCATAAAGCAAATTTGAGTGCGATTTTTATTAATTTTTTTGGCTGCAGATATGAAAAAGTTCATATCGGATGATATATCTATATGGGGACTAGGCCCAAAAATTGACCGATCCTGACCATGTTTGGTAAAGTCTCTTGTATTTTGCAAAAATATATAAAACAAAATTTGAGAAGAATCAGTGCAATATTTTTGATTTTTGATAGATTTAGGTGATCGTGAAGCAGCTCTATATGGGGCCTATGACTAGGAGTTGTCCCATAGGGATCATTTTTGGACTACTGCTTAATGGATGTAATAAACACATACAAACCCAATTTGACTTTCTGTTGATTTTATAGGGGTCATTTGTATGGGGCTAGGTCTGAACATGGACCGATTCTCACCAATTTCAACAGCGTTCATCCTATGGCTTTATATACCAAATTTCATCAAAATATATTCGTATTTGCGACTTGCAGTTTGATTACAAGCTTTACATGGACACACAGACGGACGGACGGTCATCGTTAAATCGAATCAGATAGTGATTCTGTTTCGATCGGTATAATAAAAGATATTTTTGGTAGTTAGAAACAGCAGCACAAAGTCATTATACCCAAACCACATAGTGGTATAGGGTATAAATATCATATAATTGGAGTACTATAAAAGGCAAAGCCTTGACACTTTTTACGAGCCTATCAGATATTAATGTAAGTAGTCAGATAAAAAATGAGCAGAATAGGGTTAGTTGGCATAGCACAAGTACACTAATTACCAATGTGAATAGTCGTGGGAAATATGGACGGAATCGCCAAAATCAAAAATCGCAAAAATAAGAAATAGCCAAATGATACTCCAAATTTAAGGCCAATCGTTAAGTGTTGGCGGACTTAATTTGGAAAGTCCATGTTTTTGTCATGGGCAGCTATATGTAGCTTGCACCAACGTGGGTGCGCCGAAAAATTTTATAATTTTTGCGCCAAATGAAAAAATAAAAAACTATTATATACACTCCGGTTCTTTTGCAATTTTTAACCAAATTTTTAACAAAAATGTGCTATTTTTTTTGGTTCACTTGAATAAAGGCACTTTATTATTTTTTATACCCTATACCACTATATGGTTTGGGTATAATGACTTTGTGCTGCTGTTTGTAACTACCAAAAATATTTCACCTAAACACATCTTTAATTATACCAATCGAATCAGAATCACCATCTGATTCGATTTAACGATGTCCGTCCGTCCGTCCGTCCGTCCGTCCGTCTGTGTGTCCATGTAAAGCTTGTAATCAAACTTCAGTTCGGAAATATGAATATATTTTGATGAAATTTGGTATATAAGCTTTTAACGGCCATAGGATGAACGCTATTGAAATTGGCGAAAATCTGTGCATTTTCAGACCTAGTCCCCATACAAATAACCCGTATGAGATCGACTTAAATTTCCATAAGTTCCAAATTATCATATAAATATTGTTCAAATTGGGTTTGTGGGATGCTATATCTATATGGGGACTAGGCCCAAAAATAGACCGATCCTGACCATGTTTGGTAAGGTCTCTTGTATTTTGCAAAAATATATACAAACAAAATTTGAGAAGAATCAGTGCAATACTTTTGATAGATTTAAGTGAAGATCGGGAAGCAGCTCTATATGGGCCTATAACTAAGAGTTGTCCCATAGGGATAATTTTTGGACTACTGATTAATTTGACTAAGATTTATATGATAATTTGGATCTTATGGCAATTTAAGTCGATTTCATAGTCGATTTGTATGGGGGCTAGGTCTGAACATGGACCGATTCTCACCAATTTCAATAGCATTCATTCTACGGCTGATAAAAGCTTATATACCAAATTTCATCAAAATATATTCGTATTTGCGACCTGCAGTTTGATTAAAAGCTTTACATGGACACACAGACGAACGAACGGACGGACATCGTTACATCGAATCAGACAGTGATTCTGAATCGATCGGTATAATAAAAGATGGGTCTACGTCAAATATTTTTGGTAGTTACAAACAGCAGCACAAAGTCATTATACCCAAACCACATAGTGGTATAGGGTATAACAAAGAAAGTGGAAATAAAATATAAATTTCAAAATAAATTTGATTGTTATTCGAAACAGCTGTTTTCATAGTGTGATGGTGTAAATGGCATAAGTATACAGAATTAATGTCTATTCGACTTTATGACTCTCCAATGAATTTCATCGGATTTTTATTTCGAAAAATCATACGACTGAGTGGTATCGTGTAAATGGGCCTTTAATGATCGTAGAGTATCTAACTCTATTGACTCGTTGGAACAACATCCATAGACAATACCGTGTGTAATGTTCTACTTAGAGTAGCAAACTCATTCCAAGTGCTTGCGTTTAAGTTCACTCTACCGTTCACAACCGTTTGTAGAAGAGAGAAAATTCATGTGTCAGTCGAACTAGCCGTGCATGGAATAAACTCCCCGATCAAGTCTTTCCTGACAGTTACAACGTAATAAAGTTGAAGTCGAATATCCACTACTCCCTCTTTTCCTCTTCCCATAATCTTTTTTTTTTTTTTTTTTGAGATCAACGCAATGCACTGCCTTTGCACGGGCCATCCTCTGAGTTTTGGATAATAATTAAAAAAATATTTACTTAATTTTTGTTACTGATAATTCTAAAATCTTCGCATCTGTTCGGCCTGAAGTATTCCATAATTTATCAATATTTTCTTTTTATATTAAATTATTAAGAATTCTATGTAAATTTTAAACTTCTTCGTTTCGATAATTGCTGAACATATTTTTTCTACTCTTGTATAAACAGTTGTTTAAACAAGGTCATAACCAAAAATTTTCGCAAAATTTTTATTAATACAGTTTTTTAACAAAATTGCTGATGACCGCAAAATTTTCGCTTCGGATTTTCGGAGCGGATGTTCAATAATTTAAAAATGCTTCACTAAATAAAACAGTTTTATCAGTTCTTTTTTGAATAATCGTTTCTTTCGTAATAAAATTGCTCTATGTTAATTGAACTAATCTGACAGGAATATTTGTCGGTTATAAAAAAAAGCGAATGCAAATATCTCAATATGACAACTACCAATAGAAAGCCATATTATGGCATTTTATAGAAAAAGGAATTGCTGTAAAAAATTATTTTCTAATTCGTAAATTTTTGCATTTTCTAAGATGCAGTCGAAAACGTGTTCCATTTTTTGTCAAGTTCCTAATCTCTTGTTTACTGCTAATATATTAAAAAGAAGAAATCAACAAAATCTAACTTTTCCACTTAACATGCTAAAATGCTATCAAAACATTAAAACAAGAAAAAAATATTTTAAAATTTTTTTATTTTTTTTTTTCACTTCAAGGCTAACGATTGTCGCGTTCTTGACTAAGGAAATGCCCATATTTAAAATTTTTGTTATGAATACATTATATTTGCCAACAGTGTATATAGCTTTTAGCTTTCCCACATTATTTATTGGATATATTTTTTTAAAGTCTCTTTATAACTTTTTTTAATAAAAGAAATCCATAAAGATCATGTTTATCAGTTTGACATCTTTCATTTTTAGCATATCTCTGTTAATCTGTTGCCTCACATTTAAGAGGAAAGTAAAATCAAGAATTCCAAAGATTAAATTTACTTAACCTGAACCCGATTACTTAATACACACATAATTTTATATGATGTAATAACTATACTAATTGGCACCAGTATAATTTAATTTTTACAAAACGTTTATGAAAGCTCTTGGGCGTCTCATACAGATTTAATAAAATTTTTAAAAAACAAAAAAGTTGGAAAATCAAATTGATTTTTTTTTTTTTGTTATATACTTTTCATGTTCTTAAAATATAAATACATGAATTACCGTGACGACAACATCTGGACGGGCAAAGATTAATTCGTTCGCCAGATCTCGATGAAAAACATTTAACAGTAGGTTCACCGTCTGCAGCAAAACACATGCGTTGGCAAACTGTTTGACCTGGTGGGAGTGCTCTTGTATACATGGAACAGCCACGAAGTTGAGCTGGAAATATCAAATAAATTATTATTTATAAAAAAAAAAGAAACAAAAATATAATAATCTTACCATTGACTGCAGAAAAGCAAAATATTAGTACAACAGCTAACAGATAAAACATGTTGAAAATCATGGCTAATTAAATATTGAAGACGATGTGTTGTTAATACCAAGATTAAAATTTGCAATGCGTTTATGCTCGATTGCCAAGCAGTTTTATTGCAGTAAAAGTATTGTATTTAGTTTTAACGTTTATTTATCAATAAATAAAACCACTGTCCGCTTATTTTATATCAACTACTATTGTGCATACTTTTTAGTTCTTCTTTAAATTTTAAAAACAATTTCGTCTGTTTTAAAATAATTCATATTATCGCTTTAACTACAATTGTGTAAATACGAACTGTTTTATTATACATATTTTTTGTATGTTTAATAATGGAAATGTCAATGATAGTAATTATATAATATTTTTGAATATATTTTTTAATATTATATTAAAAATGTATACTATCAGCTTAAAAATTTTTTTTGAGAAGTGCGAAGATCACCAATATGCTTTCATCAGTGATTATATTAAATAATGTATTGTTATATTTTATTTGATTATTTCTATATGAAATTTTGTACGAAGACGTGAAAATAGAATTCAGAAGAATTTACAAATTATTAGTAAATATACTTAAATCTTAAAATAATCTAACCCATAAAAACAAAGTTTTTATTATAACTCTTTCTTTCCTTATGCATAAAATTTTGAACTCTTAATGTGCGTGACTGTGTGTGACTGTCTTAGAATTAATCTTCGGCCAGAACACGTTTATGGACAAAGTTTCAGACCGATCGGATGAGCGGAAGTGAGGTTTTATTCTCTCCGTGACTGTGCGTGACTATGTCAAAGTTAATCTTTTTTCACAGCAAGTCCATAGAACAAGTTTCAGATCGATCGGATAAGTGAAAATGGGTTTTAAATCACTCCGTGGCTATGCGTGACTGTGCGTGACTATGTCAAAGTTAATCTTTTTCTACAGCAAGTGTATCGACCAAGTTTCAGATGAGTTTAAAATCTTTCCGTGACTGTGCGTGACCATGCGATACTCCATGCGTGACCGGGCGTGACTGTTTTAAAGTTAATATTTGGTCACAACAAGTCAATGGTCCAAATTCCAGATCGATCGAATGAGGTGAAGTTAGGTTTTAATCTCTCCGTGACGGTGCGTGACTGTGCGTGACTAAGTCAAAATTAATCTGCAGCCACAGCAAGACTATGGGCTTAATTTCAGATCAATTGGATAAGGGGGAATGGGGTTGCCCCACGACAGACAAGAGTTAAAAGAAAGAGTTTAAAGAACTGATTTCTGTGTATACTTTATACCTCAAATCCTCAGTTTGATAATAAACAATTTACAAAAAACAATTTAATGAAAAATGTATATGTGACCTTCTCCGAGAAAAGGGACCTAGTGTGTGAAAATTAAGTTTTGAGAAAAAAAATGCATTTAAAGTTTCTACACCCTTTTAGGTACCAGAATTCACCGTTTTTAACACAACCAGTTTTTTGCTCACTGGGTCCCTTTTCTCGGAGAAGGTCACATATATGTATTTCTTTTAGTACTGAGTATACACACAGAAAATGGATTCGTTGTTGCAACCGAATTTCTTACTAACCGAATTTTGGTATTTGCATGTACTATCACATTATTCTGTTGTGATTGCTAATGATAACCATTTAAGAGGGATTTTTACTGATATAAAATATAAAAATTACATATTTGTATTAATTATTATTTATTACAAATTTAATATTTTTATATTAAATGAAACAATATCTCATGTGAAAAAAAAAAACAAGTAAGAGTGTTAAATTCGGCTGGGCCGAATCTTTGGTACCCTCCACCTTTTTCATTTTCAATTTTCATTTTTTTTTTTATCATTTTCCATTTTTCAATTTTCATCTTTCGTTTTTCATTTTTAGTTTTCCATTTTTAATTTCTCATTTTCCATTTTCCATTTTCCACTTTTCATTTTTCATTTTCCATTTTCCATTTTCGATTTTCCATTTTTCAATTTTCATTTTTCAATTTTTATTTTCCATTTTCCATTTTCCTTTTTTAATTTTTCATTTTCCGTTTTTCTTTCATATTTCATTTTCCATTTTTCTTTCATATTTCATTTTCCATTTTTCATTTTTCATTTTCCATATTCCGCTTTCCATTTTTAATTTAAAATTTTTCATTTTCCATTTGCCATTTTTAATTTTAAGTGTTTCATTTTCCATTTTTCATTTTTCATTTTTCATTTTTCACTTTTCATTTTTCATTTTTCATTTTCCATTTTCCATTTTTGACTTTCCATTTTCCATTTTTCATTTTCCATTTTCCATTTATCATTTTTCATTTTCCAATTTTCATTTCTATTTTTCCATTTTCCATTTTTAATTTTTCGTTTTCCGTTTTCCGTTTTCCATTTTTCATTTTCCATTTTTCATTCTCCATTTTTCAATTTTAATTTTTCATTTTTCATTTTCCATTTTCCATATTTCATTTTTCATTTTTCATTTTTCATTTTTCATGTTCCATTTTCAATTTTTCATTTTCCATTTTTAATTTTTAATTTTCTATTTTTAATTTTTCATTTTCCATTTTTCATGTTCCATTTTTCATTTTCCATTTTTCATTTTCCATTTTTCATTTTCCATTTTTCACTTTCCATTATCCATTTTTCATTTTTCGTTTTTAATTTTCCATTTTCCTTTTTTAATTTTTCGTTTTCCGTTTTCCATTTTTCTTTTTCCATTTTTCATTTTCCAGTTTTCAATTTTAATTTTTCATTTTCCATTTTTCAATTTTCATTTTTCATTTTTCTTTTTTTCTTATTTCATGTTCCATTTTCCATTTCTCATTTTCATTTTCAATTTCATTTTCCATTTTTCATTTTTCATTTTTCATTTTCCATTTTTCACTTTCTATTTTCCATTTTTCATTTTTAATTTTCATTTTTCAATTTTAATTTTTCATTTTCCATTTTCCATTTTTCATTTTCCAATTTTCATTTTTCATTTTCCATTTTTTATTTTTATTAATTTTTAATTTTTATTATTAAATTTTAATGTTTAAAAAATATGTGGTAAAACTTGCTTCGGCCAATGTGACACGTGCAGTATTAATATACACACAACTGTAATGACCTAAACAATACGAAGAATTACAACATATACAACATATCCCCATACAAATGACCCTTATGAAATCGACTTAAATTGCCATAAGATCCAAATTATCTCATAGATCTTGGTAAAATTGGATTTGTGTATGTTTATTACTCAGATTAATGAGTAGTCCAAAAATAATTCCTATAGGGCACATCTTAGTCATAGGCCTCAAATATAGTCAAGATCGGTCCATTTTTCGACCTAGTCCCCATATAAATATAGCATCCGATATGAACTTTTTCATATCTGCAGCCAAAAAATTAATAAAAATGCCAATCAAATTTAGTTTATGCTTATTTTCTATATCCAGTTAGTTGGGCCTAAGAGATAGGGTTTCTAAACGTATGGTATAGGGTATCGTATAGTCGGTCTAGACCAACTTTAATTTTCTTACTTGTTTTTGTTTAGTTTCGTAAGGAATGTAATAAAAATACTTTTGTGCGAATTCTAAATTTTTTTTTTTTTTGGATTATTTCTGCATAGTGTTGTATATTATATTGTTCAAAGGAACATAAATATGTTAAAAAATCAAAAAATATATTAAAAAACTTTTCTTCCATAATTTTTGCATGGGAGTATCTCCCAAATTTTCGAAATTACTTTTTTTTTAAACATAGGTTGTGGAATCATAAATAAAATTACTGGTATTGGTTACATTTTATACTTAGGGTTACCATCATCGAACATAAGATATCTCTTGGGGAAAAATCGGCTAAAATACGAACTAGCTACCATATCGAAGAAATTTCAAAAAAGTCTTCACTTAAATAGAACTGCTAGTAATAATTGTGAGTATTGAATTAAAATTCATACTCGTATATACCACCATAAAAAACTCTAAAATTTTATGGATTTTCTAAATAACACGATCAATTATTCGACAAACAATTTGTATATGGTTCGTTTGGATCATATGTGAAAAATCTGCAAAAAAGCGGAAAAGGTTCGTTTTTGGTTTTGAGATTGGGCAGCTAAAACAAACTAAAAATTCTCTTCTACAACATATCCAACTTTCATCGTAATCTGGGGTGTCCATCATGTGACCTTCCTTGTAAGTTTGAAGAAATTTAGATTTATAATACTGTCAATTGGCAACTCTAACCTACTGCTAGCGTGTTACTTCACATTTAAGGTGCAAGTGTGAACATGAATTGCCATGATTAACTTTGGAAAGTTGGCTATACTTGTTTGACAGCTAAAGGGCCTTTGGTACAGATAACTAATTTTACTACACTTAAAAATTGCATAACAAATTGATTTATTTTATATTTTAATATATATTTAAATATTTATTTTGTTTCATATTTATTACATTCTACATTTGTTTATATTTTTCTATACATTTGTTTTTTGTTTCTTAAGTTCTTAAGAGATAAACACACGAATTACCATGTCGACAACATCTGGGTGGGCAAAGACTAATTCTTTGGCCAGTTCTTGATGTAAGACATTTAATAGGAGGTTTGGGACCTACAGGATAACACATGCGTTGACAAACTGTTTGACCTGGTTGAATAAATGTTGTATACATGGGACAGCCACGAAATTGAGCTGGAAATATAAAATAAATTATTATTTATAAAAAAAAAGTAAAATAAAAATATGTTAATCTAACCATTGACTGCAGAAAAGTAAAATATTAATACAACAGCTAACAGATAAAACTTGTTGAAAATCATGGTTAATTAACTATGGAAGATCAAGTGATATGAATGCCATAATTAAGATTTGCAATGGCTTTATATAGCTCGCTTGCTAAGCAGTTTTATTGCAGTACAAGTATTGTATTCATTATAATAACTTTTATTTGTTTCTGTCAACTACTATTGTGCATATTTTTTTTTAAATATTTCAGAACAAATTTGTCTGTTTTAAAATAATTCATATTATCGCTTTGACTGCAATTGTGTAAACACGAAATATTTGGATTATATATACATATCGCACCTTAAATACAAAAGTGACACAACTCAAAATTTTCCAAAATTGACTTTTTATCATAAATTAATTCACAGTACACATTTCTAGCTATTGCAAAAATGAATTTCTCATAACTATCTTCTTTAACAGGAAAAATGGCGTTATATCTGGGGCACAACTTGAGATAATATCACTAGTCAAATGAAAAAATTTCAGTCAGAGAATCATAATTCAAAATTATATTTTATTTCCACAAACACCAAACACCTCAAAATGGCCATTTTTCATAATAAAACTACATTTTTTTAAATAATACAATAATTTCTACAAATACAGTTTTTTGCCTCTCCTGAATATTTGAAAATTTTGAGTTGTGTCACTTTTGTATTTAAGGTGCGATATATGTATATATATATATATATGTTTTATTATTCATATTTTATTTTATTGTTTTTGAACATATACAAATTCTTCATTTAATATTGTGTCATACAGAAGTAGATATTTATTATACTAGTATCGAGGGTTTATAATAAAAATGTATTATCTGGTTAAACAAATTTTTTGAGAACTGAGAGGAAAACCAATTAGCTCTCGTCAGTGATTATATTGAATATTGTATTAATTGTTATGTTGTGTATATGAAATTTTATACAAAGCCGTAAAAATAGAATCTGCGTCTATCTCACATAAATATACTTGCATTTTTGCGTTATGAACTTGAACGCAGTCACCTAAGATCAACCCTATGAACAGTAGGGTGGCCCTTCATTATATAGAGAAAAAAAAAGTGTTTAAACTCTCGGTCGCATCCCTTAAAAATATGCGAATAGCAAAAAAGTGAGAAATACAAAGTTTTGGGCCAATCAAAAAACATTTAGAGGTGGCTCAACGCGATTGAAAATGTCAAGTGTGTTTTATATGGGGAAAATATGACTTTCTTTCAGATTTTACGAAAATTTCGTTCTATAATTTAATTTTTCTGACAAATTGTTACATAATTCGGGATCAGTTTAAAATTATCTTTCAAAAAAGCTATAAAACTTCAAAATCGAATAAAAACTCGCCAAAAAATAGCAAATGCACCAGATCACTTTTGTGCAAAAAAAAAAAAAAAAAATAGGTCACGAAATTTGATGGCATTTTTTTCAACTTTAAGAAATTAATTAAAGCTAACATTTTGTTTTAGTCTCTATACCTGTAATTACTCAGATATGAAGTATTGTTTTATTACCACCTTGTTAACCTATTAAACATTGAGACCGAAAATGGAACATTTTTTTGATAAAATTTTGAAAACTTCTTTTTCAAGTTTTGAAAAATTTTCATAAACAAAATTTAAAAAAATTGATTTAACTTTTAAAGATCTTGTAAAATGCATGTTAGAATTTTTAGGTAAATCCCTATGCCAAAATTTTTTTGGCAAGGATTTTATTTTTGCGGATTTCGAGAAAAATGGGATTTTTGTAAAATATTTCTAAATACTTTGTATCAAAAATTCATCAATTTTCTAATTTTAAATGTTTTATTTTATCTTAATAGCCTAGAGTTTCGGACCATTAACCCCTTTGGAATTCGGGTCACATATGACCCCAAACTATTAAAAAACAATTTAATTACAAAATTCAAATATTTTGTAAGTGCTATTGAATTTTTGGATGCGACGCTTAAAATATAATAACCAAATGTGTAGAACTTGCGTTCCTAAAATTTTAGATAAATTCAAAAACGTTAACCCATTATTTGCCAAGGCCAGCTTTGGATTTTAAGATATTTTTAAATAAAAATGATCGAAAACGAGTTTTTCTTTTAAAGTCGATGAAACCACTATTTACAATTTTAGAAAAATAATTCGGTTAATTTTTATTTATTTAACGCTTCAGTGCTCCTGTGATCAAAATAATCCAATGTGATATATCTTTTGTGCAATTATCTGCTTATTGCTCGCGAATATAAATTAAAACAACTTTTAACCAATTTTGTTATAAAATTATTTTAGGTACAATATAAAAACTATATTTTTCTAAATAAAATAAGAAGACCCACAAATGACCCAAAGTTAATAAAAGACACTTTATTCCAAAGAATATGAAATATACAATATAATAATATAAAATTAAAGAAAAGCAATACTTACTGCAAGTCATAAGTGATTATAGAAAACGATTTGAATTTTTGATACAAAGTATTTAGAAATAGTACATTTACAGAATATTTTACAAAAATCCTATTTTTGTCGAAATCCGCAAAAATAAAATCCTTGTCAAAAAAATTCTGGCACAGGGATTTACCCAAAAATTCACACAGTTAATTTCTAATATGCATTTAACAAGACCTTAAAGAGCTAGATAAAATTTTTTAAATTTTGTTTATGAAAATTTTTCAAAACTTGAAAAAGGAGTTTTCAAAATTTTATCAAAAAAATTTTCCATTTTCGGTCTCAATGCTTAATAGGTTAACAAGGTGTTAATAAAACAATACTTCATATCTGAGTACTTACAGGTATAGAGACTAAAACAAAATGTTGGCTTTAATTAAGTTCTTAAAGTTGAAAAAAATGCCATCAAATTTCATGACCTAGTTTATTTTTGGCACATAAGTGATCTGGAGCATTTGCTATTTTTTTTGGGAGTTTTTATTCGATTTTGAAGTTTTATAGCTTTTGGGCAAGATAATTTAATACTGATCCCGAATTATATAACAGTTTGTCGGAAAAATTAAACTATAGAACGAAATTTTCGTAAAATCTGAAAAAAGTCATATTTTCCCCATATAAACACACATGAAATTTTCAGTCGCGTTGAGCCACCTCTAAAATTTTTTTGATTGGCCCAAAACTTTGCTTTTTTCAGGGTTTTTGCTATTCGTATACTTCTAGGGGGTGCGACCGAGGGTTTGAAGACTTTTTTTATTACGGGCCACCCTGTTCATTTATTTTGTAACAAATTCAGAATAATTTGAAATCTGAAAAATTTCGTTCATTAACATTTTCTGAAATAAAGCCATTTTATTAGTAAATTTCTTACACTTAAATCCCGCATTAAACCTTTGTATGAAAAACGATTTATATCTAAAATCGTCAATTTAATAATATACACTGATATATTGCCCACGTATAATATTCCCGATATTCACTTAAGATCGTCTTTATATACTCAAAATTTATACACCATTTAATTATCACATTCGATATGAATCCGATATCTCTATGTAAATTTTGGTTAACGGTTATTTTCTGTGGCCATTAACTCCTGACTCAATAAAAATTCCAATTGAAAGATAAATTTTCTTACTTTTAGAAATATTTTATTCTTATTACACTGTGGACCAATTTCGGGGTCATTGTCTGGGTGGTGCGAAATTCGATGTCAGGCTGAAATTACTAGACCAGGATTTTACTAGACCTTAGCTACAATTTTGCTGAAAAATGAAATGAGAAATCGTCAATGGTTCTTGAGTTATAGTTGAAAGACTAAGCAAACAAACATCAATATAAGAAAAATGTAAAAAGTCACAAAAAAAAAAAGTTGGCCTGAGAATGCCAAACCCTTTGCAGGTTTTAATATACTGGCCCTGACAGGTAATTTATCACTCTCCAGACAATGACCTCGAAAAAGTTCCACAGTGCAATAAGAACGAAAATTTTTTTAAGATTTATCCTCCAATTTTTACACTACGCGTTTCCAGTTCAATCAAATAGTTTTCAGTTTCTTTAGTTTCAAATATAATTCATATAATACTGTATTTAACGTATTCTAAATACACTAGCAGATTCCAGCCGTCGGAATTCGAGTCCAATTTCAAGTCAGCTTTATTTTTTAACTTAGCGAATTCACAAACCAGCACAATGTTAATTTATTATTATTGTGAATAAAGGAAACAAACTCATTAACAAACACGTTAATTTAATAAAACACACATAGCATATGTATAATTTTATGTATGTGTTAGTAACAACTTTAAATGCAATTTACTCATAATAAAAGAAAAAATTTAGAAATCTCTAAATCTGGTGAATAGCTTAAAAGAAATACCTTTCAAATAATATACGTTTGGTCAACATCGGGATAAAACGGTAGAAAAAACATCGGTCACATGAAATCGCTTAGCCTATTAATTTTATAGATACTTAACGTATTCCATGTCGTTTGTACATTTTAATAGCTTAAAATTTGAGTATGGTCTACTTTTTTATTTTAACTCTATTTTCCGTTCAGCGTTTTTTTTAATTTCGTAAAATTACTTACAATAAATTTCTCCTTTTCTCTAAAATGCTTAATTAAATATTAATAATGTTATTTCTATTAAAATTCTGCTTATATACTTTAACTAGCAGTATACCCGCTACGTTGTTAGGGTAATTATTATTTTAATTATTTAAGCCATAAGAATATTTAAAAGCAATAAGAAATATAGTGTGAAAGACAACACGATGGAAAATATATTTTTGACGACTTGCACTCTTTTATTAGTTTAGACATTTTTATGTTTTATTTATTTTATAAAGAAGAAATATTAACATAACTTCAGAAAAAATTAACAACACTTAAAAGTGTTAATTTTTATGCTGTTGACATTGACAAAACAATGGAAAACTTTACTATTCAATAATACTGTCGAATAAAATCCTGGTCATGATCTTGGGGGTGGATGATTCCTATACCGAACGATTGTATTAAATTATTTTAGTGAAACTCCCGAAGCGTTTGGCCGTTTTAAGGCCATTTAAATATATAATTATTTCATCAACACTATTCGCCAATAGTATCCTAATTCCAGAGCATGTGTTCTTTAGCAAGATTAATGCTAGCCAGACGATTTAATGGATTTATTCATAGAATATTTCTTACAAATTTTCTTTTGCCTACGACCATCACTAAAATCTTCTATTATTATGGCTTTTACCTCTTCATAAAACTTTATTCTTGCCATTATTTCATAATAATAGAAAGAAAACGTCAGAATCTATAAATATTTAAATAACGGTTATGATTTTTGATGTGTAAACACAGTCACAAAAACAGTGTTAGGGAAAATCGGTGTGAGGTATATGTAAGTGTATTGGTGCAAAGATTATGATTTAAATTTATTTAGCCGATTCAACAACAAACAGAAAGCGCCATGAATGTATAGCAAACAAATGCAACCATCAAGTATAACAACCATAGCAGTTGGTTGCTATACATAGATGGCGCTTACTGATTGATTTTAATTGATGTGTAAATAGATGTTTACACATCTACCCTGTGATCGGATTCACATAGTTTTTGTTTACATTTTCTTTCACTCGTTCTTCTATTTTTATTATTTTAATCAATTCTGGTAAAGAAGTTTAAAAGTAGCCACTGATTTGGTTTCACTAAAAAAAATTTCATTTTCGTTTATCATTTTTTTTAAATTGAATTTTTTGTAACAAATGTGTTGTACCATATAGAACACACCAAATAGTGATTTCTTAAAAAAATACATAATTTTATTACTAAGCGCGAAATTATTAAAAACCAGAATTGGCAAATTTAGAATTTTGTAAAAATTTCCAATTTATTGCCACCTACTCTATTCAAGTACCACATTTTTATTCTTATATGTTCGAAAATTATTCAAATTATAAAAATAAAAAATAATATTATTTGTTATATCGATGGCTTAATTTGGAAAGGAAGTAACTCAAGCCATAGGACAAACGCTATTGAAATTGGTGTAAATGAGTGTCTCCATTCAAATAACCCCCATGATATCGACTTAACTTGCCATAAGATCCAAATTTTCAAATAGATCTCAGTCGAATTTGGTTTGTGTGTGTTTATTACATCCATTAATCAGTAAACCAAAAATAAACCCTATAGGATAATTCACTTAAACCTATCAGAAACAAAAATATTACACATATTTTTTTTATCTAAATTGGAATGTTTATATTAGGGTGACGGCGCACAGTGCTTTGACCCATAGACATAAATCAAAAAAAAAAACAAAATTGTCTCAAAATGTGATGAAAGTTATAGTGATCGATAGATAACAATACAACTCAAATAAATTTTAAGGAACTGGTTTCATTTGACTCTCCTAGACTACACTAGAGGGCGCTAAAGTCAGTGAAATTTAAGCAAAAATGAATGAATTAAAAACTGAATTTTATTGCTTCAAGAAAATGATTCCAAAAAATTCATTTTTTTAGAAAGAGCATGAAATTTAATTTTTGTGTTATTCAATATGTTCTGAACTCGGAAAAAATAACATTTGTGTTGTTTTTGTTAACTAGAATTATTTTTAATCCCTCGCAAAAAAAAAATTTTTCTAAAAAATTTCAAAAATTACAAAAGTTTGATGGAATTTTAAAACAAATCCGAAAAAATTCAACATTTTTTTATTTTGTTTTTATTCAGTTTATGGTGCTGTTAAAAGGTCAAAAAAAAAATAAGTAAGAAAATTATAGTCGGTCTAGACCGACTATACGATACCCTATACCATGCGTTTAGAAACCCTATCTCTTCGGCCCAACTAACTGGACATTGAAAATAAGCAAAAACCAAATTTGAGTGGTATTTTTATTAATTTTTTTGGCTGCAGATATGAAAAAGTTCATATCGGATGCTATATCTATAAAGGGACTAGGTCCAAAAATGGACCGATCCTGATCATGTTTGGTAAAGTCTCTTGTATTTTGCAAAAATATGTACAAACAAAATTTGAGAAGAATCAGTGCAATATTTTTGTTTTTTAATAGATTTAACTGAAGATCGGGAAGCAGGGATCATTTTTGGACTACTCATTAGTGGATGTAATGAACGCATACAAACCCAATTTGAGTAAGATCTATATGGCAATTTGGATCTTATGGCAATTTATGTCGATTTCATATGGGTAATTTGTATGGGGGCTAGGTCTGAACTTGGACCGATTCTCACCAATTTCAATAGCGTTCATCCCAAATTTCATCAAAATATATTCATATTTGCGACCTGCAGTTTGATTACAAGCTTTACATGGACACACAGACGGACGAACGGACGGACGGACGGACGGACATTGTTAGATCAACTCAGAAAGTGATTCTGATTCGATCGGTATAATTAAACATGGGTCTAGGTCAAATATTTTTGGTTGTTACAAACAGCAGCACAAAGTCATTATACCCAAACCACATAGTGGTATAGGGTATAATTAGAGCCTATTTTTAGCCATAACTTAAAAAAAAAGAGTTTTAAAAAAGTTCTAAATTCACTTTTTTACTTAAAATTTTATTAATTATAGAGTGGCAATGTTAAGGTAAAAAAACGGCCTATATGAAATAACATAAAAATTAAGTTTAAGCTGTAGCTTGAATGATTGTTAATTATTACATTGATTTTTTTCGGAATTATACCCATTATTTGCTGAAGGTTCCTCTGAAGTGATTCTATTTATAGAACATAAGAACAGAACGTATATTTGTTATTGTTCTCTTTTTAAATTTTGGCGAATATCAATATAAAATGGTAGAGCTAGACGAAAAGTTAAAAAGAGAACAATAACAAACATTTATAATGTAATATAAAAAAAAAATCATGAGAGTCCGATCACAGGGAAAATGTGTAAACATCTAGTAATTAAAGATTTTTTTATATCATTTTTTAATATCAAACAGAAAGCGTCATCTATGTATCACTTATAGCAAAAACTGTTTCAGCTAATTCAGCAACCGTTTGCTGTAAAACGTTAAAAATATCCTAATATAAACGTATATAAGTGATACATAGATGACGCTTTTAAAAAAGTGGCATAAAAAAATAATTTTATATCATAATTTTTTCACCAATACAATCATAAGTCACACAGCGTTATCTGCTTCAGCTCACACCGATATGAGTTACGCTGTTTTGTGATTGTATTGTGAAATAGAAATTTACCCCCCTGCGCGTATAGATGTTTACACATCAAAATTGTGTATTTAATCTGTGATGTTGTTTTAAAAAACGCTGATGTTATTGATTGTTGGTTAACAGCATCATCGAAAAATAAAATATCGGCGACATTTAAATATGTTATACAAAAAATAGGCTCTTCAAATTTCAACAAGAAAAAATTAATGAAAAGAGTTTCGTTTCTTAATAGTGAAATGAAAAAGTTTTGGAAAGAAAGTAAATACAATAGAAACTTTTTTGAAAATAAGCATTCTAAATGGTTAAGTTACATATTTTTTTGACGTGGATGATGTAAGTTTCATTGTACTTTTACATTAAAATAAAAATATTAAATTTACAAAATAAAAACATTAAGTTGCCCAAAAACGTAGGTGCCGGGAACCTTACAGCAAACGAAATAGATGTAGACATATCAATGGATTCAGTATCTGGAGGAATTGACATAGAAATTGCAGCCACAGGAATCTCAAAAAAGTGCGGCAGACCAACCAAAATATTTAATCAGACTACAACGAAAACTAAAAATCGCAGAGTTGCAGATTTAATTGAAAAGTATTTGGTTGAGGAGCTGGAATTTGCTGTAAGCAAAATGGAACGAAACTCGAATTCTGTTACTGAAAACAAGAACTGTAATCAAAAGTGCTTGCCAATAGCAAAAGCGTTGGCGCTTTATACAGATTTAGATCGGAAAGAAAATACATAGTTTTGCGTCAAGTAATCAACGAATTGCATCCTAATTGTTTGCCATCATTGTATGCATTGCAAACCGAAAGGAAAACATTGCTACCACCTATAAGAGTAACTGAAATTTCAGCTGAAGTGGATTTAAAAACTTTAATGCGTAGAACAGCAGAAAGTATTTGTGCACTTTGTGATGTGCAAGATAAAGCATGTAAGCTTTCCTTGGTTTGCAAGCTCTGGCCATAGCCGTTATAAGCAAGCATTTGAAAATGAAAGTCACTCAGATGAATTCTTTTTTTTATTGCATTTGTGCCACTGAGGTAACTAACCATGTGTTTAATTAGTAAATTTGTATAATTTTTAACATTAATTTTTCCGTTACAGACTGGTAAACTTAACATCAAAGGAAGATTTATGGGTTAATAACACTCCAGGTTCTACGTTGTTCTGTAGGCCTATTAAATTTATTTTACAAAAGGAGAATCCAGTCCTTGTTCGGAAGATTTACCGTGAGATTGGGGAAAGTATTGAGAATTTAGAGTGTGATGTTTTAGAAAGGAAAGGTGCAATTGTGGAAGTAACATACGACATGCACTGTACAATGATTGACGGTGCAGTGGCAAATGTTTTAACTGAAATGCGGCAAGTAGGTGTTTTATTTGCAATGCAAGCCCTACTGAAATGAATAATTTAAATTTATCACAATTTCCAAATGCCGATAACTACAAATTTGGGCTTTCAACCCTTCACTGCTGGATAAAATTTTTTGAGTGTTTGATACATATTGCTTACCGGCTATATTTTAAGCTTTGGCGAGTCGGTAAAGGAAATAGAGATGAGTTTATGGAAAATAAAAAAAAAATTCAACATGAATTCAAAAGAAGAACAGGTCTAATAATTGACCAAGTAAAACATGGATTCGGAAACAGTAATGACGGAAACACTGCTCGAAGATTTTTTTCCAACACTGACGTTGCGGCCGAAATTACAGGCATTGATAAGGGACTTATTGATAACTTTGGAATTATACTAAGTGTGTTATCTTGTGGATCGCCAGTAAATGTAAACAGCTTTCAGGACCTGTTAAGAGTCACTCGAAATACGTATTTAATATATTATGGGTGGTATTATATGCCAACCACTGTCCATAAAATTCTAGTCCATGGATCTGATGTTATTGAGTTCTTCAATTTACCGATAGGTATGCATATAAATCAAAAACTTCTTTATTATAAATTTATTTTTATTCATCTTTTTACCCAGGATGTATGTCGGAAGAAGCATTAGAAGTTAGAAGAGTGCGCTTATCTCATACCAGAAAAACTTCACGAGAAGATACAAACAGAGATTTGACGACCTATATGTTATTGCATTCAGATCCCGTATTATCATCAAAGAGAAGCATAAAAAAAAAATTATTTTGATTTGGCCGGTATTGAAAAATATATACACAGGGAAAATGTTGATTTGCAAGATGAAATATTTGATACCCTCCACCTAAGTGAACCAGCATGTTAAAACAATACTTATTTCAGATGAATAAAAAATATGTCAACATACGTTATTGTTAATGAAAAAATGCAAAATAATTCTGAATTATTTTTCAGTTTATAACCACTTATTTTTGTATACATAACTGGTTGTATTGACAACTTTTTTTTGCAAGAAAAAGACTTATTTCGACATAAGTTGTTTTATCTGCACACACTTTAAGTGTAATTTACAGTGTTTTTACGATAAAGGACATATGACAAGTAAACAAATCCTATCATTGATTGAAATACAAATATGGAAATACAGTAATTCTTTAATGTATATAACATGTTTTGACCTTTTTTGTAGTTTTAGCTATGATTTTTAATTCTAGGATTAATGAGAGGTATACATATAATCCTTGAAAAATTTTGTTAACAATTTGTATTTAGTCTTGTTATAGTTGTAGAAAATAATTTTCGATTTTTTATATATCTATGATAACCCATTCTATTTTTACAACGTTTTTAAGAAAAAGGAGATATGTCAGATTAGCGAGTCCTTGCTTGAATTAAAGGAAAGATTGTCGCAAATAGTAAAATCTTTGATTCTGTAACTAATTTTAAAAATATTTTGACAACTTTAGTAGCTTTTATTACACATATCCATATTAAGGATATATTGGAGATATACGTATCCTTGCACTATTTTCTTATTAAATTTGCATTTATACACGCTCTTCTTTTATGAAAACCTATATTCGTCGTATTATAACCATTTGTGACGCTATAATTACATTTTTAAAATTTAGGATATATGGGTAGTATGAGAATCCTTGCATCAATTTTTTTGAAATTTCGTATTTTTACTAATTAGCCCTATTTACAGTAGTGTACCAAATTTCATTAATCTACGATCACTCCTTCTATTTTTGTCCCAACGTTATATGGGGACAAACCGCCGCGGCGATTTGTATGAAAAAAAATTTTGGTCGAATTTTGAGGTGTATGGGTGGAATTATTATGACACTGGATCTCAAACTTAAGTGCGCAAAATTTGAGTCAAAGCGGACAATGCTTTCTGGACGCGCATTGAGTTCAAAATTCAAATTTGAATTTATATGTAAAAATTATCAAAAAACAATAATTATTTTTCACAAAAATTTTGATATTAATAATAGCGTTTCAATTAAATTAATTAATAAACCATAATCTAAAGTAAATTATCTTTCTACTAAAATAACAAAATCTATTATCGGTTGAAAAACAGTCAAGTTATATCAAGTTCCCCAAGCAATAAATGCGCCGCAGACCACTTGATTAAGATAATCGAGCTCACATTTTTAAGACATTGGAATAATTTACTACAACAATATTTTTGCATACTCCTGATCCCAAAATGATCTTATATAAAGTATTTTGCATATCGTCTATTGTTATGCCGTTCTAAATTAATGTCAAAAGGGTACGAATTTTGTAGCACTATTGTCAAATCTCCAATTTTACTTTTTCAAAAATTTTGTTCAGGAAATTTTCCGAAATTAACGACTGGACTTTAGGGTCTTATAAACAAAATATATCTGATTAAAAATGCCATATATTGTATTAATTTGGCGAGGGCAGCGTTTTTATTTCAGCGGATTTGAAGAAAAATTTGATTTTTCATACTTTTTCAACTTTTAGGCTACATGTTTTTGGTGTTTTTATATTTCAAATATATTTTGTCAAAATATTATGGCACTTAATATAAGTTCTCAATCCAGGAAATTAAGGTTAAATTGAAACACTATAAATTGTCCCCCTTTAAGGTCAAAAGTCAAATTTAAAGATATTTAAATTTTTTTAAAACAAAATATTGAAATAATGTGGAAATAATTGTGGAAGAATTTCGATAAAACTTGTTGATAATATTTTAATAATTCCAAAAAATAGTATTCTGAACTTATATTCTGAAATTAACCCGTGGGGTACTCAAAATGTGCCTTAGTTTTAATTTTTTTTTTCAGAATTATTATATTCATATAAAGATACATCGAGGGCTTATATTCAAAAAGTGCTATTTACATTTCACAGCAATATTAATTTTTGATTTCAAACTGTCTTCTATTATAACTATCAAATATAATATTAATTTTGATATCATACATGATTAGTACGACTATTTCTTAATAGATATTGTAGCAAATCAATCTACAATTTTCTGATGAAGAAAATATTTGTAGATTGTCATATAGAGTCAATTTGACATCAAGAGTACTCCACGGGTCAATTCAATTTTCATATTCCTAAATTACTTTGTAAAGAAGGTGCAAAAAGATACAGTCTTACACTTACGGACTGTTTTTACCCAAACTAAATTTTACACAAACTATATATTATATTCGTTTGTTTTTGGCCGTTTTTCCTCCCCTGGACGTTAGAATTAGCAATAAATTAATTCTTGACTCATGCCCACATATTTGGTGGAGTCTGATATCAAAATTCATATATACATATATATCGATTAATATGTTAAGAAGATGCAGAAAGGAACCATTTTTATCCTTTTTGGCCGTTTTTAGCCCCTTAACATCCGAACTTCCAAAAGTTTTCCTCTCATCTACGATTTCTGTATCTAGTGGAATTCACGAACTATATTTTATATTCGTTTGTTTAGAAGATACCAAATGTACAATTTTTCTCCTTTTTGGCCGTTTTTCCTCCCCTAGACGTTAGTTTTAGCAATAAAATAATCCTTGACTGATGCCCCGTATTCGGTGGAGTCTGTCTACCAAAATTCATATGTATAGTATGTATAATATGTTAAGAAGATGCAAAAAGGTGCCACTTTTACCCTTTTTGTCCGTTTTCCCCCCTTAAATGGGCGAATTTCGAAAAAATCAATACTGAGCCCATATGTGTTTCTTAGATGGAGTATACACACTAAATTTCATATTCCTAGATTCATTTGTTACCATTTTCCCCCTTGTTGTCCGCTTTTATCCCCTGGAACTTTACGCCGAGAGGGAAACTTACAGTCCAAATTCCAAGTTTCTGGGTCGAGGGGTTTGGGCTGGGCGATGATAATCAATCACGCAACTCTTTTATATATATAGAAAGATGACGACGTATACAATATGTTGCTCTCAACAAATTCTTATAAACATTGTTTTAGCTTTAAACCATTCATGGGCATTTAGTTAAACAATTGTTAAATACCTATACACATGCATTCTTATGCTCTTGTGTTTAGTCGTCTGTGAGATCTTGACGAATGCACATGTTCAACGGAAGCTTTAGTAGTTTTTTTCAAGTTTAGAGAAAATAAATTAATGATGACACTCAAAAAATATTGTATGTTGAAAAATGCATTTGGTCAGGTACAATGCCTTTTATGTTATCAAACATTTAAGGAATATAGACAACAAGTAATTAAAAGGCATTATGATTGTTTTCATAGTAATATGAATAAACTAAAGGAGGAGGAAAAAGAAGAGCTTTTTAATAGAAATAAGCAAATTTTTTTTGATAAATTAAAGGGTTTTTTGTTAGAAGAGGAAGTAAAAGAAAAAAAGGTAGACAATAAATTAAAAATGGAAATTTCTAGCTCAGTAAGCTTAGATATTGTCAGACACGGCAGACCTTTTACGGATGGTATTTTCGTTAAAGAAATACTGAAAAAAACTATGCAAAAACTTAATTATAATGCTAATTTTATGGAATCTGTTCCCTTGTCCCGTAGAACTTTAGCTCGGCGAACGGTTAAATTAGGAACATCTATTGAATTTGCGGTTAGGGAAAAATTAAGTAATTGCGAATTTTTTTCTATTTGTTTAGATGAAAGCACCGACATTAACGATCTCTGCCAATTAGTAATTTGCGTTCGATGTGTAGACATAGAATATAATGTTTATGAAGCAATGTTTTCTCTTGAAACATTTCATGGAAATGTGACAGGTAAGTTGTTGTTTGATGTTGTCAACGAAAAACTGCTTACCGTTATAGACTGTAACAAATTCGCTGGCGTTTGCACAGATGGAGCAAATGTTATGAAGGGTAAGTACGAAGGTTTTGTAGGATAAGTTGGAAAAACATTACTTTGGAATTAATAGCTTTCACTGCATAATTCATCAGGCCGCTCTTGCCTCTAAATTTATAAGTACCCACCCAGCTATGAAGACTGCAGAGCAGATAATAAATAAAATACGAGGCGGACATCACTCGCTTACTCACAGAAAATTTGTAAACTTTTTAAAAATAAAAAATGCTCCACACAATGATTTGAAAATGTTTACAGAAGTTCGGTGGCTAAGCCGAGGTGATTGTTTAAACAGACTGTTTAATTTAAGGGAAGAAGTGAAACAGTTTCTAGAAGCAGAGGGTTTAGATAAATGCTTATTACAGTATTTAAAAGATAACAAATTTATTTTAGATTTAGCTTTTTTAGCTGATACAACTATGCTTTTAAATGAATTTAATCTACAATTACAAGGAAAAGAAAAAAGCATATGTGATTTGTCTAAAATCCTTTTCGATTTTAAAACGAAACTATTTTTACTCCTTTGCCAAATTCAGGACGGAGATTTCTCAAACTTTCCAAAAACTCTACTTATTATTGGAAATCAGGAAAATGTTGAAATAATTGAATATATAGAAATATTTGAAACACTTTTCCATAATTTTCAAGATAGGTTTAAGGATTTTGAAAATTTTCAACCTCTTCTAAATATTTTTGAAAACCCTTTTAGTTGCGATGTAATAAACTCTGAGTTTCAAATACAATCTGAACTTATAATACTTCGAAGCGAAGTAAATGTTCAAGAAAATATTAATGTTTTAGAGTTCTGGAAAAATTTGGACGGCAAAGTATATCCCGAACTTAAAAAAATTTCTCTTATTTGTTTATCTTTATTTCCCTCAACTTATCTCTGCGAACAAATTTTTTCCGATTTGAAATTCATTTGTTCTAAACAACGGAATAAATTGTCTTCATCACAATTAAAAAACATTTTACTACTTCGAAACTGCCATAAAAGTACAAATGTGGAAGATTTTATTTAATTATTATTATTATTATTTTTATTTTTATTATTATTATTATTATTATTATTATTATTATTAAAAATCAAAACATTTGTAGAACTAAAAGCATTTACTCTGTGCCTTAAATATTCAGTGATATTTTTTTTTTTTTTAATAAAATTATTTATTTGTTAATTTTTGTGATTCATGTGTAGTAATAATTTTTTTTATGATTTATATTTCTCTAAAATATGGCAAACGAAATTTGCCGAAATATCGATAAAAATTAAACATTATTATATTGTACACCATGCCTTATACTACTAACTGTCATTTATGAGTGTACTAAAATAATTTTTTACTCTCTCTTGCTTACTAACACAATTGACAAAATTGTGTGCCCATCAATGCTTTAAACGAATGATTAAATATTTAGTTAAACTCACTTTTTCATACACTAATTACTTTCAAACTAATTGATTATAGCATTAAAAATCATGAGAGTATTTAAACTAAGTTTAATTTAGAACCTATAAATTCGGACGTATAACCTTGAATTGCTTTCCTAGAGACTTAAAAACTAGAAATAAATAATTTACGATTAACTGATCTTTTATCAGTCAATAAGAACAACTTGTTAGTTGTGTTGACTACTTTTTCAGTTGTCCTATGTTGCTTAAAACTAAATAAAATTTACTTTGAATACTACGGTTTTAAATGTCTATTTTTAAGTTTTATGTTTCTCTCTCCATCTCGAATAAATAACAATTTTCTTTTTAAAATTTTTTACAATATTTATATCTGTGGTCACAAGCATTAACCGCCTAAGTCGAAAATCATGCTTTCGAGAAAAATAACTTTTTATATAAATGTAATGAGGCTTCATTACGACTTAGGTCAGTATATTTTTATTAATATCTTTTTAATAAATAGTGCTAGAGAAATGGGGATTTCACGTAAATATAAAGCGTTTTTAGTATAACATAATAGCATACATAACCCAAATCGTCGAATATCATGCTTTTGAGAAAAATAACTTTTATATAAATGTAATGGGGCTTCATTACGACTTAGGTCAGCATGTTTTCATTAAAAACTTTTTAAAAAACAGTGATAGCGAAATGAGGATTTCACGAAAATATAAAGCGTTTCTAGTAGAATATGATAGCATACATAACTCAAATCATTCCTAAGTCGACTTAGGCGGTTATCGCTTGTGACCACAGATATATAAAAACGTTGGTGTATTTGTTTGTAACGAATGATCTCCGGAACCATAAGAGCTGTCGAGCTAAGATTTGCACCATAGGTTTGGTTCGAGCTCTTCTGTGTTTTTTTAACCCTCTAGCTGGCATTGGGGTCAAGTTATAAACAAAATTCCTTTTTTCAGTGCGATTTGACTGCAATTCAGAACGTATGTATGTTTTATCATAGGAAATTTTTGTATGTATAAATGGACCCGATAGGTGGCGCTGGGGTAAGGTCATTTCGAATATTCTTATTTACGGTGCGATTTTACTGAAACTATGAATGTACATATATGTATGTTGGATGATGCCAAATTTTTTTTGTTGGACCCGGTAGATGGCTCTGGCGTTCGAAAAATAATGAGTTGTTAAATTTATTTAAATTTTATAAGTTACAAAATTCACAAACGTTTTTATATACAAATATTCTAACCGGAATAGCCGCAACATTATTGCATGGTGGTCTTACAGCTCATTCAGCACCCAAATCACCGTTAAACGTACAAACGAATGAGAATGTCGTATGTAATATAAAAAAACATATGGCAAAAGTTCTGCAAAAATGCAATATTATTATTAGCACTATATAGAACTTTAACAGATTTGAAAGGCAATGAAAGACTTTTTGGTGGAGCTCTCATTTTATTATCCATGATCCAACGGCTGAGCAATTTTCAAAGCAACTACTTGGTTAAGTGAAAGAACTATTTTAGCCGCAAAAAATTTCGATGTCGATAATATTAATGTTGTTATTCAGAACATGATTGATTCCGAAAAGTTTTCTTTCAAATCTATGCATAGTGTTGTTGAAGAAAATGAAGCAGTCAATTATCCAACAGTATTTTTGTATTCACTTGATGTGCCCGATCTACCTCCACATTTATTAAAATTAAAAGTTGGTTCTCCAATAATTTTGCTACGTAACCTCAACGCTCCGAGACTATGTAATGGAACCAGGTTAATTGTTGAGAGAATAATACCCAATGGTCTTGAGGTCACAATTCTCAAAGGCAAATTTAAAGGAGAACATGTCTTGCTGCCAAAAATTCCTATGATTCCTACCGACACACCAATAACATTCAGAAGATTGCAATTTCCGAACAGATTGGGATTTGCCATGAACATTAATAAATCTCAAGGACAATCGTTGCAAATATGTGGCATGGACCTCGAAAACGGTTGTTTTTCCGTGTCGGAAAGCCAGCAAATATATTCATTTAGTGCCAGAATAATAAAACTAAAAATATTGTTCACTCTTTTTAGAATTACAATAATAGAAATATATTGGTCATTCTTATACATATGTATGTTACAATAAATATTTATTTTAATTTTCATAAATGAAACATGGTTTTTCTTTAACAGTTTTCAATTAATATTAACAAATGCACAAACGTTTTTTTATATAGATATATACAGATTCTAACTAAAATTAAAAAATCATTGAGGGCAAAACAACGTTTGCCGTGATCAGCTAGTATTAATATATATATATATAAAATGGTTAGAAAATACGTTTATGTTAAAATAAATTTTATGATAAAAAAAATTTTTTTTCTTAAAATGAAGAATCATTGAAAGATTATACAAAGATAAATAAACACTGATATTTTTTGAAAGACTAACATTTGATCTGATATTTATTCAAAAAATTTAGCAAAATATTATTGGTTTACAAACACCTTCGTCTCTAGCAAAACCGTTGCGGCAAAAACAGCCAGTACGATGGGGTTCACCTTTTTTCCAACAGGGTTTATCTAAATTTCCACACTCACGGTCACAATTGGGACCCAAAGATAAAAATATTTCATTTTTACCAATTGGGCAAGTTGGATCAGCCGATATCGCTTTAATTCAGAATATTAAAGAAAAAAAAAACAAAATTAACATATATTTTAATTATTATTGAAACAATAAACACTATAACAATTAAATATTACCCTTTATTACTAAAAAAACAAAGACCGATAATATTACAAAATATTTCATCTTGACAAAAGAAGAATCTGTTCAATGTATACACAAATGTTCTCACTGCGATAATGGCAACAATATCACGAGAAAGACAGTCTTTATATGTAACGTAAAGGCAGTAAGTAATATTCGTAAACTAAAAACTGTGCAATGGAATTGATAATAAATTTTCTTTGAAAATAAAGTAAATTATTGATAAGTGAGGGTCATTTTTTTTTAATTTTAACAACAATACATGATTTATAAATATTTTGTATGATTATACATACTTTTACAAATTTGGGTATATGAATATGAAGCCATGACATATTTTATTTTTTAATCTGTAAATCTTCAAATATTTTAGTGACCATGATTTCAAGGTTATATTATATTATATTTTCGCTGTTACTTTTATTATGTTGTACTTTTATTTATTCATTAATTGCATTTCCAGCTCATTATCGCGAATGTAACGTTTGTTTCAAAAGGTCATACTCTGTGTCAACGTATTTGTTTACATGTAGGATTAAGGCCAATTGCCAAGTGTTTTAATATAAAAGCAACCCTCAGAATAAATTTTTATCCATCGGTATATTGTCAAAATTTATATACATTTTTCGACCGTAGACTTTTTATTTTTTAAATAAAATTCATAAGATATGTGTTCAATAAAAATAAAGCAACAATTAATTTCTTAAAAACTCGACCTATACGATATCCTATAACCTTAGTTTCGAGAAAGAATTTCGTATCCGTTAATATGCAAACATAAATATAGAGGTTAAGACAAATAATATACTTAGAAAATAACTTTTAACCAATCTTAAGAGAGACTATAATATATTTGTTGTGTGAATATATGTATGTTCAAGGTCATTTAAAAACTGGCCCGATGCTAACAATAATTAGTGAGCTCACTTATACAAAACAATTTTGATTAAACTATCTCATATTATGGTGTCTATGAACGCATGTTAGTGAATATCGGTGACAATGACTTCACTGTTTTAAATTAAAATTCAAACTATAAAAAAACGCGAAACTGGTGGAACTAGTTTTTTTATCTTCAGCAGCTGTTATCGCATGTAAGCTCTCCTCTTATGGGCCAAGTCACAAATGAATACAATTTTAAAAATTTTAATAGAAATTCAAAAATATCAGTTGAAGTAGAAAAAGGTTAACTAATACAGAAGAAATTAATAAAATGTCTATTGAAATTCCAAAATTCTATTTGAATTTAAAAAAACGAAACTATTTAAAATTCAATAAATATCAACGGAGACCTAAATATATCAATACCAGTTGGATAAAATCAAAAAGTTAAAATAATTTCAAATAAAAAATTCTATATTAAAAAATAATAACTTAAACTCAAATTACAACAAAAATATATTTGAAATTCAAAAAATGTCAATTAGAAATTCCATTTAAAAATACAAAATACAATTTAAAACAAGAAAATTATATTCAGTCTAGACCAACTATACGATACCCTATATCATGCGTTTAGAGATTCTATCTCTTAGGTCCAACTAATTCAATAAGCATAAACCAAATTTAAGTGGCAATGTTATTATTATTTTTGCCTTCGGATATGAAAAAGTACATATCGGATGCTATATTTATATGAGGACTAGGTCGAAAAATGGACCGATCTTGACCATATTTGGTAAAGTCACATATATTTTGAAAAAATATAAACAAACCAAATTTGAGAAAAATCTGTGCAATATTTTTGTTTTTTGATAGATATAAGTGAAGATCGGGAAGCAGCTTATATGGGACCTATGACTAAGAATTGTCCTATAGGTATTATTTTTGAACTACTGATTAAAGGATACAATAAACACATACAAACCCAATTTGACTGAGATCTATATTATAATTTGGATCTTATGGCACTTCATGTCGGATGCATAGGGGTCATTTGTATGGGGGCTAGGTCTGAACATGGATCGAATTTCACCAATTTCAATAGCGTTCATCCTATGGCCGATGAAAGCTTATATACAAGATTTTATCAAAATATATTCATATTTGCGACCTGCAGTTTGATTACAAGCTTTACATGGACACACAGACGGACGGACGGACGGACGGACATTGCTAAGTCGACTCAGAAAGTGATTCTTAGTCGATCGGTATAATAAATATTTTTGGTAGTTACAAACAGCAGCACAAAGTCATTATACCCAAACCACATAGTGTTATAGGGTATAAAAATTCTATATTATGCGTTTAGAGACCCTATCTCTTAGGCCCAACTAACTAGATATAGAAAATAAGCATAAACAAATTTTGAGTGGCATTTTTATTAATTTTTTTGACTGCAGATATGAAAAAGTTCATATCGGATGCTATGTCTATATGGGGACAAGGTCCAAAAATGGACCGATCCTGACCATGGTTGGTATTTTGCGAAAATATATGCAAACAAAATTTGAGATGAATCAGTGCAATATTTTTGCTTTTTGATAGATTTAAGTGAAGATCGGGACGCAGCTCTATATGGGGCCTATGACTAAGAGTTGTCCCAGAGGGATCGTTTTTGGACTACTCATTAATGGATGGAATAAACACATACAAACCGAATTTGACTAAGATCTATACGACAATTTGGATCTTATGTCAATTTATGTCGATTTCATAGGGGTCATTTGTATGGGGGCTAGGTCTGAACATGGACCGATTCTCACCAATTTCAACAGCGTTCATTCCATGGCCGATGAAAGCTTATGTTCCAAATTTCATCAAAATATATTAATATTTGCGACCTGCAGTTTGATTACAAGGTTTACATGGACACACAGACGGACGGACGGACGGACATTGTTAAATCAACTCAAAAAGTGATTCTGATTCGATCGGTATAATTAAAGATGGGTCTAGGTCAAATATTTTTGGTTGTTACAAACAGCAGCATAAAGTCATTATACCCTATACCACATAGTGGTAATTTTTAAGAAAATTTACTTTTTAAGCAATGACACTTTTTTAAGAAAAGGTAAATTTTTTTAGAAAATTTACTATTTTAAGACAAGGTACTTTTTCATGAAAATCTACTTTTTTAAAAACAGGAACATTTTTAGAAAAGCTACTTTGATAACACAGGTTACATTTTTTTTAAAAAACGTACATTTTAGGAAAAAGTACTTATAAAGAAAATTTAATTTTTTAAGGTAATTTTTAAAGAAAATTTCATATATTAAGAAAATGCATTTTTTTTAAAGGAAAATAACCTCTTGTAAGATATGGTACTTTCTTAAAAATAGGTTCATATTTAAGTAATGGTACTTTTTTAAGAAATGGTATTTTGTAAGGGAAGCTACTTTTTTGAGAAAAGGTACTTTTTTAAGAAAACGTACTTTTTTAAGAAAATTTACTTTTTTGAAGAAAAAGTAGTTATTTAAGAAGAAGTATTTTTTTTAGTAAATTACTTTTTTAAAGAAAGGGAATATTTCCCGGAAAAGTTAATTTGTTAAGACAGGGTAAATTTCAAAGAGGAGGTACTTTTTAAAAAAAAGTTAATTTTTGAAGAAAAGATGCTTTCTTAAGAAAATGTACGGTTTTTAAAGAAAAGGTACTTTTTTAAGAAAATGTTTATTTAAAGCAAATTTACTTTTTTGAGAAATTGTACTTTTTTAAGAAAACGTATTTTTATAAGAAAACTTATTTTTGTAGTAAAATATAACATTTCAGTTAATCCAATTTTTTAAGAAACGGTTGTTTTTAAGAAGAGATATAATACTTTTTTAAGAAATGCTACTTTTTAATAAAAAATACTATAACATGCAGTGGAGGGTATAAAATTTCAAATAAAACAATTTTATCATATGCACGTATATTTGGTTTGAACTTCACAGTATTCAACGAAAACATAATTGTATAAAGGACGCTTAGATTAGCGCTGGTCGACATAATTTTCACTTTAAAATATTTTTAAACAGACCTTAAAATGTTCATACAAAACTATTTTTATGGTAGGTTTTCATATTAATCCTGAAAGATTTATTCACCTGAAAATATTCTTCACCGAAAATTTTATTTTCACCCCAAAATATTTTCCTATATTCAATAAATATTTTTGACCTCAAAATAATTTAACCTTGCATTGTTCATACAAACTATAAATTTTAATTTTTCCGCTCAAAATATTTGTTCACAGCAATTTTTTTACGCTAAAATTATATATCTTAACCTTAAAAATTAGTTTTTTTCCTTAAATAATAAAACAGTTTACAAAAAATCCTTCACATTGAATCTAATTAATTGTTAGCTTATCAGCAATTATAGATATTTTGTTTTACAAAAAACAAATTAATTTTTCATACTTTTCAGCATAAATTGATTTTTAAAACTTGTAATCGTATCAAATAAGATTTTGTAATTATTATTTTTTGTTCTGGATATAGGTTAGACAAATACAAGTATATATTTTTTTTGATAATAAAAGTCCTTGATAGAAAAAGTCAATTACTAATTATTACACATTCTCCCCTCCTATTACGGCAATAGCCTTTCATACAAACACAACGTTTTTCTAGTAAACGATAACAAATGTGTGAAACGATGTCATTGGTGGACAAACCGCAACTATGTTCGCAGCCTTTAAATTGTGGGGCAATTGGAATTTCATTATGAAAACAATCATTAGCTAAAAAATTAAAAAAAATTTTTAATTATTTATTTTATTTTGTTTAATTAAAACCATCGAAATTGTTTGGACTCACCACACTCTTCCTGTGGTATACATTGTTGCTGCAAATTACGAGCATAATTCGGTTTACAATAACACCCAGCTACTGGTCGTACAGATGACAAAGGACACAGACGTTCTAAAGCCTGACAATTAACATCACATATGGGTGATAGGGCAGAATTATAATATAACTCATTTAAGGCACATTGAGCTTATTATTAAAATGAGGATTTTGTAATTCGAATTATTTATATGAATTGAAAAGATTTATAACGATGATAGTAATGCATACCTGCTGCTGCTGCAGCTTGAATGTTTAAATTTATGAAACATTGTAGTGTGCAGGAAATGAAAATTAATTTAAAATTCATTATATATGCGCTGAATAAAATTTGTGCGCTTTGATTGGGTAAAGAAACTTTTATATAATGTTTAACAATTTTATAAACGCAGATGTTTTATTAGTGTCATTTTTTGCCTCATAAAAAGAAGAAATTTAATTATGTTAAGGTTATTATTAAAAAACGAGACACCTGTTCTTAACCATTTTAATTGAGCCATTTTTTTTTAATTTCCGTGACGAAAATCAACGTTTAAAGTTGAAAACTGCAACAGGTGTGATCGCGCATAAGAAAAATATAGTCAGCCATGACTAGAGTTTCGAAGTATTTTGAATGAGATTTTTAATTTACATTTTATTTAACAAATTATAATATCAATGACTTTGAAGATTTTTTATAGCCTACACCTCTATGTGATCAGGGTATAATGAATTTGTGCTGATGTTTGTAACTAGCAAAATCATTTGAGATATGTACAACTTTTCATATACCCATCGAATCAGAATCACTTACGCAGTCGATTTAGCGATGTCTATTTATCAGAAGTTCAAAATTAAAACCTGTACGATAGATAATTCTTATTCCACTCGAAATTCGAGTGGAAATTCTATGAAATTTTATTTTTCATTTAATATAGATCCTAAAGGTATGCTTCACAATTAAACTCATTTTAAATGAAGAAAACAAACTCAACACATTAACAAAAACACATAAACAAATTTCCAAAAAAATATTCCAGACGATGAAAATCTGTAAATCTGTAAACAGCTAAAAAGCAATATGATAACTTTTTTGTCAAAATCGGGGTAAAACTGTGAAACTTACATCGGTCACAAGAGATCTCCTTGTCTATTAATATTATAGATTAAATCTTACGTTATTTTTAAATAATATTCTTAACGAGCTGCAAGTATTTGCTTGAGAATATTGAATTTGTAATTTTAAAGTTTTTATTAATTCAACAAAATATTTGTTTAAAACTTCAGCCTTTTATAGCTCATCTAAATTTTCTTCATCAGCATCTCTAATCTTAATAGAATTATTTGAGGTGTTCCAAGAGTTTCATTTAAAAATTTCCAACTTTTCTCTGGATCTTCCATAATTTCATCGATTTGTTCATCGGTTCCTAACATGCTTTTTAAATTACATAGCTAATTCATTTCAATAATTATTTATACTAGCAGAGCCCAGCCCTCGAAATTCGAGTGCAAGTTCTAGCAAATTCATTAAATTTCATTATAAATATTTGTTGAACATACAGAAGATATACAGAAGATATATAACTGGGTTTGATAATAAAAAAATCATGTGAGTCCGATCACAGGGGACATGTGTAAACATCTAGGGCCGTTTGCGAAAAAGTAGTAGACTTTACTGTATGTTTTTCATACAAATTTTGTAGAAAAAGTCTATTTGACATACAGCCCCTAGTAATTAAAGATTTTTATGGCACTTTTTTAAAATCAAACCGAAAGCGTCATCTATGTATCACTTATAGCAAACAACTGCAGGGGCTCTGCTAATATAAAACTAATATAAAAAAATATTTATTGTTATTTATTATTTCAAGGTTAATTTTTAGTTTTACGTTTTTCACTTTTTATTTTTAATTTTTCATATTTCATTTTTAATTTTTCGTTTTTTATTTTTAATTTTTAATTTTTCATTTTTCATTTTTGATTTTTCATTTTTAATTTTTCCTTTTTAATTTTTCATTTTTCATTTTGCATTTTTCATTTTTCATTTTTCATTATACCCTATACCACTATGTGGTTTGGGTATAATGACTTTGTGCTGCTGTTTGTAACAACCAAAAATATTTGACCTACACCCATATTTAATTATACCGATCGAATCAGAATCACTATCTGATACGATTTAACGATGTCCGTCCGTCCGTCCGTCCGTCCGTCTGTGTGTCCATATAAAGCTTGTAATCAAACTGCAGGTCGCAAATATGAATATATTTTGCTGAAATTTGGTATTTAAGCTCTTATCGGCTATGGGATGAACGCTGTTGAAATTGGTGAGAATCGGTCAATTTTCAGACCTAACCCCCATACAAATGACCCCTATGAAATCAACATATATTGCCATAAGATCCAAATTATCATACAAATCTTAGTCAAATTGGGTTTGCATGTACATATTATATCCATTAATTAGTAGTCCAAAAATGATCCCTATTGGACAACTCTTAGTCATAGGCCCCATATAGAGCTGCTTCCCGATCTTCACTTAAATCTATCAAAAAACAAAAATATTGCACTGATTCTTCTCAAATTTTGTTTGTATATATTTTTGCAAAATACAAGGGACTTTACCAAACATGGTGAGGATCGGTCCATTTTTGGGCCTAGTCCCCATATAGATATAGCATCCGATATGAACTTTTTCATCTCTGCAGCCGAAAAAATTAATAAAAATCCCACTCAAATTTGGTTTATGCTTATTTTCTATATCCAGTTAGTTGGGCCTATGAGATAGGGTCTCTAAACGCATGGTAGAGGGTATCGTATAGTCGGTCTAGACCGACTATAATTTTCTTACTTGTTTTGTGTTTGTATTGTGCAATAGATTTTTAACCGCCTTGAGCGAATAGATGTTTACACATCAATAATTTCATAAGAGCCTAAAGGTATGTTAAGCAATTTTAGCCAATACACAATTCAACATAAATTTAATAAACACACACACAGCATTGTATAGTTTTGTGTATGTGTTAGTACCAATTTTAAATGAATTTTACTGCAAAGAAATGTACCAGATGGTGCAAATGTGTAAATATGGTGCACGTCTGCAATGAAATACCTTTCAAATGATATATTTTTGTCAATATCGGTTGCTATCTAAAAGTTTAAAAGGTAGCTGAAGGAATTGTCTAATTTATTAATAATGATCTTCGTAACTTTAAATGTTCTTTCTTACCCTCAATAAATTTTTGCAAATTTCCGTTAATCCATGAGTTATGTAATGATTTTAAACTCATTTAATTTATTTTACGCTGGTTGAATTTTCGATAGTATTTTGAAGGCAAGATATTAAAGAAGCTGTATCAAAGGACGGGCCTCCTGTGTATGAAAGGTATTTCAGTGTGCATCTACTCTCTCACATGATCGATTTAAATTCTACAAGAGATTATGTCATAAAAATTTATTTTCCACTGATTCAATGTACATAGGATTTTTAATTTTACTATAAATGTGGTCAATTGAAGATTTACTTACAGGGCGAGTAATCATTTTATGACAATTAGTACTATAATAGAGGAAGCCTTGAGACACTGTGATTATCGGATCAATGATCGTGGCACCTCCTATACAAAAAATATGAAGTACTTTGAAAATGATAGTCTTGAAACTTTTGACAAAATGAAAAATCGCCAAAACCGAAAATCGCGTAAAACAAAAATCCATAAAAACTAAAATCACCAAAAACATAAATCGCCAAATTCAAAAATCGCCAAATTCAAAAATCGTCAAATTCAAAAATCGACAAAACCGAAAATCAAGAATACCAAAAATGGCCAAAATCAAAAATCGCAATAAATAAAAATCGTTAAACCTAAAAATCGCCAATCTCAAATATCATTAAAATTAAAAATCGCCAAAATCACAAAAAACAAAAAAGTCGCTAAAAACCAAAATAGCAAAAAAAAAGCAAAATCGCCAATTCAAAAACCAAAAAACCAAAATCGCAAATAACAAAAATCGCTAACAAAAATCGCCTTAATCAAAAATTGCCAAAAAAGAATATCATGAATAACAAAAGTCACAAAAACAAAAAAAACGCCAACAGCAAAAATCGCCAACTCGAAATTCGCGAGTAACAAAATCGCCAAAAATCAAAAAACGCCAAAATCAAAAATCGCAAAAAACACAAATCGCCAAAATTAAAAATTGCAAAAAAACAATAATTGCTGAAATCAAAAATCGCCAAAGTTAATTGTTAATAAATAATTTCATAAGAGCCTAAAGAGGTGCTAATCAATTTTAGGAAATTCAAAACTCAACTTAGGGCGATTTTTGGAATCATCAATAATAATTGCACAGGCGATGAATTGTGAATTGGGTAAAATTTATTAGCTTAACTATAGTCTATTATAAAATTATTTCTTATAAATAATTTATTTTATTTAATTTAATATATTTTTAACACATATTATACATAACTTTTATCATTCTGCAATTGTCCTCCAAATGAACTATAACTATGCCAAATTTCACAATCCTCCGTGCTCACATATTGTTTGTAAACTGGTTGAACGATTTACCTTCACGTATTAATATATAGATAATATATTTTTTCAAGGATAAAACTAGCGCTTTTTAGCGGTTTTCGTTCCATTGTAATTTAGTGCATTTTAGCGCTTTTTGGGATACTGCTCTGCGCTTTTTTTTTTTTAAAAATTGGCATCGCCATCGCTGCAGTATGGCATAGGGTACAAAAATATGGTCCTGCATTATAAAACAAAAAAAAAATGTTGAATTTATTAAATGTCTTTGTTGATGCATGACGAATAAACAAATCTGAAAAAAAATCTTTAACTTAAACTCAAAAAAGAAAAAGAATAAAGACTAAAATAATATAAAAGCCTTGACTTTCACAATGGAAACACTATGAACACACGCATAAGCCAAAAATCTGAAAGAAATAATTTGAGAAACAAAATGCGTGCCAAGAAATTCTTTTCTAACGTTTTTGGATTTTATAAAATGAAATAAAAGAATTCGAAATTCTTGTGAAAATTAAAATAAAAACTTCATATACAACACATCATAAAAAAAACCATAGGAGTCAGTCGTCTACACATACAGTGCAAAGGCAAGGGAAAATTTGGAGCACAATGAGAATAATGGAAAAATGTATTTCTTAACAAACAAAGGCACGCCTGGTGTCAATCTTTTAATTTACATAAAATTGCAATAATATTCATGAATTTAAGAAAATCTTTTTTTCTTTTCTACGTCAGCTGATATACTTGAATGAATACACTGCTTTTTTTTAAGAGTTTAATTTAAATTTAAGAATAAAAATACAAATATTTAAGTTAGAGTGAAGATTTGTAACAGAGCTAAACATGATTTCAATAGCAATTATAGAAAACTTTCAATAACAGTCGACCTTCAGCCAAGTAAAGTTATTGTAACAAATTCCAAAAAAATTTATTTTATATTTGTGACCTGTAGCTTGGTTATTTATGTATAACGTTGACATCTTCATACAAAGAGATAGACGGAGAAACAAACAACTTATAATACATTGAATAACGAATGGTGTAGGTCATAAGTTTGATCTATTTTGAAAAGTTGTTGTATCTGTGTTAAACAACATTTAAATTTTGTGCTCTCATCGTATACATAAGTACATCATTCGCTTAAAATAAATATAAAATGTAGTTGGAATGAAAAAGAAAAACCTGCTTAAATAAATCAGGTAACTGAGCTTATTATTGCTGTTTTTCTTTCTTTTTGTTGAAATTTCCATCACAGCAATAACCTCTTTTCATTATAAATTTTACTAAATCCTTGCGCACTTGAATACAACGACGCATTGCGTGTGTGTATGTGGGTGTGTATGTAGTTGCCTTTAAACTGAAAGTTCACCCAAAAAATAAAACGTCACCTTGAGTTTTAAATGATTTATTTATTCTTGAGTTCTCAGCCATTGTCACCCAGTTAAAAGCTACTTGCTGGTATCTCTGCTGTAGAAGATCGAGTTGTGTCAGTTGTGGCTGTTGTATGTAGCACAAGTACCAAATATATATAAAAAGGATGTTGCACTTGGGGCCGGAAATTCCTTTTATTGAAACAATTATAAAAAGTCAAAAATCAAAACTTATACACAGACCGACTCAGAATCACTTTTTGAGTCGATTTAACGATGTCCGTCCGTCTGCCCGTCTCTCTGTCTGTTGAAATCCCGCTCATTAACAAAATAAACAATTTACCCTGGTAAACTTATGATAATATTATAAATATTTTGTTAACTTGAATAAAAAATAAAAATTCACTTTTAATTAAAAGAATACTATAAACTTATTACAAGAAGGAAACAGCAAAAAATCATATTGTGCGGTTTTAGTACATAGAAATTTATCCTTATTGAATTTCTTCTTCGATCAAGTTCAATATCGTTTGCTCCACGCTTTGCAATAGTTTCATTCCACAAGTAACATTGAGCCTTCTTCGTTGCGCCATCATGCACCGTTAAATTATATGTCCACAATGGTCGCTTATAAAAAAAAATGGACGCACGTAAATACGGGGTTGGCAAATACTGTTGCAAAGAGTTTGATCGTGACTAGGGATTGCAATACCGGTATATCGGTATACCGGTATTCCGGTATTTGAACTAAAATAGCAAATTTATAATACCGGTATTCATGCCATTCAATACTGGGATTTACGGTATTGGGTTTTTTTAATATTATATATAAACTGTTAAGAAAAATTATTACCAATGAATTTTGCAAAAAAAAATTCCTTAAAATTTAATTTTTAGATAAAAATAATTGTAGTAGGCACTAAGCATATATACGGAAATAATTTTTTTTTCTAAAATAATTTTTATTAAGAAAAAATATTCGCAATGAACTTAGCAGAAAAATTTTTCCGCTAAATTTTGAATGTTACATAAAAATAATTGTAGTAGGCATGAGTGAGTAATTATAGCATAACAAACATTTCAAAAAAATTCCTTATATATTTGCATAACAGAGTCAAAATACAAGTTCATTCTATTGCAAGTTCTAAGCTTGTTAAGTTTATACAATTTTTTTCGTCTTTTTAATTAATAATAATAAGTAAATAAATATATATGTTAATATAAATACAAATTATAATTGTTATAATTTTCAATAACAATTTTAAAGAAGTGAACTAAAATAATTATTATAAATAAGGTAAAATTTATGAAATTAATTTTTTCTGTTTAGTATGTAAAAAACGGAAATTTTTCAGCCCTATGGATAAAAATTCGGCGTGGTATTATTTTGATAGAACAGAATGTAGGAATGCAGGCCTGTGAAAAAAATGTGCAAAAATAATCAAAGCAACTGGGGGAACTACGAGCGGACTCCATACTCATTTACGAACTAGTCATGATATTAATTTGTTAAAACGAGGAAAGGCTGCTGATAATCAAATTTCATCGATAATAATAACAAATAATCCAGCAAATAGTCAAGCTTTTACTTCAAATATTTCAAGTTATTTTAAAAGAGCAGTGGATGATTCATTTCCTACTGTTGTCTCTCGATTGATTGCTCGTGATGGTATACCACTTAGTAAAATTTGTAGTTCCTATGATTTGCGGAAATTTTTGATGAATAAATATAAAAATGTTCCAACCTCTCCGAACACAGTTCGAGAAATCGTTTTGAAATACGGCGAAGAAATGCGCAAAGCAGTTACAAAACATATTTCAAAACATAAAATTACAAAAAAGTTGGTCAGCCTTACCTTCGATGAGTGGTCATCTATTAGAAATCGGCGCTATATGAATATAAATATTCATGCAGCTGACAATTTTTGGAATATTGGTTTAACGCGTGTTTCTGGACATCTACCAGCTGAAAAATGTATTATACTGTTGGAAAAAAAAATCGAAGGGTTCGGCATCTCTTTCGAAGTTGTTATTGCTATGACCACGGATGGTGCATCAATTATGCAAAAGGTAGCTAGAAGCATTCAAATAATTCATCAATTATGCTTGGCCCATGGCATACAATTGGCCATTCTAAAAATACTTTATAACAATAATAGTTTTGGCGATTATGAAGAAGAACCCATAAACGAAAAAACACCATATGTATTTGATTCAGACGTAGAAGAAGACGAATATGAATTCGCCGAAGGTTTTAATATTCTTAATTCATCTGGATCGGAAACTAATAAACTTCGATATACAGGTTTGGCACCCCTAGTTTCAAAAATTCGAAATGTAATAAAATTATTTCGAAGATCTCCAACAAAAAATGATGCTATATTGCAAAAATACGTCAAAGAAGAATTTGGTAAAGAACGGAACTTAATATTAGATTCCCGTACGCGATGGAACAGTTTGCTGTCAATGTTGGAGAGGTTCTCTGAACTAAAGCTTTGTGTAAGAAAAAGCCTAATTGATTTAAAATCGGACATTACATTCACTGAAAATGATTTTGAACTTCTATCAAATACAATATTAGCATTGCAACCAATTAGAGTAGCAGTGGAAGCATTATGTTGCGAAAATTTTAACTTATATATGGCAGATGTAACTCTTAAATTTATGCTTAACGAGTTAAGTGAGCAAAACACAATTTTAAGTAACCGGCTTAAAGAAGAGCTTGTTATTAGAATAAAAGAAAGACGTACAGTATATTCAGACATTTTAGCATATTTCTTTGATCGGAAGACGTCAAGCGCTGAGGAAGATTACGACATTTTTCGATCTTTGACATTTTAAGATCTTTGACAATAAGATATTATTTAATGGTCTACTGAATTTAATGCCAATACTGTTTTAATGAATTTATTGTTTTATTGAATCATTTTTATGTTCTTAATAAAGTTTTGTATACGTTTAGCTCTTTCTATTATTGTATTTGAGATTTTTTTTTAAATACCGGTATTATACCGGTATTCTTGTAAAAAGAAAAATCCGGTATTTTTGCAAACCCTAATCGTGACTGTCATGATAGACGGACGAGTAGCGGAGAATAAAATTATTTTTTCGTTTTTACGAAGTGCAATTATTGTGAAACACTTATAATTGTGTTACTGTTTTAGTTATTTACCTTTTAATTTAAAGTTAAAAAAAAAAAACAGGAGATAGAGACTCCTAATCACAACATAAACTATGAGTGAGCTATTTGCTCAAAACTCAAAAGTGAATAATGACAAAAACAATACAAATATTTCATCAATACAACATATTGTAAAAAAAGATCGTAAAAGAAAAAGCACTATGAATAGCGACAAAATGTATAAACAAACAAAAAGTAACAACTATTACGCTATTCTTGATAACGAAAAAGAATGTAATCAAGAGTACTTAAAAAAATTCGAAAAACATGTACAAGATCATGCAAGTGCCAGTACATCTCATAATTGTGTATCAAAAACTTCTTCCAACAAGAAATAATAAATCAAAAAAGAATAAAAAAATACCACCTCTCAATATTTTTGATTTGGAACCTAATGAACTAATTGAGTTTATAACAAATGGACTTAAAATAAAAGAATTTAAAATTAAAGAATATAACAACAAAAAAATAGCACTGTTTATGTCCTCCATAAACGATTATAACAAAGGAAAAACATATATACAAAAAACAAAAACAAATTTTTTCACATTTACACCTAAGACTATTAAAACAAAGACTTATTTATTGAAAGGTCTCAGTGGTAATACTGATACTAAGACAATTTATGATGAATTATGTAAATTTCAAAATGAAAACCTCGAATTTATAAAAGTTAGTAAATTTAAAACAAAGAAATCTATGAATAATGGTAACGATCTTCCGATATTCATAGTACAAATAAGCAATGAAAGTAAAGTTATTGAACTCAAAGCAATTCACGGGCTACTTTATCGTTGTATACATTGGGAGCCCTTAAGAAAATCTGAAATTCCACAATGTCGAAATTGCCAAAGCTTTTTCCATTGTGCATCGAATTGCTTTTTTTTACCAACAAGATGTGTCAAATGCAAGGAGAACCATGAAATTGGAAAATGTTCATTGGAGCAAATAGCTGAAACCGAAAGAGAAAAACTGTTTTGTGTTCTGTGCAACAAATACGATCACCCAGCATCAAACAGGGGATGCGAAAAATACAAAGAACTTCAACAGAAGCTTCGCGCATAAAACAAGGATTAATACTAAAAAGAACTAATAATACATCAGATACCGTAAATCCTTATATGACATTCGCTAATGTGTTAAGAAATGACAACACTCAACAAATTTACAATAATAACCCAATTAACCTAGCAATAGAAGAATTTAAAAATTCAATGCAAAACCTAACTAACCAAATTATTAATTTGCAAAAGCAATTACAATTACAAGCATCTAGAATAGATTCTATTTTCTCAATGCTTGAAAATTAAAATGGCTGAAACAATTGTAAAAGACCTAAATATAATTGAAGTTAATGTTAACTCGCTAATAAGATTAAGTAGAAGATGTGACTTAATTAACTTTTTAAATACCCATAATCCATTATTATTAATTATTAAACGAAACAAAATTAAATACAAGACATAAAATTAACATTAAAGACTATAAAATTATAAGAAAAGACAGAGCCAATGCCCAAAGGGGTGGCGGAACAGCAATATTGATTAAAAATGACATAAAATATAAATATTATAATAACAATATCATTAATACATTCAAATGTTTGGAAACATGTATTATAAAGATACCGCTTATTTCAAACAAAACTCTGTTTATCATATCGGCATATTATCCGTCTGGCAATAATAATAGATATTTTAAATCTGAACTACTACAACTGTTTCAATCATTAGATTTACAATGTTCTTATCATTTTTTCATACTCGCTGGGGATCTAAACTGTAAGCATATTGATTGGGGTAATGATTCATGTAATACAAAAGGCAATATGTTAAAAGAATGGCTTTCATGCAACGAAATACATTATAGTTGTAGTTTTTATGCTTCTGTGTCACCATCATTTCCACGTTGTGGATCTTATTTAGACATATGTATCGCTGACACTCGTTTGAATATCTATAGACAAAACAACACTTTAAATTGTTTAAAAACACTGGATTATGACAGTGACCATAATGCAATTCAAATAATTATTATATATAATGAAAATGACCATTTTCTCTCGTTTTTTAAAGAAACACCTAACCTCCAATTAAACTATAAGAAAACAAATTGGAAAAAATTCATAAACATTATATTAAATGAGTTTACTAGTAATGATAACATTCCAAATAACAGGAACCTAACAAACACGGAAATAGATTTTTATTTACTTAAATTAAAAGAATTTATACTTTCTGCTATAGAAAGATCGGTCCCTGAAGTAAAAAGCAACATTCAATTTCAAAATTTACAAACTTAACTATAAAAAAATTACAACTTCAAAAAAGCAAAACTCTGAGTAAAATAATAAAACACAACCGACTACAATATTTGTTAACCTACACAGAACTTTATTTATTGAAAACCAAATTGAAATTAATTAAAAAAACTCATTGACGAAAATTTTACCCTCTCTGTAAACAACCATTTTAGGGAAAAATTATCCAAAATGGACCCTAAAAATTCAGCAAATATGTTTAATGAAGTTAAAAAACAATTCAGACCAGTCCAATCGCTAATATTGATATTTTAAAAATTGATCAAGATGAAGTAAGTTTACTTGGAAATGCTGGAATGACCTCAGAAGATTTGGAAAAAGAAGAAAATACTAATAAATTCATAATAAGAGACCATGATATAATACTAAATATAATTGGCACTTTTTTGGAATCGGTTCATTCTTTTAAAGATATAGATACTGATAATTACTTAAACATTGATGTTGCTAACTGTTTCTCCAGATTCTTGGAAACAAAAAATTAGTATGAAAGTAATCAATCAGCCCTTACTGTGTTTTCTGAAATAAAAAAGCCAATGATTTAAATGTTTTTCTCGCAGAAGATTATTTTATAACAAAAGAATCTATTTATTATATATTTCATAATATAAGAAAAAAACTTTCATCAGGTTTAGATAATATTCCAAATATAATATTGAAAAATATACCAAAACAAATTATTCTTTAATACTGTACACTTTTTAATAATATGCTCAATAATTCATATTTTCCTCGTGCATGGAAGATCGCGAAAGTCGTTATATTGCCCAAAAAGGATAAGGATACTAGTAATCTGAAAAATCTCCGCGCAATAAGTTTATTACCGAATATTAGTAAAGTCTTTGAAATGTGCATTAACAACAATATACTAAAATTTTGCAAAAAAAAAAATAAATTAGTTAATGATAAACAATTCGGTTTAAAATACAGACATTCAACTATTAATGCGATAAATGTATTAACTTCCAATATTTACTGGAATTGGAACAAATCCTTATGTACAGGAGCTTGTCTGATAGATTTTGAGAAAGCTTTTGATAGTATATGGATTCCAGGCTTAATATATAAACTAATAAAGTATAAATTTCCTTATCATCTTGTAATACTTATACACAATATGCTAAGTAACAAGTATTTTCAAATATGCAACAAAAATCAAATAAGTACAAGGCAATTTATTATAATAAATGGATTACAGCAAGGAACGGTGAATTCCCCTATTCTATTCAATTTATTTATCCTTGATATTTTGTAATAAATCGATAATATAATTGGATTTGCCGATGATATTATTATTTAAAAATTACATTAATCTTATAGAAAAATATGCCTTCAACTGGAAAATGAAAATAAATATTAGTAAATGCGAAACTATACTTTTTAGACCCCCAGTGGGAAAATGTAATTATAATATTAGAAAATACTGGAAAGATTTTGGAATAAAATCTAATTCCAATATTAATATTCCAAACAAGCCAATTGTCAAATACTTGGGTATTAATCTGGATAAGTTTTTATATATTAATAAGCATATTAATTTACAACTAATTAAGGCGAAAAATGCATTTTTTATGTACAGAAAGCTATTCCTTTCAAAACATATTAATTCTACGGTTAAGGTTTTATTATATCAATCGTTGATTAGACCAATCTTAACCTACGGGTGCCAAATATGGTTTAATGTATCCCCTTCCTATATGGAGAAAATGCGAATTTTCGAAAGGAAATGTCTAAGAGCATGTACCTCGTTGTTTAGATCACCAAATAGTGATTTCAAGAAATATGTATCAAACAAGAATTTGTATCATGCCGCAAAGGCAAGTAGAATCAACAATTTTATTATTCTTTTAATAAGAAATCACATTTTAAAAAGCTTAGATTGCACAGAAAATAACCTAATTATGGCTCCATATTATGTAAGTGGAGAATATGTATATAAAACACTACAAAATGGACATGTTCCACCCGAAGCCTTTTTATACCTTGACAATCAGGGATTTATCCAAAATGAATTCGGCATTCACAGTTTTTCTTTACATTAATTATATATATTTACCCATTTATTGTATCAATAAAAATAATATTAATTTCACAAAAAGAATATCCATTTTATAAATGTTAAATATACTTGAGAGCCCGTTTAAGGGACAGTGTATATTAAGTTATATTAACTACTGTTTGTTTATTTATAGTTGAATTATAATACATTTTGTTAAATAAACGTTAAAAAAAAATACTGTTGCAATTCAAAAGAAAACAATTTTACATATAAAATACTTAATAAAAGTTCCTTGTCATTTTTCTTGCTCTCATAAGCAAAATCTGCGTCGTCATGGTGTTTTTTTTTGTTGCAACTTAAGCTGAATCTTTTCTTCTTCATCCGATGCATTTGCAATTTTTGTATTTAGTGTTTCGCACATATTACAAAGAACAAGCTGAGGTTTTTTAAATTTAATATTCATAGGTCGAAAAATTTCTTGATATTTCGATTCTGATACGGAATCAGAGTATCTTTCAGTATACAACCGATATAAAGTTGTAAGATTGAGACCGCGCTGAAAATATAATTGGGTTGTATGACGACGACTGTAGTGGCTTTCGTACTTGGGAATACTTTTGATGTGTTCTATTACTTCATTGTATTTATGAATCGATAGCTTGTGCATTGGCTCATGTTTGCCACGTCCATCATCCGGTATGAGCCCACCAAACAGTTGATTTATTTTATGCCTATTTATTGTTTTGATGCTCGAATCCGTTTCTCTAAATATTAAAAAAAAAAACACTTTTTGCACACTCGATTCCTCTGTCCATGTTTCTCGAAGTAGTACAAATAAACATATTGCCGATTTCGAGAAGTCGATTCTTTGACAAGAGTTTCGGATTTCTTAGTTTGAATGTCAATCGTATTCGAAATGTAAAGACTTCGCTTATTATAATCTCCCAGATCCCAGTATTTTTATACCATATACCACTATGTGGTTTGGGTATAATGACTTTGTGCTGCTGTTTGTAACTACCAAAAATATTTGACCTAGACCCATCTTTAATTATACCGATCGAATCGGAATCACTATCTGATTCGATTTAACGATGTCCGTCCGTCCGTCCGTCCGTCCGTCCGTCTGTGTGTCCATGTAAAGCTTGTAATTAACTGCAGGTCGCAAATATGGATATATTTTGTTGAAATTTGGTATATAAGCTTTTATCTACCAAAGGATGAACGCTATTGAAATTGGTAAGAATCGGTCCATTTTCAGACCTAGCCCCCATACAAATGACCCCTATGAAATCGACATAAATTGCCATAAGATCCAAATCAACATAAAAATGTTAGTCAAATTGGGTTTGTATGTATATATTACTTCCATTAATCAGTAGTCCAAAAATGATCCCTATTGGATAACTCTTAGTCATAGGCCCCATATAGAGCTGCTTCCCGATCTTCACTTAAATCTATCAAACAACAAAAATATTGCACTGATTATTCTCAAATTTTGTTTGTATATATGTTTGCAAAATACAAGAGACCTTACCAAACATGGTCAGGATCGGTCCATTTTTGGGCCTAGTCCCCATATAGATATAGCATCCGATATGAACTTTTTCATATCTAGACCGACTATAATTTTCTTACCTGTTTAAATATGTCTTCTTGCTGATGTGAATTAATTTTGTTGTGACAGTGTAGCAGCCATATTTCTAATGATATGGTATCCATATCTGAATATTTCGATGGAATATAATCAGAATCATCATAATCGGTTTCGTGAAAAACATCTTCCTCAGTTTCGACATTTTCCATACTCTTAGGGTCGTTACTTACTTCGGTTTGTTGCTGTTTCAGTAGTGTTAACATATCACCTCTAATACCGACATCAAGAGATGTGATTTTCTCATAGGGAAGTTTTTCTGAAGCCGATCCATTCATATGATTGAAATTTTGGACACTTCACTTATTACTATCGTTAGCGGCATATCTTTCAGCCAAAGATTTTTCTATTTTATGTTCTTTGGCAGCAAAAAAAGACGTATTTACGGCTTCTTTTTTTTTCACATTTTTGTCCATAGCCGCTATTTTTTTTACCTCGCTCCATTTACACGAAATATAATTTTTTGTGTTTATTTTAATGTTAAACACCAAAACAGCTTCTTTTTATCCTTATTCTTAAAAAAAAAATACGCGTGTTAGGATAAGAAAGAACCTCTATCTCTTACAAGTGGTGAGTTTTTCAAACTTTGCTTTCGACAAAACGACCTGTTTCGAAAGAAGCTGTTATGTCGAAAGGTTATTGGTAAAACCTTACTAGAACTAAATGGAGACAGGCTGTTTTGTCAAATGGCAGTTAGCAGTTTTTATTTGAATTTACAACATGCTTCTTATTCTCTGGGAGAGGTCCTTTTGTCAAATTGAAATTGGGGAAAAACCTGAAAGAGATCGATTTGCCGATGGCGTATCTTATCTTCTAAAAGCCATAGAAATACAGGGATTAGACCAAAAGAAACGCATAAAAATTTTGTATTTACAACAAAAATCTTGGAAAATTGTCTTATTTCGACAGAAGTCGTTTTGTCAAATGTCCACAGATTTATATTTGCGACGTGTAGTTTCATTACAATGTTTGCATGGACACACAGACAGACGGATGGACGGACATCGCTAAATCGATTTAGAAATGATTTAGGTCAAATATTTTTGAAAGTTACAAACATCAGCCAGCGGTGCCAAATTAGCGCTTTTCGCGCTTTATAGTGCCTTTTAACTACCATAATATACAAATTTTTTCCATTTAGCGCTTTTCAAAAAAAAAAAAGCTATAAATTGGCTTTTTTCGATTTTCTTTTTAAGTGCTTTAGCGGCTATTTAATACAACAGTTCATCATAAAAACACTTAAAAAAATTATAGTCGGTCTTGACCATATAGAAAATAAGCATAAACCAAATTTGAGTGCCATTATTATTAATTTATTTCCTTAGAATGTCGACTAGGTCCAAAAATGGACCGATCCTGACCATATTTGATAATGTCACTTATTTTTTGCAAAAACATATAAAAACCAAATTTGAGAAAAATATTTTCGTTTTTTGATAGATTTAAGTGAAGATCGGGAAGCAGCTTTATATGAAGGGCTATGACTAAGAATTGTCCTATAGTTTTTATTTTTCGACTACTGATTAATGGATGTAATAAACATGCACAAACCTAATTTGCCCGAGATCTATATGATAATTTGGATCTTATGGCAATTTAAGTCGATTTCAAAGGAGTCATTTTTATGGAGACTAGGTCTGAAAGAATACTGTTTTTCACTGATTTCAATACCGTCCATGCTATGGCTGATAGAAGCTTATCTATCAAATATAATTAAAATATATTCATATTTGCGACCTGTACACACATACGGACGGACGGAGAAGAGAAGAAAGTCACTTGTTACAAAGGGCTCTATAAATACCAAAATTCATATTTAGGAGTATTTGCAAAAAAGACGCCTTCCTTTCATAAGCCAATACAATGTGGCCATACATTCTTGGCCCGCTTTGTGTTCCTGTGAAAAAGCTCTTGAGTGGTATAAGAATAATAACATGGTTTTTGCATCAAATGACGTAAATCCTCCAAACTTTCCGGAGCGTAGCCCAGTAGAGAGACATGGGCTCTTGCTAAAAGGGAGTTGAAGAGCAGAAAAAGGGGATGTCCATCTCACTATACTAAAGCATAGTATAGTATAATATTGTATAGTATAGTGGGATGGACAGTTATTTTTGACAGCAAATATTTAAAATTTCATGTTAGTTGTGAATATTATATGGGGACCAGGATCAAAACTGGTCCGATTCAGATCAATACTTCCTTAGGTCACTTCTGTGATCTAAAAACATTTAAATACCAAATTGGAAACACTGATTCAATTATTTTTTATTTCTGCATTGATGATTTATGAATATAATTTAGTTTCCCAAACCAAATTTTATCACGATATACATATGTAAAGTATACTCTGAAGCTAAGGTTGATCAAGTTGATCTCATAGGGGATATTTATGTTGGGGCTAGGTCAAAACTTGCACCAATTTTTCTCAATATCTAGTGTCACACTACTTAGTCTTTAAAAATGCCAAGGTAGCACAAAATAATATTTAAAAAAAATCTCTTTTTCTTTGCTAATTTTATTTTTAATTGAATTCTTACAATTTTACGGTGTAAATTGGCTTCGGATCGTATGAGTTAATATGATCCAAATGATTCAAAAAATTTTAAAAAGTCATCAAAAAAGATAGCTTTTTTTTAAACCAAAATATCTGATTTCACAACCCATTGTGTTAAGGCACAGAAATGATGGCGATGACTACACAAGAGCTTCTGTAATTTATTCGTGTGTATTATTTGCATACTTTATTCTTTGCGCCTCAATTTTAATTTTAAACTGCAGTTAATTATTCATGTTTGCTGTCGTTATTTTCTTTACTTAATTTTTTCTGGTTACCCAATTAAAAACAAACTGAGATAAGGTTGAAAAATACTTTATCAAACCTAATTTCGCAATTTAGCTAAAATGTCATCATAACAATATTAACTGTCTCTAAACACACAATTCTTTTGTAACATTTTGAGAGAAAAAAATCACAAAAAATACATTTCAAAAGATAAATAAAGATACTTTTGCACCACAATCATATTGTAACCAATATCAATATATAAGTAACATCCCGTTATTTGATAAATATTTATAAACGACAATATTTGTATGTGTGAGTGAGTTAGCTCAATGATATATTGCTGTTTGATATTGTATTTTCTGTGAAAGTGTTTATGGATAAGTTATTTTGTTTTTTGTTCGACAAGTAAAAATGTCGTAAGTGTGTTGTTGTAATAATGTTATATTTGGGGCAAAGTTTTTTAAAATCCCTATTAACTTTATACTCGTTCTTTGCATTAAATCGAACAACGTAGTTGAAAATATACAAAACATATTGATAATATCTCTCTAGAGAGTTTACCAATTTCATTTATATTATTTGAAGAAAATATGTCATTGTCAAAATATTAAATAATAATGTGTGTGTGAAGATTCATAAGTAACTTGCAGTGACTCACAGCGCTCACAGCCCTACTTCAATAAGAAAACATTTTGTATTTTGCTACCCTACACCACTAAGAGTAATGAGAGTAATGAGTATAACGAGTTGTGCTGATGTTTGTAACTACCAAAATTATTTGACTTAGAGGAACCTTTTATTATACCGATCAACTCAGAATCACTTTTTGATTCGATTAAGCAATGTCTTTCCGTCTACAATTTAGTATATTCAAATTGGTGAAAATCGGTGCCTGTTCAAAAATAGACCCATACAAATAACCCCTACCAGACTGACTAAAAATGAGATAAGATCCAGATTATCATACATATTTATATATATCTATATATATGTAAGTATATCGATAAAATTGGGTACATGTGTGTGTACTAAACCCACTAATCAGGGTTCCAGACATAAACCCATATAAACCTGATTTCCAATCTTCACAAACATCTCTCAAAAAATAAAATAGAGCATAGATTTTTCAGCTCCCTAGGCCAAGGGTATAAACTGCGCCCCGTATTTTTGAAGTAGTAAAAACAAGAATAGCAAAAAATTTTATGAATTTATGGATTATTAAAAAAATATTTTTATTTTTTTTTAAACTCCCAATTTAAATTTTATTTTAATATATTGTATTGTATTGTATGTATATTTATTTACAAATATAAAATAACATTTTTAAATAAAGAAAGAGAATAAATATTTAACAATGACATATGTATGTCGTCTGTTATAAATATAAATATATAAAGTATTCTAGACATGTTTATAAAAAATAACTAATATTTATAGGTATGTATAAAATTTAGATAAATTCCTCTATAATGAGTTTTCTATAATTTAAAGTATTTTCAACATAATTATAAAGTGAATTCCAGTCGTTACATATTCGTCCATTCAAAATATTTATGACATCATTGTCATTAAGAATGGGTTTACCAAAAAATCTGTTTCGGAATTCTTTAAATATTGGACATCTTGCCATGAAATGTTGAGTTGTTTCATTTTCGCCGGAATTCTTTAAATATTGGACATCTTGCCATGAAATGTTGAGTTGTTACATTTTCGCCGGTGTTGCATAAAGTGCATGTATGGTTTCCAGTTGTATTAAAACTGTTTGAATTTAACGGTAATATACCGCATCTCGCTTTAAAAATGGTTGAGATTTGCCTTTGACTCCTCAAGTTTTCGATATAGTTTCTGTCCATACTATGGTTCAAATATTTATAAATTCTTGATGTACTATTTAGAGCTTGCTGTTGCACTTCCATAATTGACCTTGATTTCATTTCTTGAAGCAAAATCTTTCCATTTCGAATCCATTGTTGTTGACTATTATTTTTAAAGTTAAATTGAACCCCAAATTCTCTACTTATTTCATTGATTTTCTTTGCCCAAAATATATTATCTCGTAACGCAACTAGTGATAAATTGTTTGGTAATCTGTTTTGGTTGTACTGAAATAGCGTTTTGTAGATATAGTCCATATGTAAATTCAATGTGTAAAAATGACTGCACTCTACTTTTGTTTCCAAATACAAAGCATAATTGGGTGTAAAATCTGGTAGTTTTAGAATTCTTTTCAAGAAATACCTCTGTAACTTGTCTACCTCCTCGAATAAATAGTAAGCCCAGACCTGAGCCGCATATGCTTGTATAGATCGGCAGACGGATTGAAAAAGCTTCCACTTAGATTTCAAGCTTATGTTCGGTTTATTAAGAAAACTGTTCCACGTTGAATTAATGCTATTCTTAGACGATATATTTCTTTTTTCAATATGTTTCCTAAAACTCGTTTGCGGGGTGAAAATTTCGCCTAAATAGTTGTACTCATTCACAATTTTAATTTCTTGATTTTTGTACTCAATCTTATCACTTGATGCAAGCCTGCCTCCTTTTAATATATAAAACTTTAATGAAGCTTTTTTGGTTGTACCCACTACCCCAAATAAGGAATTGTTTTGCTCAATAAATATAACTTTTATGATCAAACAATCTACATACGGAAAACAATAAATCTGAATTGTGATAAAAATTACAACAACTTAAAAAATTATAAATGAACCAACACACAAAAAAATCATGTGAATGCGATCACAGGAGAGATGTGTAAACATCTAGTAATTAAAGATTTTTTTATGGCACTTGTTTAGAATCAAACGGAAAGCCTCATCTATATACATATGTATGTATCACTTATAGCCAACAACTGCAGAGGCTCTGCTAATAAAAAAATATTGTTTGATTTCAACTGGTTAATTTTCAATTTTTCGTTTTTCGTTTTTTCTTTCTCATTTTTAATATTAATTTTTCATTTTTCATTTTTCATATTTCATTTTTCATTTTTCATTTTTCATTTTTAATTTTTCATTTTTCATTTTTCATTTTTCATTTTTTATTTTTCATTTTTCATTTTTAATTTTTCATTTTTCATTTTTCTTTCTCATTTCAGAATCAAACAGAAAGCCTAATCTATATACATATATATATATATCACTTATATCAAACAACTGCAGAGGCTCTGCTAATATAAATTATTTTTTGATTTCAACTGGTTAATTTTTAATTTTTCGTTTTTAATTTTTTATTTCTCATTTTTAATATTAATTTTTCATTTTTCATATTTCATTTTTCATTTTTCATCTTTCATCTTTCATTTTTCATTTTTCATTTTTCTTTCTCATTTCTCATTTTTCATTTTTCTTTTTTCATTTTTCATTTTTCATTTTTCATTTTTCATTTTTCATTTTTCATTTTTCATTTTTCATTTTTAATTTTTCATTTTTCATTTTTCAGTTCTCATTTTTCATTTTTCATATTTAATTTTTCATTTTTTATTTTTCATTTTTCATTTTTCATATTTCATTTTTCATTTTTCATTTTTCATTTTTCATTTTTCATTTTTCATTTTTCATTTTTCATTTTTCATTTTTCATTTTTCATCTTTCATTTTTAATTTTTCTTTCTCATTTCTCATTTTTCAATTTTCATTTTTCATTTTTCTTTTTTCATTTTTCATTTTTCATTTTTCATTTTTCATTTTTCATTTTTCATTTTTCATTTTTCATTTTTCATTTTTCATTTTTCATTTTTCATTTTTCATTTTTCATTTTTCATTTTTCATTTTTCATTTTTCATTTTTAATTTTTAATTTTTCATTTTTATTTTTCATTTTTCATTTTTAATTTTTCATTTTTCATTTTTCTTTCTCATTTTTCATGTTTCAATTTTCATTTTTCGTTTTTCATTTTACATTTTTCTTTTTTCATTTTTCATTTTTCAAACTGTTTTATCTCCAAACACTTCCTAATGAAATCGTGGCTTAATTTTATCTCCAAACACTTCCTAATCTTTTCACCAACACAATCGCACCGCACACCGTTTATGTCTTACTCTGTATTGTGAAATAGATTTTTACCCCCCTGAGCGTATAGGTGTTTTTATACGTCAATAAAATAATTTCAGAAAAAGTTTCCAAAAAACGATCCCACTATTGATTTGACGCCATATAAACTCAAAAAGAAATGCCGATATATTTTCGGTCTTCTAAACCTAATGGGAAATTTTCTTTTAATCCCTCACCAACTACCCTCAATTGTGTTTGTGTTTTCGTCACCGACTCTGACTAATCCGACAAAGTGATCAACTACTTCATGATTATAAAAGTTGATTTCACTGATGCCTCCAAAACATGTCTCATTATTATTTCGGGTAAAGATTGAGTGTTCCTCCTAGCGACTACCTTAAAAAAATTTTTCTTTTTAGGTGTTCTTTCGATACCACCAAAAATGCATTTCACTCGATGTACTCAATGATATTTTCTCTTTCCGAACTTGGACTGGTCAAGTTCGACCGCTATTCCAGGACTCTCAATTATCATATCATTTGGGATTCGGCGATTAAATTTCGAAAAAGGTTAAAAGTCGTGTAAATTGCTCCGACCTAAATCCGAAAAGCGCAGGGATATACGCATTTGGTACACCACTCAGAAACAAATATGCTGCATAGAACACTTCGTTTATCTTTAATTTCATATCGAAATTAATTCTTCCATTTCAAATAATTTTTGTACTGTTTTAAATTTTAGCAAAATAAAGATTTTCAGTTTTTTTTTTGATAATTTTTTTAAAATCATTATGTCAGATTGTTTGATCAGAAAAGTCATATTCATTGAAGAAATTATTTCCTTATTTTGGATCGGGGGAACAACCGAATTGCAACGACTTTAATATATACTTATGTAAAACTAGCATAGCCCAGCTCTGGAAACTCGAGTGCAAATTCTAGGAAATTTTATTTTTTCATTTTATAAATACTTTTATAGTTAATAATTTATCACTTCTTAAATAACATTCATTAAACTTTATTATAAATATTTGATGAACTCGCAGAAGATATATTAATGGGTTTGTTACTAAATAATTTTATAAGAGCCTAAATGTATGCTAATCAATTTTAGCCAATTCATAATTTAGCACAGATATAAAGTTTTTCTAAACACATTAACAAATTTAATAAACACACATATAGCATTGTACACTTTCATATGTTTTATGTTTATGTTAGTAGCAACTTTAAATGATTATTACTCGAAAAAATGTACCAGATGGTGCACATCTGCAAAGATATATCTTTCAAATGCTAGATATATTTTTTGCCAAAATCGGTTGATAACTAAAAGTGTAGTAGAGGTCACACGAAATCGCCTTGCCTATTAATATTATAGATTTAATATATAAAATTTCTTTACACCAAAATATGTATATGGAAATTAACCACTGACTAAATGATGCACTTTGTATAATGTTGGCGAATTTCTTTTATCTACGATATAAGAAATCTATATCTATATATATAAAATTGAAAATTAGTTTGTGGGTTTGGCATCAATAAGTAGCTTAACCAGAGGACCGATCTTCTTAAATTTTTCACAGTGGTATCGGGAAAGTAAAATCGGCTATATTTTTTTAATATATGAAGTGGGCGTGGCACCTCCCATATATAAAAATTTTTTAACATCATATATCTGGAGCTCTGAAACTTTGTAGGAGTACATAAGTTAGTAATGTTAGAAGTCGGGCTAAAAATGGGCGGGATCAAACAAGTGGGCGTGGCACCTTCCACACATGGTAAATACGTATCATCATATATCTAGAGTACTAATGATGACCAGAGTCTTGAAACTTCCTGCACGTCAATTGGTTGTTAATGTGAGTACTTGTACTAAAAATGGGCGAGATTGGATTAGTGGGCGTGGTACCTCCCATACAAAACATTATCTGGAGTAATATAAACCCGACAATCTTCAAACTAGGTGTGAGTTCACAAATGATTAGTATGAGAAGTTATGGTAAAAACGGGCGGGATCAAAATAGTGGGCTTGGCACCTCCCATCCATGGTGAATACATATCATCATATATCTACAGTACTATGATGGCCAGTGTCTTCAAACTTTCTGCACGCCAATTGGTTGTTAATGTAAGTTTTCGTACCAAAAATGGATGGGATCTATAATATTAATAGGCTAGGCGATTTATTGTGACCGATTTTTTGTTCTACCGTTTTATACCGATTTTGACCAAACGTATATTATTTGAAAGGTATTTCTTTTTAGCTGTTTTCCAGATTTACAGATTCTTAAATTTTGTCCCTTATTTTGAGTAAATTGGGTTTAAAGTTGCTACTAACACATACATAAAATTATACATATATATATGCACATTATACATATTCTATGTGTGTGTTTATTACATTTGTTAATGTGTTTGTTAATGAGTTTGTTACCTTCATTCACAATAATAATAAACCTTAAAAGTGTTTGGTTTGTGTATTGGCTAAGTCGAAAAATGAAACTGCCTAGAAATTGCACTCTAATTTCTAGCGCTGGAATCTGCTGGTATATATTGATGAGTTAAAATTTATCTACTAAGAACTGGCCTCATAATAATTTTGGGTATATGTTCATCAGTTGATGTTGAAAAGCACCATTTTATTGAAGTACTTATGGGTAGAATTCATTATTAATTAATTTTAAAAATAACCTTAGATAGAGTTCTGATAAAATCTATGACAATTATACTAGAAATCGATTTGAAATGGACTCTACCAGTCCCCGGACAAGAAAAAAAACTGGTAAAATCCTTGTATAATCGATTGAAATCGGCCGTAGCAAAAATGGGATTCCCAATATAGTACTAGATAAAAGAAGAGACTGAATGTTTTGGTGCAAATTACTGCACCATTTTCACTATGAGATAACAGTTCCCTTTATTTAAAGTTGTTGCTGTTTTTTTTTGCTATTGAATGCTATTTTTAAGGAACTTGTGAAAGAAAATTTTTTAAGTTAAATATAAATAAAAAATCTTAAAAATATCCTTTTTTATTTACCTCTTCTTTAAAGAAATTCATTAAAAGGATTAATCTTATTTCCAAGGTGGTCCACTTTCACTTTGACCCTATAAGTGCATATCGTTTTTAACCTATACCAGTCTGTGGTCACTATGCCTCCCAGGTATCGCATTGGGATCATATTCTTCTAATGACCCACGTGAGCTGGTTAGTAGGCAGCAATCTCTTTAAACTAACTAACTTTAGCGCGAATATAGCATGGTTGGTTAATTTAAAACTCGAAAATACGCCAGTCGATCAAATATATTGGACTATAGATGAGGGCGGTCCTAGAATAACCCAATGTGACAACGAACACACTACAAATTTGGGAAAAACTTTCTTTATTTCTCAACAGAATATCCTTTTAGCTCGATACACTTCTCCCAGCGATACTCACTTTATAATCTATAATATTAATGGGATAGCCGATTTCTTGTTACCGCTTTATCCCAATTTTTACAAAACGTATATTATTTGAAAGGTATTTCTTTTTAGCTGATCACCAGATTTAGAGATTTTTAATTTTTTTCTTTATTTTGATTAAATTGAATTTAAAGTTGCTACTAATAGGTACATACATAAAATTATACAAATGCTATGTGTTTGTTTATTAAATTTGTTAATGTGTCTTTAATGAGTTTGTTTTTTCATTCACAATAATAATAAACCAAAAAAGTGTTGGTTTGTGAATTGGCTAAGTGAAAAAAATAAAGTTGCCATGCACCGCAGACTCCACCACTTCATTGCTGGCAAATTTTTTTACGACCGAGAAATTTTTTCAAGTTTGGAAATATAAAATAGTTCGAGGGAGCTAAATCTGGTGAACTAGGTGCGTGATAAAGCAAATCGAACTTAAAATCATGGATTTTGGCCATGATGCGGCACCCATTTTGTGAACGGCTTTCTCATCTCCAAATTTTCGTTCAATATGCGAAGTATAGCACTTTTTAAAATGCCTGTCATGTCAGCTAGCTCACGCACCTTCGACGATCATGTAACACTATTTTGTGGATTTTCTGAACATTTACTGGCGTGGCATCTCGTACGGCCTTGCTTAAACCCTGCCACCCAATATTTTGTGGACGTGAATGAAGGAGCAGACTCCCCTAGAGTAGAATCTAGCTTGGGTTTATTATTGATTGGACTGAAACCTTTAAAATGAAAGTATTGAATTACATAACGGTGACCAATTTTTTCTTGCTTACAAATTCACTGAGATTGTTTACTTTTGATGACTCCAAAAAAAAAAAAAAAAAAAATGTTAACAACGTGGTGCCTTGAAACTCAGATCATATATTTTATAAGGTTGCCATTTTTCACCAAAGCAATTTTTTTCAAAATACTGCCGCCATCTATAGGTCAGGTCTGGTTGCTCTGGTACCGCCCCCTTATGCTCAGTTTGGCTGTTATTTAACTAATTCAAATAGCGGTGATTAAAAGCTGTTGAGAACCTCTAGTCTACCAAATAGTTTAGTTTATTTTGTTTATTTTGCTTATGTTTTCCATGACTTTTTGTTTTACTCTTGCTGTTGTTGTTGAATGTAAAATGTTTCTAACATTCAAATTGAGCAATTGTCTTGTTAGTGTTGCTGTTGTTCTTAAGAAATGAATAATGATGTTTTGTTTCGAAAAGAGCTTATCTTCATTACAAAAGAATAGTGACTTTAATATAGCAGATGCAAATAATTGTAAATAGTAAATTAAGAAAATTTAAAAAGAGAAAAAACCTAATTTTCCATAAAAAAATTTTCTGATGTGGGTTAAATCGATTAGGCGTCAACAACAAATGAAGAATCGCTAACAAAATCCCTAGCAAATAAACATTTGTATTCAATGAATGTAATGCTTAAGAAAAAAATACAATAAATTGTAGTTTTTTTTTTTTGTTGTTCTTTATGAGCCTCTAATAATAAAAATTCAATTTTATTCAAACAAATCACTTTTGTTTAGTAAAAAAAAAATCAACGACATGAAAAACAAAAAACCGAAATACATAAAATAAAGAATGAATGAATGAATTGTAAATCTTGGCCATAAAAAATTTGTTGGCAAAAAGGCCAAATCTGTGTGGAAAACAGAAGAAAATCACTAACCATAACATTTGAAAACAACAATATATAAAACCGACCACGTCAGCATTCTAATAAAAGGATTTTCATGTTTTAATACACATTGAAGAGTACATAATGTTGTTGTTTTGTTGTTGGGTTTTCTTTTATTATTATTAAAAGTCTTTGTTACGAATAAGATACGATTTGAAATTATAATAAAAGTTCAAAATCGTTGCGTATCTCTGTATTATTTATGTCCATTACAAAAATTTCGGCATAATAAGTCAAACGTAAAAAGGATTTCATGTTTTTTTATTTTGTATTTCATGTTTTTATTTTGTTGTAGTCTATTGGAGGAAAAAGATTCAACACATATATTTGTAATTTATATTTTTATTGTAAATAAACTATTAAGTAAACAAATCTTTGGAGCTCGAAACTCTCATTAATTGTAAAAAATTTAAGAAACGAATTATTTTAAATTTTATGATAAACACTCCCATAGACCTAGACCGGCCATAGTTTTCTTAATTATATATTCTAAATTGAAGTTTGCTCAGAAAAAAAGTACATTTTTAAGGCCCTGTAAGACTGATTTTTCGTATGAAATGTGAATTTAAAAATTTGGCTAAAACTACTTTAACTGTCCAAAAAAAGAAAAAAAAAATTAACAATTTTTGGCCCGAAAAATTTTAACATTTAAAACTTAATGACAAACACTTTGACGAAGGTTAAACTAATAATTGTAACAATAAGAAAAAAAAAACAATTGCAGCAAAGAAAGCGAAAACACAAAGTTTGTACCATTCTTCCCCTAGAATAATAAAATCACCCCACAAAAATCAAAGATAATAACTCAACAAATGTGTCGTCATAAAAACGTGACATCCATTTTTATTTCAGCAGGAGGTTATTATACGAAAATATTATTTGCAAAAGGAAACTCAGACAGTCGGTGAGTCTGATTTTTTGTGTGTTAGTAGTGGTACTTAATACTCGTATATCGTGGCAACAAAGACAGGCAGCATCATCTTCATCGTCATCATCGAGAGTAAACATGTTAAAACCAAAAAGCAAATATTGATTGCGCTTTTTTTAAGTTGGCAACAGTTCACTTTTTTTAGCATTCATGACAAATTCTGACAATGTGTTACACTCTATAGCCCTTTGTGGTCAGTTTATAATGGGTTTGTGCTGATATTTGTAGCTACCAGCAAAAATAAAAAGCCTGACCTAGACCCACAGATAATTTTTAACTAAACATTTATTTTTTTTCTAATAAAGGAAATAGAACTAAATTTACAACAAAATAAATTAAATTAATTGAATTCCCTTTGTATGAATGGTTTCGGGCTCCTTTTTATTTTCTACATAAGTACATTTCTCTACAAATTTACATAGAAAGTTTTGAATATTCTTAGTTGGGTGGAAATAATTGGGAGAGAATAATTTCTTTTAGCACAAATTAGTTTTTTTTGTCTTTTTATACCCTCCACCCCAGCATATCATTCCGTTTGTAATGTACCTAAAAAAATGATTTTTGACCCTAGGAAGTATATAACATTGATCCTTATAACAACGCGAGCCAATATAGCTATGTCCGTATGTCCGTCTGTCCGTCTATCTGCCTGTTTGAAGTCACACTCAATCACAAAATAAACTATTCACATGAGTTATATTAGGATAGTATTATTTGTTATTATTCCGAGCAGGTTGGCATTAAATTTTGTATCTCTAGGGCCAACAGTCGAAAAGTGACGTACGAAAATATAAAGCCACTTTGATAAAATTTCTTATAAATACACAGGGGTGGCTCTACCATATAGGCAAACTAGGCGCTCACCTAGGGCGCTAAAATATTGAGGGCGCCAAAATCCGGGAGAAAATAAAAATATACTTTTTTTTTTAAACTATTGAGGGCGCAATAAAAATTTATAGAGAAAAATAAAAGCTACTTTTTTAAGTTATACATGATAACAAATATCCAAATTTGGAATTTTTGAATTGAAATTGAGTGAGTATTTCTTAGGTGGCCATGACTAAAAGAAAAAACTATCAGCTTATGAAAATCGAACATGAAAAGAAAGAGAAAATGTGAAACAAAGTGGTTCCCTTTTAATATATATTTCAAAAAACAAGGAAGGCGATGCTAATTTTTCCAGCTGCGGATGAAAATGTGTGTATATTAGAGAATCAGGAATCTATTATGAAAGTAGATGTGATAGATTCAGAACTTGTGAATCAAAATGAAATATGTGAAGAAAATTTAAGATTAGAGTACGATTACAAGGATCCTGGTACATGTCCAATTAAATGCACCAATAAAGTTCGTGATATTTAGTTCAAATATGGTCACAAAATATACATGACATTTCATACCCAACTAATTATAATAATCGTAAATTTTCAAACTATCATTAAAAAAGAAGACTTATTAATAGTGAAGTAATTATAGGAGTTGGTTACATTATTCACTTAAGGATTAATCGTGTTTTTTTCGCAAATGAAAATACACAATCTTAGCCCATTACTGAATGTGGTAGTAAGGACTGGAAAAATAAATCTGCGCTACTTTTATTACATGAGAAAAATCAAGAGTATTTGTAATGTTTTCAGGTATGGAAAGAACTGGAGTTGCGGCTAAAAAGAGGCAAAATTATTGATGATGATAATTTGCGACTTATTAAACAATAATAAAAATATTGGCAAAAAGCATAAGTACGTTTAATCTCTTTAGTTAGGGTTCTGGGTCAACCAAATTTAGCATTACGTGATACTGGTAACGGCGCACACTGTGTCCACTGCGGCAATAAATCAATTTGGACCTGCTCTCCGATTTTGATGATTTTTGTACAGATAGTTAAAAACTACCTAGAGGTCATGTGTGGAAAATTTCATGCAAATATATCCATTGGTTTTCTGTCCCGAGCAGCGCAAAGTTGAAGTATGTGCACAAGTCTCAAATGTGATAGTTTTCTATGTCATATTCAAAAGCTTGTTACTTATAAACTATACACTGAATGTACCTTATAAGTATTTTTTCACTTAAACAATACATTAAGCATTAATTAAAAAAAAAAAAATTTTAAAAAATTTAAAAAAAAATTTCCTTTGACAATATATTTTGAGCCAAAAAAATAAACATTTATGATTTTCCGTTAGACTTTTAGTTGTGTGCGAAGCAGTGCGACACATGGAGTCCTATACCAAATTAAAGCTGAGAGTCTCAGCTAACAGATTAAAAAAAACCCGCCCAAAAAACAATGAAAAACCAAAAAATGACAGTAAAAAATATGCGTTATGCGTTATTTTACGCGTGCAAAAACAACTGCGCATTCTTTCTTTCTTTGCTACTCGTTGTTGTTTTGCATGTGTGCATGTCTATTACTGTAATTATGTATTTATTCTTTGTCATATCGTTAGCTTAATGTGAAAATGTATATATATCAGGGACCGTAACTCTTATGATTTTTATCAAAAAAATCAGAAAATAAGAGTTATTTTTGATTTTTATATATTTAGATCAAAAATAAAAATCAATTCAAAATTTGTAGCATAATAAACTACTATTGTATGTTTTTTAATCTCGCTCACATATTATAAACAACATTAAATCAAAAATAATGCGTACGGTTATAATAACGACAAAACGTTTGTTTTAAAGTCTCTAAATGATGCTTACATTGCCCTATGCACTTTGTTACTCTAATGTAATAATAATTTATATCAAAGCAATATCGGTACATATGTGAACTTACTCCACATTAAATGAAGAGCTTTACATATATTATCAATAATTTAACATTGATATATTTGATAAGAGCGCACTTTTTTTTCTTTTAAAAATTAACTCCGTTATCACTGCATGCATTTAAAAACAAAAATGCATATAAATTTACTAACAAAAATTAATATAAATTATTGTTTGTGAAATATAATTTGTCAACAACTAAACTTTCTTTACATTATATTTGAGAGTGGTAAAGTGATAAGTGAGTGTTTATTAAGCAATTAAAGTAAATTTATTAAAAACAATGGAAAAGTCAAAAATGTCTTTCAGCACGCTTTCGGAAATTGTTTTTAAATGTAAAAAAGATATTGATCTTATAATTGGTGTAGTTTTCGTGAATTATAAAATCGTGTCTGAGAAAAATCAAGAAAAGTTCAGACGGTTTTTGAAACAAACATTTATGCCTCAATTTTTAAAGAAGTGGAACAAGAGTCAGCGTACTTCATCAAGATTTTTTAATGACAATGAAGAATGGCTAACACATTCTTATACGTTGACTGATGAAGTAGTGGATGATACAGTGGATGAAGAAGAGCAAACCCAGTCTACTCCTGGTAAACGTGGACGTCCAACGAAAACCTTTGAAGAGAGCAATGCCAGAACGAAAAGGAAAAAAGCTGACTTCATTTTGTGAAGACAACTCTGAAGCAATCATATTATCTGCTGCCAAAAAAATTGAAAACAAAAATGAAGTCCAAAAATTTTTTAGCCCTGAAAAAGCACTTAGTCTCATTGTTGATGCTTCATTGACAATATACCAGTATGAAGTACTGCGAAGATCAGCAAAAGATATTGGTTATAATATATATCCAAGCTGCAAAAAGGTTTTGGCAGCCAAAAAAACGTGTTATCCAGCAAACGTAAAAGTAGAGGAGAATTTAAGCAAAGTTAGTTAGCAGGAGCTTTTGGATTACACGGCAGCTAGACTGATGAAGTCAAAATCCGAAAATGAAGTAGCATCATTTCCAAAATATATGCAACTCATGAGTAAATGGGGATGTGATGGCTCATCAGGACATTCAGAGTATCACCAAAAATTTGCGAATGAGACTTTTTCAGACAAAAGTATGTTCTTGACGTCACTTGTGCCATTGGTAATGACTGAACGGAACGATGAGTCAAAAGTTTTGTGTGAAAAATTTAGAGCCATCATCAACGAAACATTGTATGCCGTTAAAATTTGAATTTGTTAAGGAGACAGCAAGCGTAATAAATGAAGAAGTTAACCGAGTAAACCATGAAATAAATAATTTAACAAATTCAATTATTGAAGTTCATAATAAGAAATTATTTATTACTCATAAGTTTTCATTGACTATGATAGATGGTAAACTGGCAACAACTTTAACTGGCAGCTCTTCTATGTCCGTGTGCTTCATATGTGGTGCTAAGCCAAGGGAGATGCACAATTTAGACGAATTGGTAATAACAGCAAATTCGGGAGAGGCTTTAAAATTTGGTATTTCACCTCTACATACGCGCATAAAATTTATGGAATGCATATTACATATCGCTTACAATAAAAGCTTCGCAGCATGGCGAACAAATAAAAGAAGAAGCCAAGGCTACAATTCAAAAAAACCTTAAATTTGTATTGGGAATAAATGTTGATGTGGTTAAACAAGGAATGGGTTCCAGAAACGATGGGAATACAGCTCGACGATTTTTTGAAAATCCTGAAATTACAGCTGACATAACCGGAGTAAATGAGCAACTGATTCATCGGTTCAGAATTATATTATCCACAATAAGTTGCAGTCAGGCAATAGACGCTGAGAAATTCCAAATATATTGTATAGACACGGCAAAATTGTACATTGATTTGTATGGATGGTACTACATGCCCATCACAGTGCATAAAGTTTTGATACATGGTAGCAAAATTGTATCTGAGGCCATTCTACCTATAGGTAGGTTAAATATACAATTTGTTTCATACATTTTAAATGAACATATGGTTTATTTTTCAAAGGAATGTTATCAGAAGAAGCATAGGAAGCGAGGAACAAAGATTATAGACGTTATAGGCTATATCACTCGCAAGACTGGGTGCTGTTCTACTAACGAAGACATAATGCATCATTTGTTGATATCCTCCGACACATACATCAATTCATTTAGAACGAAATTGAAGCTTAAAAAATTGATTATCACGAAGATGTGAAAAAGTTGTTAATAAATGAAATAGAGTGAAACTGTAAAAATTTTGGTATGGGGGGGTGTTACAGTGGGCGGATTTTCTTCACATTTTATTCAAAACAGCATTTAATAGATGTTATATGCATTTTTGCGAAAAATAAACATTCAAGTTACAAATTTACAGAAGATATGGCATTTTTGAAATATTATTTGTATGGGAGGTGGGCGTAAAAATGGGCGGATTAAGTTCATATTTTCAGGAGCATATTCTACGATTATAATATTAATGTTTTATGAAAATTGAGTTGATATATTTAAAATGATGGAAGTTATGCCAAATTTTCTATTTAAGTTGTATGGGAGGTGGGCGTAAAAGCGGCCGTATTTTTGTAAAAAAAAACTAAAATTCTTAAAAAATTAAAAATAAATGTGAACAAAATTTCATGAAGCTCTGCAACCTCCTTGATTTATAGCCATTAAATACACTACACGGCCACTGTGTGCGGCGGAGAAAAATTGCGGAAACTTTTTAAAATTTGCGAATATCTTGCAATGTTTGATCCGCTTATGATAGAACACTTACGTAAGGTTACCGTTAATGAAATCCATAATCCCTATTTAGGAAAAAAATATTCAAACTGATATGATTTAACTTCTACAAATGTAATTAAGAAAAAATTTTGATAGTCCTCATATCTTGCAAAATATGTTCCAATAATTTTAGATTGTACTCCAGATGTGAGTCAAGAAAATTATTAGATAATGAATATTAGTTGAAGTCAGCATTAAGGAAAATTTTTTGGGTTTCAGACCGTTAAAATCCACGACAGGTCAATATAAGACAGAAACTGTTTTAGAAGAGTTTAATGATATGTCTTTGGATATTCAGAAGCTACGTGAACAAGGTTATAATGACGGAAGTAACATTAAAGAAAGGAAAATGGAGGGCAGAAAAAATATTGAACACCAAATATAGAGCTTTTTTTTGACTTACAATGTCCATTCATTAAATTTGGTTGTTAATGATGCGGCTAAGTGTTGCATAGAAGTAGTACATTTTTTTGATGCGTACAATGTGTATATAAGTTTTTCTCAGGATCGTCATGCTGATGGGATGTGTTGGTGGGTTATGTAAAATCGCTTGCCTTAAAATCATTAAGTAACACTAGATGGGAACTAGGAAACATATGTAATGTCCTTATAGATATTTCTGATGATAAAAGTTTTATTGGCACTGCAGGGACAGCAGCACGTTCAGAAGCGCAAAGATTATCAATTGGAATTTCGAAATTCGCGTTTGTAGTTTAACTTATAATTAGCAGATTCCAGCCCTCGAAATTCGAGCGCAAATTCTAGGACATTTTTTTTTTATTAAATAAAGACCCTAAAAGTATGCAATCAATTATAATCAATTCATAAATCAACACAAAAACAAACTCATTTTTATTACAAATACATTTACAAATTTAAAAAATACACACATAGCATTGTTTAATTTTATGTATGTGTTAGTAGCAACTTTAAATGCAGTTTACTCAAAGTAAAGGAAAAAATTTAAAAATCTGTAAATCTGCAAAACGGCTAAAAATACGTTTGGTCAAAATCGGGATAAAACGGTAGAACCAAACATCAGTCAAGAAATCGCCTAGCCTATTAGTATTATAGATATGTTATAACATTTTGTTTGAAATTAATATAACTAAAAAATGCTTCAAGAAAAAAACTTAAATATTCATTCTGCTATCAAACAATTACCGAATACGAAATTCGTTTTAGAGAATTTAAGGAGTGATATGGGCTTTGGCTATCTTTTAGTAGATGCTTCTGGACTTGCTGAAGAAATTGAATTTTAAAGGAATTTTGATGCAGCACCAGTTCGCATTCGAATAAAAAAAAACAATTTTCATATGAAGGGCAAGATAATTTTATCCACAACTCTCAATGATTTAAAGTGAATTTTTACTTTGCAGTCCTCGATACTGATATCATCGAAGCAGTAGATTTGTGTAATGAGCATCAATCATCGTCGCCGAAAGATGTCCTATATTTTATTTGTGAACAAAAAGTTGACCGGTATTTTTCCAAATATTTTAATCACCTTAAGAATCTTTTTAACGTTACCTGTTATTGTATCAAGTGGTAAAAGAAGTTTTTCGAAACTGAAGTTAATTAAAACTTACATTCGTTCAAAAAATGGCTAAAGAACGGCTTGTAGGCTTGGCAAAACTATCACTTGAAGATGAGTTAGCACTACACATTGATGAGTTTCTTACAAATGTAAGTTACGGTATGCTAAGTCTGCTAATACATTATTTGCTATTTACAAATGAATTCTAATGATTGTTTTTATTTACATAGATAAATATAACAAAGTTAAAAGAAATCTAATCAAGAAAACGAGGTAGATAACAAAATAAGAAAATAAATTAAAAATTTAAAAATACTTTCTTTTAAAGAATTTTATAAAAAAAATTTTTTATTATACCTTTTTTCTTTTTTAATAATAAATAAATATATCGTTAGCCAAACATGCAAATATGCTAAGTCCATTTTTATAAAAATTGAGATTTTGATGTAGAAAAAAAATACCGTTATGTCGTTTTTCCCCTTCGTTTCGCAATGGTATGCAAATATGCTAAGTCCAACACACAAAACGCAAATATGTTAAGTCCACACAGAATTACAAAACAAATTATGTTTGTCTGAAAATGAAGAATTATGACAAAAATAATAATGAAAATTACAATTATAATAAAATAAAATTTATTTTATTTAATACTAAAAACAGTTATTATTTAATAATAATAATAATAAAACTATTAATATAATTTGTTACAACGATATCAAAAAAATTATTAATAAAAATTAAACTTAACAAGTAAATTTAAATTTAAATTTAACAAGTAACACAGAAATTAAAAACTTGGCAACTTCAAAGAAAATGCGATGAAAGAGCAGTCGTAGATAGAAAACAACAATTCAGAAGTCATGTGATTAATTTAACTGTAAACAAAAGTCAGACATCGTTTTATCTTCATAACTTTATATAAATATTAATTTATTTTATAAGTTATTATGAATTCTGCTGATAAGAACCAGTGTGAGTATGGCGATGAATCAGATGACGGCGTCATAGGACTTGTGCCATGCGGATTTAATAGTGATTCTGAAAGTTCATGCATGTCACCGTCAGTAACGAAAAGACGCAAAAAGAGAGACCGTGTTGAAGGTTCTGCATGGTTTTCTGCCAAAAATAAAAAGCGCAGAGAAACTGGGCAATCTTATTTAGGAAAACAAAAGGTGAATAATGGTTGGAACTACAAAAAAAGAAGGAACCGCGTACATTAAAAGAAATATGTCACTGTAAAAAGACTATAACTATGAAATGTGCTCAGATAACAGACGACGACAGGAAAGAAATATTTACAAGATTTTGGAAAATGTCTTGGGATGAAAAAAAGACGTACGTAAATACTTTGATTCAAACAGTTGGAGTATCAAGAGCTCGAAATAGAAATACGCAGAACAAATTAAAAAGAGGTCAAACTTTACAGTATTTTCTAAAAGTAAAAAACACAAGTCTTCGAGTGTGCAAAATATTTTTCTTGAATACGTTGAACGTCGGTCGACAAACAGTTATTGATTGGTTGAAAAAGACCGCAGCTCCAAAAGTAAGTACAAAGAAAACTGGTCCTAGAAAAAGATTCTCATCCGAACAGAGACAATGCCTGAATTCGTTTTTTGATTCCCTGCCAGCCACTGAATCTCACTACTGTCGTGCAGTCACTTCAAAAAAATACCTTCTGGCAGAATGGGGCTCCAAAGAGCAGCTTTATACCTTTTATGTCAATGTTTTTTGTTATGGAAAAAATATTGCACCCCTTTCCAAAACTATTTTCTCGGAGATATTTGAATGTAAGAACTTAGCTTTGTTTGCTCCTAAAAAAGACCAGTGCGAAATGTGCACTCGATTTTCTGTTGGAAACCTCTCGCAAGAGGAATGTAATATTCACCAACAGAAGAAAGAAGATGCCAGAAAGGAAAAAAATAAAGATCGAGAAGAAGAAACACATGTTTACACTGTAGATCTTCAGGCTGTGCTAATGGCTCCAAAATCTCAGGTCAGCAGCTTATATTATCGAACCAAATTACAGATTCATAATTTGGTTTTTTACAACCTAAATAACAAAAAAGCATTCTGTTTTTTATGGAACGAGGTTGAAGGTGGATAAGGCGCGGAAGAATTTGCAAGTATTTGGACTTTCTTTATTGAAAATAAAATTCTCCCTGCCAATGACAATCCAACAAAAATAATATTTTACACTGACGGTTGTACCTATCAAAACCGTAACTGTGTAATGAGTAATGTGCTTAATTGTGCTGTAAAACATGGCATTATTATTTAGCAAAAAATACTTGAAGTCGGTCACACCTAAATGGAAGCAGACAGTGTTCACTCAACAATAGAACGTGCTTTAAAAAACAGAAACATTGACGTCCCTGCTGAATACATTGGCATATGCAAATCAGCCCGTAAGAAACCTGAACCCTATGATGTCATGTATTTGGATCATACGTTTTTTAAAACTTTTAAAAATATTCGATTTCTTAAAAGTATTCGACCTGGTCATGGAAAAGGCGATGCGAAGGTGACGGATATTCGTGGTATGAAATATACTCCAAATGGCGAAGTATTTTTTAAACTCCGATTTCCGGATGACTGGAGTACTTTACCCCAAAAAATAAACAAAAGTGTAAAAGCTATGCATTTTTCAAACTTCCTTGGACTATACGCAGAAAGAAGAAAAATAACTGCCAAAAAATGCGAAGACCTGCAATATTTAAAAGCAAGTCTACCCAAGGACCACCATAAATATTATGATGAATTACCGCATGAGTAGCACATTATGTTCACCTTGTACGCAGCATAACTTATTTTAAACAATACCCCATTTGTTAACAGCAATGAAAAGACTGTTATTTTTGTGTTATTTTGAAAACTATTACATTAATTTCTTTACATTTAATTTTTTAATTTACAACTTGTTGATTTGTTTTTTTTTTATTTATTTCTTTTGTTTTCTTTCTAATTAATAAAAATAAAAAAACATAATAACTATTAATAACAAATTTTGTTTCTTTAAAATAACAATAATACCACTTTACAAGAAAATATGGTAAGTCCACAAAAAAAAATAAAAATCATGAAATGCAAATATGCTAAGTCCAAAAACATCAAATAAGTTCACTCTTGTATTTTTATTTAATCGGGAGATTATTGGCATCTAAACGGCGTAATAAATAAAACATTCCTGCGTTTACAGACTAAAAAAAATATTTAAAACAGAAAAAGTTAGAAAGTTTTTTCTTCCTCCTGAAAAATGTGTAAAACTGGACTTAGCATATTTGCATGTTTGGCTAACGATATGTATTAATATTATTTATCAACTTTATTTTTTTTTTTACCCTAATCACTATAAAAATAAGATTAATTTCATTACATACCTGTTTTCATTGATAAAGAGGGCGCCACAAAAAAAGATTGACTAGGGGGCGAGATAAAAAAAATATTTTTGAGCCACCACTGTAAATACATAGAAGTATAGAAAAATGTTTATACGTAATAGAACATGTACATATGTATCAGTGATGCATACACACACATTTTTGTTTGCTTGTTGTTTTAGTTTTTTTTTTGTATAAGTGAACGAATGGTTTATCGATGGGAGTAAGAGTATAATCGTCTTCGTTATTAAGATGGTTGTACTGTTAGTCTCTTTAAACAAGCCTTTAATAATCACTTTCAATTCAAAAAAGTACTAAAATATCTAAAATTTTTGTAATTAACTTATTAATTATATCCTACACAACTATGTGGTCAAAGTATAGTGAGTTGGTGCTGATGTTTGTAATTACCTAAAATATATGAACTAGACCATTATTTTATTAAGAGCTGTATGCAGCTTGCTAAGGAATCAAAAACTTCATATAAAAAAATGCTTCAGAAATGCTTAAGGAATTTTTCTGTCTAAAAATTTCTGTTGTTAGTCTGCAGCTTTTAAAAAAAGTAGTATTGTTTTTACTACTTTTTTTTTTGACGTAAATTAAGTTAAGCAACCCAGGCTTCGAGCAGGAATATCAAATTTTTCGTTCTTTCTGAACGGAATTTCAACAGGAGAATTAAGCATAAAGAAAATGTAATAAGCTTAAAAAATTTGAAGTTCTTTTTCAGTTGCAAACATGGTTGTTTTCAAATTCAATTTCACAATTTTTAATAATTGACAGAAAACAGCTGATTGCTACTGTTGCACTGAAAGGTACTTTTGTGCTTTTTTTTCTTTAAAAAATATATGAAAATTTTCTGCTAAGATTCCTTAACAAGCTGCATACAGCTCTTTATACTGACTAAGAATCCATCCATCCGTCCATCTATCCGTCCGTCTGTGTGTCCACGTAAACCTTGTAATCAAACTACAGGTCCCAAATGTGAACATATTGTGATAAAATTTGGTATATAAGCTTCTATCGGCCATAGCGCAAGTGATATTGAAATTGGTGAAAATCGATTCATTTTCAGACCTAGTCCCCATACAAATGACCCTTATGAGATAGACTGAAATTGTTATAATATCAAAATTCTCAGATAGATTTCGGTCAAATTAGGTTTGTGTGTGTTTATTACACTCATTAGTCAGTAGACCAAAAATGAACCCCTATAGGACAATTCTTAGTCCATAGCCTTCATATGAAGCTAATTACCGAGCTTCACATAAATCTATCAAAAAACAAAAATATTGCACAGATTTTTCTCAAATTTGGTTTGTATATATTTTTGAAAAAAATAAGTGACCTTAACAAATATGGTCACGATCGGTCCATTTTTCGCCCTAGGCCCCATATAAATATAGTATCCTATATTAACGTTTTCAAAAAAAAAACTTGACACTCACTCTATATCTAAAAAGTTGGACCAAAGAGATAGGGTCTTTAAACGCATGGTATAATGTATCGTATAGTCAGTCTAGACCATATATAATTATCTTACTTGGTTTTATTATCAATTTCCGTATTGCCAGCTAATCGTCTTTTGAAAACACTGGATAATTAATACCACGTTTACTTATGACCAACCACAACGAAACCTTTTCTAATACATATAATTATATTTTTTGACTGCTTCCTGATGGGAAGATTCAATATAATGATTTGACTGCTATTCGTTGGGTCGTTATCCATCACACATTAAAACTAAAAGGAAGCGTTTTTTAAGGGGGCTTTAAATTGTTCTTGCAAAAATTATACCAATCGACTTAGAATCACATTCTGGGTCGATTTATCGATGTCTGCCCATCCAATCATCTCTCCGTATGCCCATGTAATCTTTGTTATGAAACCATAGGTCGCAAATAAAAATATTCTAGTAAGTTGTAAAATTCATACGTTGCCCGTTGAAAAAACATATTCACTTCTTCAAGAAAAGATAATTTTTTAAGAAAATGTATTTCTTTTAAAAAATCTTGTTTTTTTTTTAATATACTTTTTTTTTAAAAATATACTTCTTTTAAAATGGCAACTTTTTAAGAAAAGGTATTTTTTACAATTGGTACATATTTTGGAAAGGGATTTTTTGAAGAAAAAGGTACTTTTTAAGAAAATGTACTTTTTTGAGAAAAGGTACTTTGAAATAAATATGTCTTTTTTTTTTAAAAGGTACTTCTTTTTAAAATGATCCTTTTTTAAAAAGATTTTTTGTTTTAAATTTAGTTCTTTTAGAAGGTACTGTACTGTACTATACTTTTTAAGAAAAAGTATTGTTTTTTTTGTGGAAAAAGTATTCTTTTGAGAAAAGGTGTTTTTTAAGATATGGTACTTCCAGAAATAAAGGCAATTTCCTGAAGAAAGGTAGTTCTTTTTTAATATGTCCTTTTTTAATATGATAATTTTTTTAAAAGGCACTTTTTTGAATGAATGTATTTTTTAAAATAAAGGTACGAAAGGGAAATTTTTTTAAGACAACGTATATTTTAAGAAAAGGTGCTTTTAAGAAAATGTACTTATTTAATGTACTTATTTTAAGAAAACTTATCTATTAAAAAAAGTTACGTTTTTAAGAAATAGTATTTTTAGGAAAAGGTTATTTATTCAAGAAAAGATACTTTTTTAAAAATGGTACTTAAAAGCTTCTTTAAAAATTAATACTTTTTTGAAGAAAAGATAAATCTTTTAGAAAAAGTTCTGGTTTTTAAGAAAAGGAACTATTTTAAGTATAAGTAAATTTTTAAGAAAAGGAACTATTTTAAGAAAATGTGCTTATTTAAGAAAATGTGCTTATTTAAGAAAATGTAATTAAAAAACATAATTTTTTATGAATAGCTTCTGTTTTAAATGGAGGCACTTTTTTAAGAAAGTGTGAATTTTTTTCTGGGAACTTTTTGTGGGCAAAAGGTTATTTTTTAAAAAAGATAATTTTTTAATGAAAGGTACTATTTTAATAATAGTGAGTCAGTGATAAAATTGTTATACTATATTAGCTTTCGACGGCTACTGTTGTGGTAATGGGTGCATGTTAAAACCTTATAAATAACACATCTGAAATCCAGATTATCAAATTGGTTTCTAATTTAAACGAGGTGAAATGAGCCTCCACGACGAAAACATAAAAAAAAATCCACCAAAAAAACTTTTAAGGTGAAATTGATCGAGATGGCAGAGACGCTTAAGATATCAAAAGAAAGTGTTGGATAGGGCGGGTCGATTTAAAAATCGCCCAAGTGACAAGGAAAATCGTATTCTAGGGATGAAAATAAAAAACTTTGCCCGAAGAACAATACCTCTAAAACGAATTCTGATGTCCCGACTTTTGACCTGTCTGTCTGTCTGTCTGACTCACTTAGACCCATTTAGAGTGCCCCAATCGAGTCCAAATGTATGAAAGACCCCCACCTTTGGAGGGACGCGGCCACCCAAGCCAGTGGCACACCCCCTGGAACCCCTCTGTGGGGTTCCCCATACAAACATTTAAAAAAATCATCATTTTTTGTTTAGCATTGGGCTGACTATGTTTGAGTAAATATTAAAATTAACATTCATACGTATACGTATCTTCTACTCTCTTAATAAATAATAATCATACGCCTTGACTATGTTATGTTATTCAAAAAGATCGATGGGATGAGGGTAACTAACTTTTAGATCACTCCGTAACTATGCGTGACTCCGCGTGACTACCCCAAAATTAATCTGCAGTCACAACAAGACTATGGGCCAAGTTTCAGGTCAATTGAATGAGGGGGAATGGGGAATGGCAGACAGAGAGACAGGTCAAAAGTTGGGACATATATATAATATGATTTTCCTAGTCACTTGAGCTATTTTTTTGCCTCCCTACAAATCGACCCTCCCTATTGTGCATGCTTATTTGGACGAATGAAAGCTGTGTTCAAAGTTGTGTGCCGCATAGGCTCAGAATCAGTCAACAGCAACAACGATTTGATGATTCGGAGCAATGTTTAAAGATATTCAACCTTAAAAAAATGAGTTTATCCATCGATACGTTACAATGGATGGAACATGGCTCCATAAGTCGACAGTCTGCCGAATTGATTGACCACGATGAATCGAATGTAGTAATGAAATGGTCAGCTGGCAAGGTTATGGCATCAGTATTTTGGGATGCGCGTGGTATAAAATTCATCGATTACCTCAAAATTGGCCAGACCATAAACAGTGAGTATTACGTATAGTTGTTGGAGCATTTAAAAAATGAAGTCATGAAAAGGCGGCTCCATTAGAAGTAGAAAAAAAGTGATCTTTCATCAAGAAAATGCACCGTGGAACAAATCAAAGAAAAGATGGAAAAATTGATTAAATTAGGCCACAAGTTCTCCAGATGTGCCACCCAGCGACTCTATGTTGTTTGCAGACCTCAATGGAATGCTAACTGGAAAGAAATTAAGCACTGATGAAGTGATAATTGCCTAAACTGAGACTGCTTTCGAGTCTAAAGAAAAATCGTGATATAAAAATTGTATCGAAAAAATTGTATAATCGTTATATCGTCATCGAAGGAACTACAGTCAACTCGCGAAAACGGGAACTCCCAAAAACGTGAACGACTCAGAAACGTGAACATTTTTATTTTCTACCGACTACTAGATGCATTGACCTTTTAGTTGTTCTATGACATTTGCACTTTAAACACACAACCTGTGATTTAAAAAGTTAAATTTGAAAGTGAATTTATTAGTTGTGAGAAAGAATAAGCGTTTTAAATGTCTTCTAAAAAACCAAAAGTTTTAAGTCTAAAAGAAAAGGCCGATATCGTAGAATTTTTACGAAAGGATGTAGTGTTACAGGTTTAGCCAAAAATATCAAGTCGCAAAGTCCACAATTTTATCAATTAAAAAAAAGAAAAGAGACATCATAGAACGCATTAATAATACATTTTCTGGCCCAGGAAAACTCAAAACATTACACAAATCTGAGCTTCCTAGAATGGAAAAGGCACTTTAAAAATGGTTTTTTAACATGAGAAACAAAAAGATTCCAGTTAGTGGACTTATGCTTATAGCAAAAGGTAAAGAAATTCACTAGCAAATGAATGAAACCGGCCGAGGCTTCAATGCTAGTGACGGATGGCTTCAAAAATTTAAAAAAAGATGTGGCATTCGACTTCTTAAAATTTCAGGACAAAAGCTTTCTGCTCAGCCAGAGTTAGCGAAATTAAGAGAAAAAAATGGATGAACTCGCCTTATGCGATGAGCAGCTATACAACGCTGATTAATCCGGTTTATATTGGAAACAATTGCCGGAAAAATCGTGTGTTTCATCATAGGAAAAAACTGCTCCCGGTGCCAAAATGGAAAAACAACGATTTACTTTTATGTGTTATTCAAATACATCAGGAACTCATAAGTTTAACCTTCTTGTGATTGAAAAGGCTAAGTTAATTATAACAGTTCTAAGTCTTCTTAGATGACATCTGCTATTTTTATACCCTATGCCACTATGTGGTTTGGTTATAATGACTTTGTGCTGCTGTTTGTAACTACCAAAAATATTTGACCTAGACCCATCTTTTATTATACCGATCGACTCAGAATTACTTTCTAAGTCGATTTAGCAATGTCCGTCCGTCTGTGCGTCCGTCCGTCTGTGTGTCCATGTAAACTTTGTAATCAAACTACAGGTCGCAAATGAATATATTTTGACGAAATTTGATATATAAGCTTTTGTCGGCCATAGGATAAACGCTATTGAAATTGGTGAAATTCGGTCCATGTTCAGACCTAGCCCCCATACAAATGACCCCTATGAAACCGACATGAAGTGCCATAAGATCCAAATTATAATATCGATCTCAGTCAAATTGGGTTTGTATGTGTTTATTATATCTATTAATCAGTAGTCCAAAAATAATCCCTATAGGACAATTCTTAGTCATAGGTCCCATATAAGCTGCTTCCCGATCTTCACTTAAATCTATCAAAAATCAAAAATATTGCACAGGTTTTTCTCAAATTTGGTTTGTATATATTTTTTCAAAATATAAGTGACTTTACTAAATATGGTCAAGATCGGTCCATTTTTCGACCTAGTCCCCATATAAATATAGCACCCGATATGAACTTTTTCATAATTGCAGCAAAAAAATTAATAACAATGCCACTCAAATTTGGTTTATTCTTATTTTCTATATCGAATTAGTCGGACCGAAAGAAAAGGTCTCTAAACCATGGTATAGGGTATCATATGGTCGTCTAGACCGAGTATAATTTTCTTACTTGTTTTTTTATTATGATTTTGCTGTAAAAACATATTCATTTATATCGTTCTAAAAATTGTAAAAATTGAATTGCTAATAAAATGTGCGATTAAGAAATATGTGCTTAATGCTTTTTGTCTTTAAAGATCATTTCTGACGTTTTATAGTGATAGTTTATTTTTAAAATTAAGCAATCGAAAACGTGAACAAATTCACAAACGTGAACAGCCTTCGTAAAAATTAGTTCACGTTTCCGCGAGTTGGCAGTATATCCATATATATAAAATTCATTTTCTGTTTGTTTGTTTGTTTGTTTGACCGCTATACAAATTTTTATTTTTCAACGGATTTCTCTGAAATTTGGTACACACGATCTCTGTACTCGAGGAAAGGTCGCCATATGATTCTTGCCGGCCACGCCTACTTTTACACCCACTTTTTGTATACAATTCGTTTTCTGTTTTTTAGTATATTATATTTGTTCGCTATACAAATTTTTATTTTTCAACGGATTTCTCTGAAATTTGGTACACATGATCTCTATACTCCAGCAAAGGTCGCCATATCCTTCTTACCGGTCACGCCTACTTTTACGCCCGCTTTTGTATACAATTCGTTTTCTGTTTTTTGGTATATTTGTTCGCTATACAAATTTTTATTTTTCAACGGATTTCTCTGAAATTTGGTACACACGATCTCTGTACTCCAGGAAAGGTCGCCATATCCTGCGTACCGTTCACGCCTACTGTTACGCGCACTTTTTGTATACAATTCATGTTCTGTTTTTTGGTACATTTGGTCGCTACACAATTTTTTTTAAACGGATTTCTCTGAAATTTGCTACGCACGATCTCTGTACTCCAGGGAGGTCGCCATATGATTCTTGCCGGCCACGCCTACTTTTACGCCTACTTTTTATACCAATTCATTTTCTGTTTTTTAGTATATTTGTTCACTATAGAAATCTTTATTTTTCAAGGGATGTCTCTGAAATTTGGAACGCACGATCTCTATACTCCAGGGAAGGTCACTATATGCTTCTTACAGGTCACGCCTACTTTGCGCCTACTTCTTTGTATATAAAATTTATTTTTTTTGCTTTTATTTGTTTCTTTGTTTGATTACTATACAAACTTTTATTTTTCAATGGCTTTCTCTGACATTTGGAAAACGTGATCTCTCTACTCCAGCGAAGGTCGCGTTTTAATCTTTCTTGCTACGATTACCTTTACGCCCACATTTTTATAAAATTCATTTTTTGTTTTTTGGTATATTTGTTCGTTATAGTAATTTTTATTCTTCAACGGCTTCCTCCACAATTTAGTACATATTCCAGGGAAGGTCGCCATATGATTTTTAGCGACCACGCCTACTTTTACACCCATTTCTATATACATAAAATTCATTTTTTGTTGTTTGGTATATTTCTTCCCTATACAAGTTTGTATTTTTCAACGGATTTCTCTGCAATTTGGTTTACACGGGAATAACTTAACGGTGAAGAAATCGCCAGATTTAAGAAAGGTCTCCAAAGGAAATGAACAAATTCCCAATTTTTTTAAAAACGAAATAAAAATGAACTTACTGCCCAAATTCATTCTTATATTTTTAATTAAAGAATTTTGTTAAATATTTATTTTAGTGAAAACTTGCATACTGCTCTCAATACAATAAACGCATTAAAATGAGTATTTTTTTCAATAGCATCATTTCGGTGCGCGGAAGCTACGCGTTCGCGGAACACAGCTTAGCTAGAATATCCGAATGATCTGAAAAATATGTTTTGACAATTAAAATAAGTTGGCAACAACTGCATGGCAGCACAGGTGTGGCTGCCAAACGCGAGGTGCGGCGCGTGGACGCGGACGCTCACGAATACAGCTTAGTTAAAATATCGCAATGATGTGAAAAATATATTTTCGCGATTAAAATAAGTTGACGACAACTACGCGGCAGCACGGGTGTAACTGCCAAACATGCGGACGCGGACGCGACACGCTCTCGGAACACAGCTCAGCTAAAATATCGGAATGATCTGAAAAATATATTTTGGCGATTAAAATAAGTTGACAACTACGCGGCAGCACGGGTGTAGCTGCCAAAAGCGCGGACGCGGAAGCAACTCACTCGCGGAAGATAGCTCAGTGAAAAGTCTTATGATGAATTGTATCTACGTTTGTGCAATAATTATAATACATTTACTATAAACAGTTGCTTAAAACAACCTTGCGGCACAATTTTAAATGTCGTATTAATTTTTCATTTTTGCTGCTCAATGATGATAACTTATTGAATGAAGTAATTCAATTTTTAAAAGTTCTGATTCCTTTAATTTGCAAACGATTCCGTTATATTTAATGTTTACAAAATAAATAAATTAAAAAAAAAACTGAAAGCCGTTTCGCAGCGTTTTTGCTGCAGCATCTTATAAAAAACTTCTAATTTACTGCCCATACAAATTTTTGGGGAGAAAGTTCTTTTCTTGGGGAATTTGTTCATTGGGAACCAAGTAATCAGCGCCTAGAAAGCATAGTGAACCATTTTTCAAGTCAAATGCCTTTTTGTCCCGGGCAAGACCGGGTAAAACAGCAAGTTGAATAATAAAATTTAATTTACTATGTTATCCTATGAACTTTTTAGTCTAGCAGTTATATATGTATACATAATATATTTAATATTATATATGTATTAATAATAAATTTTAATTTCTAATCTGTTTAACTTTCTTTGTTTTCATATCTTAAATTTTTCATATGTACAAGCAACAATTTCATAACAATGCCACTTCCTTTTTTTCTCTTTTACGTTTATGATCACAGTTTATGTGTACCTAAGACCCACTCTCGAAACTCATGATATAGTGTATCATTGAGTCAGTCTTGACTGACTATAACCATTCCTTTGGTGCTTTTATCTCTCAAAATATTTTACCACAACAAAGTAATGTAATATTGTATAAAGGTCCAAATCATGGTTATTGGTACTTAAATTTTTGTACCTATTAAATATGTGACTAATCCGATTATATGGTTTTTATTTTCACAAATGATTGGTTTAATTAAAATTCATAAATTCGACCAACTTATTTTTTAAAGTTTTAATACTGTAGAGACCATTGTTTCTATCACAATCCATTAACTTTAATTATTATTTGCACAAAGAAAGAAAAAAGCATTTGGACAAAATTAAAACAATTACCCAGATAATTTGCTCCTGCATATGTTTTGTTTGAGCATCAAAATACAGAGTGTATTATCGTAAAATGTATGAATGCAAATTAAAATTATATTCCAACTCTATATTTCACCAATATGCTTCGCTTGTATTCATGTGTGTAAAATTAAAACGCATAAATTTGTGTGGTACATATTAACCCATTAACGGCTGACCCACATTTCCTTGTTCAATGGTGATAAAACTTCATTCCATTACTTTAGGGGTATACAGATGTGGAATTTTTTTTTAAATAAAAATAATAAAATAAAAGTTAATTGCTATACTAAAAATTTAAGTTTATTAAATAAAAAAAAGTTATGTGTTTTTAGAAGCCCTTAAGCATATCTAAGTCGTCTCAACGACGTGATTTTGATGTGTAAATATCTATATGCGCAGGGGGGTAAATTTCTATTTCACAATACAATCACAAAAACAGCGTAACACAAATCGGTGAGAGCTTTGACACGAATCGGTGTGTGACTTATGATTGTATTGGTGAAAAAATTATGATATAAAATTGTTTTTTTATGCCACTTTTTTAAAACCGTCATCTATGTATCACTTATATACGTTTATATTGGGATTTTTTTTAACGTTTAAGAACAAAGGGTTGTTGGATTAGCTGAAACAGTTTTTGCTATAAGTGATACATAGATGACGCTTTCTGTTTGATTTTAAAAAAATATATAAAAAAATCTTTAATTACTAGATGTTTACACATCTCCCCTGTGATCGGACTCATATGATTTTTTTTTGTTTGGCTAAAGTATAGTTGGCGCTATGATGCACCATATGGGTTTCTTATACTCTGCGGTCCAGATATATTACCGTAAAATGTTTTCAGTATTAAAATTTTTGTTGATTTTTTCCCAAAAATTTGCTTTCAGGCCTTGATTCTTTGCCTATATTTCTATGAACAGTAGATGTAATTTTGTTAAAATTGCTCTATTTAAGGTTATTTAAATACCATTTCGGTGTTAATGAGTTAAAATACAGATTGCCCACACTTTCTGCACCCAACTCATGCAAATAAGTTTTGATATGGTAACTAAAACATTATTATATTTGCTTTTGATATCAAACGTCTGTCCCAAAACCATTGGGGAATTTTTATAGTAACCATTACCAAAGAATGGGGTGAGTGGATATATAATTTGTTTTATTCTGAGTAAAAACTCTGTATTTCTTTAATTTATTATACCCTATACCACTATGTGGTTTGGGTATAATGACTTTGTGCTGCTGTTTATAACAACCAAAAATATTTGACCTAGACCCATCTTTAATTATACCGATCGAATCAGAATCACTTTCTGAGTTGATTTAACAATGTCCGTCCGTCCGTCCGTCCGTCTGTGTGTCCATGTAAAGCTTGTAATCAAACTGCAGGTCGCAAATATGACTATATTTTGACGAAATTTGGTATATAAGCTCTTATCGGCCATGGGATGAACGCCATTGAAATTGGTGAGAATCGGTCCATGTTCAGACCTAGCCCCCATACAAATTACCCATATGAAATCGACATAAATTGCCATAAGATCCAAATTGTCATATAGATCTTACTCAAATTGGGTTTGTATGCGTTCATTACATCTACTAATGAGTAGTCCAAAAATGATCCCTGTGACCCCATATAGAGCTGCTTCCCGATCTTCTCTTAAATCTATTAAAAAACAAAAATATTGCACTGATTCTTCTCAAATTTTGTTTGTACATATTTTTGCAAAATACAAGAGACTTTACCAAACATGATCAGGATCGGTCCATATTTGGACCTAGTCCCTTTATAGATATAGCATCCGATATGAACTTTTTCATATCTGCAGCCAAAAAAATTAATAAAAATCCCACTCAAATTTGGTTTTTGCTTATTTTCAATGTCCAGTTAGTTGGTCCTAAGAGATTGGGTTTCTAAACGGATGGTATAGGGTATCGTATAGTCGGTCTAGACCGACTATAATTTTCTTACTTGTTTTTATTTAATTTTGAGAGCCCCAACACAATAAGGTTATATAGGCCATTTTATAGTTCTCATGATCTTAATCTTCCAATCTCCACCCGATCAAATCAGGTGTACCATAGGGTAGTATTCTAGGCCCTATATTGTAGCTTTTACTGATGATGACATTGTCATATTATCAACAGCACGGAACAATTTAATTGCAACCGAACAACTACAGACAGCTTTAGATCAGGTTCAACAGTGGCCAGAAAGATGGGGCATTAAGTTGAATAGCTCGAAATCATCACACATTAACTTTACAAGCAAACAAATAAATTACATACCACTTGTTATTGGCAACATATAAATTCCATTTGCAAACTCTGCCAAATATCTTGTTATGACGTTAGATGCAAAACTTCACTGGAAGGAACACGTCAAAAAGAAACAAGTAAGAAAATTATAGTCGGTTTAGACCGACTATACGATACCCTATACGATGCGTTTAGAGACCCTATCTCTTAGGCCCAACTAACTGGATATAGAAAATAAGCATATACCAAATTTGAGCGGGATTTTTATACCCTATACCACTATGTGGTGTGGGTATAATGACTTCGTACTGCTGTTTGTAACTACCAAAAATATTTGACCTAGACCCATCTTTTATTATACCGATCAGCTCAGAATCACTTTCTGAGTCGTTTTAGCGATGTCCGTCCGTCCGTCCGTCCGTCTGTGTGTCCATGTAAACCTTGTAATCAAACTACAGATCGTAAATAGCTTCTGTCAGCCATAGGATGAACGCTATTGAAATTGGTGAAAATCGGTCAATGTTCAGGCCTAGTCACCATGCAACTGACCTCTACGAAATCGACATAAATTGCCATAAGATCCAAACTATCGCATAGTCAAATTGGGTTTGTATGTAATTATTGTATCCATTAATCACTAGTCCAAAAAAATCCCTATAGGACATTTCTTAGTCATAGGCCCCATGTAAAGCTGCTTCCCGATTTTCACTTAAATCTATCAAAAAACAAAATATTGCACAGATTTTTCTCAAATTTGGTTTGTGTACATTTTTTCAAAATATAAGTGACTTTACCAAATATGGTCAGGATTGGTCCATTTTTCGACCTAGTCCCCATATAAATATAGCACTCGATATGAACTTTTTCATATATGCAGCCAAAAGAATTAATAACAATGCAGCTCAAATTTGGTTTATGGTTATTTTCTATATTCAATTAGTTGACCAATGAGATAGGGTCTCTAAACCATGGTATAATATAATTTTCTTACTTGTTTTCTTCGGTTTACTTCTCTGCGTGCGTTACAATATTTTTTATAAAAACATAATTCAGTAATTAAAAATTTAAAATTTTAGCTTTTAAAGGCGATCTGTTACACCTTCTTAATTTTACCTAAACACTTCAAGGTCACATAAATTTTCTATATTTTCAAAAAGGCTAAACGATATTTTTCGAAGAATTTGGTTTACTTGGGCCTATAATTTTATTTTAACAATGTTCCACTATAGAAGACATATCTGAATCTTTAGTGTCATGTGTAGTCACCAGCTGACATTGCCTTAAGGATAGAATTTCAAGTTCGTTTAAATTGAATTGTACCTTTAGTATTATTTAGCTGTCACCACTAAAGCAGATAGTCTTAACAGATTTTGTCCATACGCCGGTCGCATGTAATAAAACAATGTTTTACATGTTTACAAACGACTTTTTCATTGGCCACACCATTTACGTGCTGGATATTTGAACTTAATGAAACAACAAACAATGAACTTGTACATTTTGTAATCTAGAATCTTAAATAGTTCAAGGTCCTTTCTAATAATTTTATTATTATTTTATTGTATTTATGCATGCAGTTTATGATTATAGAAATTAATTGAAGATTCGTGTTTTATTTATATTCAGAATTTGTTATTTCTATCGTTTAACGCCAACCAGACTGATAAATTGCTAAGATACGAATTAAGTTGATACATACAATTATTATTGAAACAAAGAAAAGTTTTTGACCCAATAGGAGTTTTAAAACACATACAGATAAAGAAAAGTTAATGATCATGTTTTATGCTAATTTAAGTTTCTTGACCGTCTGACCATTAAGATTAGTATAATTTATGTGTGAGTATTGTCGCCGAAAAAAAATACCTTTTTTATATGTTACACACCAATAAGCCAATTGTAAGGTAAATATATAATTGGGTTTTTTAACCATTGTTAACAAAATGTACTTGTATATTTTTGAGAAAAGGCGCTTTTTAAGAAATAGTCCTTTTTCAAGAAAACGCTGGAAAAAATCCTTTCTTAGAAAGTGCTTTGACCATGATCGCAAAAAATTTATTGTTGACTGAAACTTTTACGCTTTGGCCCAGGTATACTTTGATTTCTACACAAGTAAAACCCCCTATTTTGTGAAACGTGTTTTTACTGCCACACCACTGTGAAGAGGGTACATATAGGTTTGTCATTCCATTTGTAACGCATTGAAAACTGCATCTGCGACCCCGGAAAGTATATATATTCTTGATCCTTATGAAAACTCGAGTCGATATAGTGATGACCGTCTGTCCGCCTACCGGTCTGTCTGTTGAAATCACGCTCGTTCACAAAATAAGCCATTCATCTGGGTAGAGTAAAAATAACACCGCGTTACAAAAACGAGCTTTTGTTCTGTCCTATGAACCAAATATACTTCTTCGGAAAGGGGAGAAAAAATAAAAATACACGTGTATCGGCGATTTTCATGTATATGTAAGAATTTTTTTTTTTATGTATAAAGTATAAAGCTCGTAGTGTCCGTCTGTCCGTCTGTGTGAAAGACTTTGGATAGATTTTTAACCCTTTTTCCGTGATCCAATCGAGCTGAATTTTTGCAGGCAGAAATGTCTGTATCACGTCAAATTTTTAAAAAAATAGATTTTTATCAATTCTCAGATTTTCAGATTTTATCAATTCTCGGTTTTTTTGTAACGGTTTCAGTTCGTTAAAAACCCGTTTTTTTTTATTAATTTTGTTATATTAAAATTAAAAATTGTTACATTAAAAAGTTCAATGCTTTCAATGAAACTTAGGCCTTTTATTTTTGCGTTTGTAAGCATTTGTGTCAGTATCGCGACAAATAGACCAACAGTATTCGCCAAGCATATTCGTAATGTCTTGTCCTTTAAAGCGCTTTTCAATAGCCGCAATGTCCTAATGGAACCTTTCGCCATGCTCATCGCTACAAGCTCCTAAATCATCAGGGAAAAAATCTAAATGATTGTGAAGGAAATGGATCTTTAGCGACATTAATATGCCCATTTCGCCATATGCCGAAATCATTTCTGCGACAATATTTTTATAATTGGCAGCTCTTTTGTTGCCAAGAAACTGCTCAATAACGGCAACTGTGCCTTTCCATGCACGTTGTTCGATAGCATTCAATTTTGATGAAAATTCATTAGTTGCAACTATTTTTTTTATCTGCGGAAAATTGAAAACACCTTAAATCATACACATCATTAAAAAAAATAAAGTTACTGAATGACTTCTTAAAAAAATACCTGCATGAATGTTTGCGCCGCTCAATTTCGGAAAAATTTTGCGCAAACTTCCATATCGCCTCGCCATCACGATCCAGTTTTTTAACAAAATTTGATACGAGACCGAGCTTAAAGTGTAGTGGTGGCAAAATGATTTGAGATGGCTGCACCAATGGAAGATTCTCTATACTTTCTACGCCTACTTTGTAGCATTTCTGCGGCTTCCACTTAAATTCAGTGTAATGCTGATCTCTTTTGCGACCTTCCCATGTACACAAAATCCACGCTTAACACCCATGAGTAATCCAACCACTTTCAGATCGCAGCATATTTTCCAATTATGCTCTTGGTACTTCATCAGCTGTAATATTAATTCCATGCCTTCTAATGTTTCTTTGAGGTTTGTGGCATATGCGATCGGGACAGATGGATGTTTGTTACCGATATGAAGCAGCACGACTTTAAGGCTGTTGACCGATGCATCGATGAAAAGTCGCCACTCCTCTGAAATATGATGGTAACCAATTTTTGCAAACATCGAATCAATATCATAACAATAAGCCAGGTTTTGTCCCGATCTTCGTGCAATTTAAAAAATTCGTCATATGGAATAGTGCTACTTCGATCACGAGCGGCTGTTATTTTAAAATCAGCCGCCACTATATTTCACTGCTTAAAGCGTGATGCAAAGAGTTCCGCTGTTCTCCTCGACAAATTTCCGCCTCGTACAAGGTCATCGAAGTCGGCTTGCGTTACTAAATGCGGCACTGCAGTCCCAAGTTCACTGGGTGTTGGTACAAATTCCGATACTTCTGGACTCTCGCATCTTGCATTCGATGCAAGAAATGTTGATAGCATTGTTGGGACTACTGTTGGTTCTCCATAGCTTAATTCAGGAACATCATCAAAAATCTCCACTGAAACCGCTTTACGTTCTTCTGGTGAGTACAGAACCGCTGGAATAACTGATTCTACATTAGCGTAGCGAATTTTGTTGCGGCGAAAATATTGGTACCATTTAGTTTGAGTAAAAGTTACGCAAAAGTTGCACAATTCATCGCAGTGCTCCATACGTGGTAGCCAAATTGTTGGTACAGCGTACTTTATTGTTGACCTTCCATCAGTAAACTTGCACAAATTTCTATAGCAATAGTCGCACACGACTTTCGGAGTATAACACAAGTAAGGAAAATAAGCAGTTTTGAATATTTTCTGAAACGAATAAACCACTGTTTTCGTAATATTTTTCAAATTTTTACTTCGTGCGAATAAGCCACAAACGTAACAAAAGTTATGTCGAGTCAGGCACTGCATTTTTCGGAACGCTTTAGTAGTTTAAAAATTTGGAGTCCCTTCAAGTTATGCTGAAAAAAGTGAAAAAAAAAGATTAAAAAAAAAAAAAAAAATTCAGGAAAATCTGAGAATTGATAAAAATCTATTTTTTAAAAAATTTTACGTGATACAGACATTTCCAGGAGTTTGCCTGCAAAAATTCAGCTCGATTGGATCACGGAAAAAGGGTTAAAAATCTATCCAAAGTCTTTCACACAGGCGGACAGACGGACACTACGAGCTTTATACTTTATACATAAAAAAAAAATTCTGACGTGTACATGAAAATCGTCCATACACGTGTATTTTTTATTTTTTCTCCTCTTTCCGAAAAAGTATATTTGGTTCATAGGACAGGATGTGTGTAAAGCGGTGTAATATTGTTTTTCATTATTTCGAGCAGGTTCGCATTGAAAACGGGGTAAATCGGGCACCAATGTGCCAAGATATGTTCAAAAAGATGAATACACCTCTAAAAAAGATGTTAAAATTCAGTGTGCTTGTCGTAATAATTTATATATTGATTAGTTATTACCATATTAATGCTGTTAAAAATATGTTCTTTACATTTTTTTATAAATAGTGCAATAAGTCCGGATATTAATGTACATTTAAAGCCGATGTAGACGGTAAGAAAGGCTATGTAACATAACCCGAACGTATGCAGAACTGCGTGCTGAGCAGCAACCGTGAAGACCACAAAGCAAACACAGTCCAATTAGTTTCTCTTATTCGATAATAACAGATGCGGATGTCAACCGAGCTCAACATGTAGTGTAGTATTTATACCCTATAACACTATGTGGTCACTGTGTGGGCAATCAACGGAGAGTAGTATGATAACTTTTTCCAACGTCTGAGTGACGAAATTAAGGAAAAAAGCACACATTTGGCGAAAAGAAAATGCTGTTTCGTCAAGACAATGCAACACTTCTCACATCCAGTATTGCAATGGCCAAAATTAAAGTTCGAATAGCTTCATCACGCAAATTATTCGTAAGATTTAACTCTGTTGCAGTTGCTTAAGTAATTATGTATTTGAATCATTTTGTTTATTTTTTTGTTTCCAGTTTAGTTATGATTGGAATGTTGAATGTGGGCTGAGCTCGCCGGATTGGGAGGGTTCTTAACTAACTGAAACAGTGAGCTAACTGCAAGAGAATAAAAAAATTCATTCCAATGCAAAAAAAAATTATTAATAAAAAAATAAATCTACCGAAACTTCATTATTTTTTTTTTAATTTTTATACCCTATACCACTATGTGGTTTGGGTATAATGACTTTGTGCTGCTGTTTGTAACAACCAAAAATATTTGACCTAGACCCATCTTTAATTATACCGATCGAATCAGAATCACTTTCTGAGTTGATTTAACAATGTCCGTCCGTCCGTCCGTCCGTCCGTCCGTCCGTCTGTGTGTCCATGTAAAGCTTGTAATCAAACTGCAGGTCGCAAATATAAATATATTTTGACGAAATTTGGTGTATAAGCTTTTATCGGCCATGGGATGAACGCTATTGAAATTGGTGAGAATCGGTCCATGTTCAGACCTAGCCCCCATACAAATTACCCCTATGAAATCGACATAAATTACCATAAGATCCAAATTGTCATATAGATCTTACTCAAATTGGGTTTTGTATGCGTTCATTACGTCCATTAATGAGTAGTCCAAAAATTGTCCCTTTGGCCCCATATAGAGCTGCTTCCCGATCTTCACTTAAATCTATTAAAAAACAAAAATATTGCATTGATTCTTCTCAGATTTTGTTTGTATATATTTTTGCAAAATACAAGAGACTTTACCAAACATGATCAGGATCGGTCCATTTTCGGACCTAGTCCCCATATAGATATAGCATCCAATATGAATTTTTTCATATCTGCAGCCAAAAAAATTAATAAAAATCAGACTCAAATTTGGTTTTTGCTTATTTTCTATGTCCAGTTAGTTGGGCCTAAGAGATAGGACATGGTATAGGGTATCGTATAGTCGGTCTAGACCGACTATAATTTTCTTACTTGTTTTTTTTTACTTTATCTCTTATATCTAGTTACCTATCATTCCCATATATCAAAAGCTCAGTCTTCCATTTTTAAAGCATTTTTAAAAATTTTTTTATTAAAAAAAAAAAATGATCCTACTTGAACAATGGATAAGAAATAAAAATATTTATAATATAAAGCTAATAATAAAAAAAATTAGCACCTATGGAATTACAAAAAAACAAATCTTTAGCAAAAAAAAAAAATAAATTTTATAAAATAAATTGTTATATTATATTCACATTAATACCTACGTCTGTATTTATTTAGTTCATTTGTAAATTAGTATGCACGTTTATATGTTGTAACTTACATTTACTGATCCTTTTATTTTTTTTTTGTTTTTAAAGGATGACGATGGTACAAAAAAAAAATCCAATATATATATGATGAATTAATTAATTCCATTGGTTCAGAACATGCCGATGAATTAAGCTTAATGCACCTGCTTCAGTCTGTAGAGATAGAAGATTATTTTAATGCATCATAAAAAAAACTTTACAATTCGGGTTAAAAAAATATAATTCATTAAGTATCAAAATTACAACATAAAACCCATGCTATAAAAAAAGATTAACTTTACATACTAAAATCTTACAAAATTTTTATCTTATATGAGTATACTACTTTAAAATTATAGAAATAGTTTAGGCAGTTTTCTTTTCCTTTTTACATTAAATAATGATAGTGTTGTCGACACTAGCCTCAACGCTTTATTAAATCGTTACTGTTGTAATATTAAGACTGAGCTTTTTTAAAACTAAGCTTTCCAAAAAAAAAAATTTAGTGACGTCATAGCGACGCAGAAATAAATTGTATAATAAAATTTAATTTAGATGTGATAAATAGTTATTTCCTCAATACAATTGTATCAAGGTATTATACATAATTACGGATGCGATGAAATTCTTATACTTCTTTTGGTCCTTTTTATTACTGGTGCGGATTGAAGTGAGCTGTTGGTACTCCAGACGTTGTACTTAGAAGTAGTTGCTTCTGTTAATTTAGCTATAGTTTTTTCATTTGCCTTCAAGGGTTTTGTTGTAAAAATGTGAAAGTCCAGTTAAGGCTGTGTGGTTCTACCACAAGAAGTCCAATCCTTCTGATAGTTGCAACTTTTTTTTTTTGTGTTTTGAAAAACTCGTATATTTTATCAATTAAAAAAAAACAATTTAAATTTAAAAACTTAAATGTTGGATTCAAGAATCTTTAATTTTTCTTCAGAAATCAACCTTCGTATTTTCTGTCCAAACAAGAAGAGAACAAAAAAAAAACACCTTTCCGGAAATGCTGGCCAAAAAAAAAAACTTTTTATTTCTACACTATTGTATTTGACTATCTGTCAATCATCAGCGATGTATTTCAGATGGTATTATCGTCTTAAATTAGATGTTTTTATCCCAAAATTAAAGCAGTTGTTCAGACTCCCAATTTTATTATTTGGTTATAAAAAGTGGTGTATGTTAAGGCATATAATTATACCTGCCATGGTATTACTGTTCATAATCTGCTTTGTAAAATTATTCTAGCATGCTATACAAAATGTAAAAGTAGCTTTAAAGACTGGATGCTGAGTAAAAGCTTTAGTACTCACTCGCTAAAACAAAAGCAGGACTTTAATTAATTTAATTCTCTAAACTAACATTGAATATTAAAAAATTCTCGGCAACAACTCCCATGGATTATTTGCTATTTTCAAACTTGAAAAAATGGTTCGGTGGTAAAAGATTTGCCAACAATGCAGAGGTGGAGTCTAAATTTGATGGCTATTTTAAGGAGCTAGACAGTCCTTACGACAAACAAAGTATCGCTGGAAAAACTGTATTGAGCTAAAGAGGTTAAGTCGAGAAATAAAGAAATTTATCCCCCCAAAAATTTTGTGTTTTTTTTTTATCAGATCAGGTTGTTCTGGGATCGCCCTCGGTAACATCGGAAACGGAATAGGCAAATAAGGAAGAAGAAGACGACAAAACAAAAGGATGTACAAATTCATTAACAGTAACAAAAAAAAAAAAAAAGTAAGAAAATTATAGTCGGTCTAGACCGACTATACGATACCCTATACCAAGTGTTTAGAGACCATATCTCTCAGTCCCAACTAACTAGATATAAAAAAATAAGCATAAACCAAATTTGAGTGGGATTTTTATAATTTTTTTTGGCTACCTACCGATCCTGACCATGTTTGGTAAGGTCTCTTGTATTTTGCAAAAATATATACAAACAAAATTTGAGAAGAATCAGTGCAATATTTTTGTTTTTTGATTGATTTAAGTGAAGATCGGGAAGCAGCTCTATATGGGGCCTATGACTAAGAGTTGTCCCACAGAGAACATTTTTGGACTACTGATTAATGGATTTAATAAACACATACAAACCCAGTTTGATTGATTTATATGATAATTTGGATCTTATGGCAATTTAAGTCGATTTCATAGGGGTCATTTGTATGGGGGCTAGGTCTGAACATGGACCGATTCTCACCAATTTCAACAGCGTTCATCCCATGGCCGATAGAAGATTAAATACCAAATTTCATCAAAATATATTCATATTTGCGACCTGCAGTTTGATTACAAGCTTTACATGGACACACAGACGGACGGACGGACGGACGGATGGACGGACGGACGGACGGACATCGTTAAATCGAATCAGATAGTGATTCTCATTCGATCGGTATAATAAAAGATGGGTCTAGGTCAAATATTTTTGGTAGTTACAAACAGCAGCACAAAGTCATTATACACAAACCACATAGTGGTATAGGGTATAAAAAGCAAATAAGTTAAAAGAAAACAAAAATAAAACAACCCCTTCAATGTTTAGAGTTAGAAAACATATTCTAGAAATTAAATTAAATTTACGTCAATATTTAGTTAGGAAATCCTCCTACTGTATTACGGATACTAATCGATTTGGAATTGATTCCACCAGTTTCCTTGTGTATTCAGGCCTACTTATTTCCCATTGTTCCAATAGTACTCGTTTCACTTCATTTTTATACCCTATACCACTATGTGGTTTGGGTATAATGACTCTTTGTGCTGCTGTTTGTAACAACCAAAAATATTTGACCTAGACCCATCTCTTATTATGTCCGTCCGTCCGTCCGTCTGTGTGTCCATGTAAAGCTTGTAATCAAACTGCAGGTCGCAAATATGAATATATTTTGATGAAATTTGGTATATAAGCTTTAATCAGACATGCTGTTGAAATTGGTGAGAATCGGTCCATGTTCAGCCCTAGCCCCCATACAAATTACCCCTATGAAATCGATATAAATTGCCATAAGATCCAAATTGTCATATAGATCTTACTCAAATTGGGTTTATATGCGTTCATTACATCCATTAATGAGTAGTCCAAAAATTATCTCTTTGGCCCCATATATAGCTGCTTCCCGATCTTCAATTAAATCTATTAAAAAACAAAAATATTGCACTGATTCTTCTCAAATTTTGTTTGTATATATTTTTGCAAAAAAAAGAGACCTTACCAAACATGATCAGGATTGGTCCATTTTTGGACCTAGTCCCCATATAGATGTAGCATCCGATATGAACTTTTTCATATCTGCAGCCAAAAAAATTAATAAAAATCCCACTCAAATTTGGTTTTTGCTTATTTTCTATGTCCAGTTAGTTGGGCCTGAGATATAGGGTTTCTAAACGCATGGTATAGGGTATCGTATAGTCGGTCTAGATCGACTATAATTTTCTTACTTGTTATTGGATATTTTATATTTTCTTATTTCGAGCTCCAATTTATGCGACATATTTTCTATAACATTTAGACCTGGAGATTGTGAGGGCATTTTGATAACTCTTGGACACTTATGGAGTAGCCCTTCCCCTACAATTCCAGCAGTGTATTTGCAACATTAACTTTCCAATCTGAACCAAAAAGATTAAAGTTACTTTAAAAAGAAAATAAAGAGTTGTTCCAGCACGAAAGGGTTTTTTTCTCTTTTTTTCTTTAGCTAGTTGTGAGCGAAACTTAATCGAATAAGCTTTACTTTTTGGAAATGAATGACTTTACGTAAGACTCTGCAAAATGTCTTGATGTTGAGCTTAGTTGCGCTCATTTGTAAATTATTTCTAGATTTTTTGACAATCCTCCGCTCATCTCGTTGACAAACTAATTTCTGTTTGATATTTCTTGGCTTACAAATGATTGAGTTTTCATTATTATATTTTTTTATAATATTTTTTATTGTTCAACTAGATTTTTTCACTACAGTGTTTTACGATGAATTTTCGCAACTCCATTGAGATGTAATTACGAATTTTCCGAAACTCTTTTTTAATTAATTTACTGAAAAAATATGGAATGGAATTTCGTAAAAATCTTTCAAAAATTCCGTTACTTGCACCAGTTTTGTGGGTCACCGTGACATAAATTTCACTGGGGGGATGAGGAATTCCAGGTCAGTGTGGAAGTACTAGGCCTGCATAATAAAACCTCCAAAGGGTTTTTCGTTCTCAGGACAGCGTTTGTTGTGTGCTTAGTTTTTCAGCTATAACTCAAGAATCAGTGATGGTTTCTCATTTCATTCTTCAGCAAGTAGCTTCAATAAATCAAGTTGGACTAATTTTATCGAATGCGGTCTTAAAAAAAATTAAATTTTCCCCTGTTTTGAATAACATAACATATACCGGGCGTATGTTTGTTATTTATTAGAAGAGTGGAAGAGATGTAAACGCACGAGTGATATTTTTAATATTAAATGAAACATTTTTTTTTTCAATTTTTAACATGGATATATAAATAAAAATTATTTATTTAAGCCTTAGCAACAATTTTGTTGAAGAATAAAATGAGAAATCATCAATGGTTCTTGAGTTATAGCTGAAACACTTAGCAAACAAAACCTTAAGAGGTCGCTTGGCCTGAGAACGTTAAAACTTTTAACGTTAAACTTTTTAAAATGACCTAGAAAATGTTCCCCAGTTATCGTATTCTCTTTACTGTTTGGTTAATGTTTGCATAAGTCCATATTTTTTAATTTATATTATACGATATACAGTAAACTCTGAAATAAATATACTTTCATCTATCATTTGAATTACACTGTGGAACAAATTCAGGTTAGCAAAAGTTAGGTCGATTCTGAGAGTGAAGGGTGAAAATAGAGGCTAAATTAGAAGACCCGTATCGCGGCGTTTGTTTATGTTAGTTCGAATTTTTTTTCGAACCTTCGAACTTTGCAGTCAAATGCCGATTTTAAGCATATTGTTTATATGGTTTTTTTGCTATAACTCGTCGACTAATCGATATGTTTCAATCTCTAAAAGCCAAATTATTACTAGAAACCTCTGCAACAATTAAAATTTTTTAAAAAATTGATTTAGAAAATTTTTGTGGTGCTTATGAAGGAAAATGTTGGAAAAGTTATTTTTTTTCATGCTCTTTGAAAATATTTTCCACAAAACTAAGTCTTTTTTGCTTTCTGTTTGATCTATAATATGCTTCTCAGTTTCTTCAATAAATTTCATTTGAAGGTCGATAATTTCGTCCAACAGATATTCTGGAATTTCCTCTTCTTCCTCTTTTTCCTCGTCTTCCTCTTCTTCAAAGGTGTTTTTATACCACCAACAAATTTCAGCGAGTATTGCATATGGAGATTTCTTTCCTCTGTACCTGAAACGAAAATAGTTTTCAATCGTTAACATGTTTAAATTGTGCACTCTGACAAAAATATTAGAAAAATCTAGGAATTCTGAGTGCGGTAATGGTAATTGGACACTTGGCACTGCTACATAAGTTTTCTTCTTTGCTTTCCTTCTATTCAAAGTTTATGGTAGTTGATACATCCATAGCAATTTTCTTCTTGATGCGGGCTGTTGTCTAACCACATCATTGGTATACCAAAAGGCATAGGCTTCTTCTTTTCACTTTTCCATTTCATAAGAGTTGAATAGCAATTAAAGCAAACTTTTTTAGGGTCATAGTTTATAGTCAGTGATAAACTCTTGCAAGAAATGTTGTTTATAGGCTCATCGCTTGCTATGAAACATCCACAAACATTACAAAAATGGTCCATTTTACATTTTGGTTACGACATATTTAATACAATATATATTATACAATACTTTTTTTATTTTTATGAAACCGATTCACTTAACTTAAATCACTCACAAAATGAAATAAGTTCCAAAAAAATGAATAGCGAATTTTATCACCGAGCGAAAATTAAAAACCATCAGCTTCGGCTGAGTTTCGAGTCTGAACTGAATCTTCATTTTTGAAATTACTTGGCTTGTACGAAATAAAAAAAATCGCTACCTGTGCGGTGGTTGAAAACATAAAAGTTGTTTTACTAATTCCTAATTCTTGGAACTTCCCTTTTTAATTACTTCTACATAAATCGCTATTTATTTAATGGTTTTGGGATTTTTAACGCAAATTATCGACTAATACCACTTTCTTTTCAAATGAAATTTATTGAAGAAACTGAGAAGCATATTATAGATCAAACAGAAACAAAAAAAGACTTAGTTTTGTGGAAAATATTTTCAAAAAGCATGAAAAAAAAAATGTTTCCAACATTTTGTTTCATAAGCACTACAAAAATTTTCTAAATAAATTTTTTAAAAAATTTTAATTGTTGCACCGGTGTCTAGCAATAATTTGGCTTTTACAGATTCATTAGATCAATTAGTCGACGAGTTATTGCCAAAAAACCATATAAACAATATGCTGAAAATCAGCATTTGACTGCAAAGTTCGAAGGTCGATTAAAAAAAAAAATTCGAACTAACATAAACAAACGCCGCGATACGGGTCTTCTAATTTAGCATCTATTTTCACCCCTCGCTCTCAGAATCGACCTAACTTTTGCTAACCTAAATTAGTTCCACAGTGTTATCATTTGAATTATTTTCTCTGTGAGTAACTGTAAATAGAAATATAATATCATTGAAAAGATGTGATGCTAGAGCTGGAATAGTAATTAATTTAAGTGTATAACAGTCTTATGCAAGTTCTCAAAGAAACTACTGAGGCATAGCTTAATTACTCTTAGTTCAATTTTAACACTTAATGTATATATGTATATACAGGTCGTAGATTTGAACACTTTTTAATGAAATTTAGTATGTTAGCTTCTATTAGCCATGGCATGAACACTATTGAAATTGGCGAAAATCGGTGGATGTTCAGCCATAATCCCCATACAAATGACACCTATGAAATCGATATATCTCAGTTAAATTGGGTTTGTGAGTGTTTAATACACCCATAAAATAGTAGTCCAAAAATAGACCCTATATGATAATTCTTAATCATAAGGCTCCTTCACTTAAATCTACCAAAAAATAAAAATATTGCACAAATTTTTCTCAAATTTGGTTTGTATATATTGTTGCAAAATATAAGTGAGATTACCAAATATCGTCAGGATCGGCCCATTTTTCGACCTACTCCCCATATAAATATAGCATCCGATATAAACTTTTTCATATCCAAAAGAAACAAATTAATAACCTTGCCATTTAAATTTTGTTTATGCTTATTTTCTATATCCAATTAGTTGGGCCTAAGAGATAGGGTTTCTAAATGAATGGTATATAATTTTCTTACTTGTTTTTTTGACGCTTGATACCTCAGCATTACCACATTGCACCAGTAATGAACTTAACCATATTATTAGATATGGATATTTCAAATGGATATCTCACTATTAAAATATTCCTAACAGTGTATTTTCTAAAATCATAAAAAAAAAAATAAAATTATTATTCCATATATGAACTTTTTTAATAACAGCATTGAAGTAATAATAGTATCTAGTTCTGGACTATTTTTGATTGAAAGTTTGATTTTAATGTATAAAATTTATATATCTTATTTTGAAATAAGTATTTTAGCTTATTTAATAATTTAATTACCTAAAAAACTAATTTTCTGAACAACCATAAAAACTTTTCCTTTAAAAAAAAAAAAAAAATTAATATTATCATATATTTGAAGTGCATAAATTAAAATTGTGCATTTATTTGTCAGCTCCATTAACTTATAGTTAAATATTTTCTTGGCTTTCCAACTTTTCAGTTCTTCACAATCATAAAACCACATTAAAAGTGAAGATGAAATAATACAAATAGTGTGGAGAAACATTCAAGTATTATACACAACAACAAGTTGTTGGTAAAAAATTAATGATAAATTTATGCAAAATTCCATTATTATGCCGGAAAATGCAATTCGTTTGCAATTAATGTTTACTCAATAATATTATTTCTTAATAAAATTAAATGAACTAAGAATGAGAAATTTAATATACGTATATACTTGTAATTAAGTTAAATTTTCTATTATTTCTTCGGAGCTGTTTGCTTTTATGAAGTTTTCTTGTTATTATTTCTTTAGTTTAAAATTTTTTATTAAGAATTATTGGCTCTCGTAAAAGGTTTTTGTATGGCTTTGAAACAATTGAGATAATCAGCCAAGATAAGGTTGTAACTGTAGTGGATATTAATGATAATAATTTGAAAATTGTGTATTTTGCTTGAGCTGACATAGAAGCATTTACTCTTTGTGCGCTGCTGTTTACCTGCATTATACATTAGTGTTCTGGTTTATTTTGAAATGTCTTTTTAAGTCACTTGTTCTGTATGAGTTTAGTTACCACTTTAATGTTACCACTTGTTCTTGTTTACATTATATAATTTTTTTTCTCCATTCAAGTCTATTCGAATACATATATATAACTATACGTATGTATGAGATTATACAAGCATCTGTCTACCTGCAACTATACTTACAATTGGTATTGTGTACAAATCTATTTTATCATAAACTTTATACCACAGTCTTTTCAGAGCATATCCTGTACTTGTATGTTTCCAACATGTTATAGTATTTAGTTTCAACTTGTATTTATAACACTCGTAAACTTTCTTCTTAGTTAACAATAGGTGATTGGTTTTCTGTACTTGTTTTTCTATACATTGGCAGGATAATCAAGGTTTCTCTTGTTATATGTATTTACTAGTTGGTTAGTTCATTTTAAATGTTTACACATAAGTAGTAGATTGCAAATAAAATGAAAAATGATAAAAATAATTTTTTGTTAAATATCTTAAGCATGCGTATTAACTTGCAAGTAGGAGTGCTAAATTCGGCAAAAAGCTTTAATTAAACACATTGGGATATACTATTTATTATAACAAAATTGAAGAAGAATATATTATGAATTAAAATTATTTTTTAGAAAGGCACTTTTTCAAAAAACTTATTTTTTTAAAATAGCATTATAAAATACAATAAATATTAAATATTTTTTTATAATATTTATGAAATCGTTTATGTGTATTTGGTAGGTATGAGAATATGTCATAAGCTATATTTCATATCGCTGGGTGAATAGGGCGTGGCTACTCCCATAAAAAGTGAATTTTAAATATCGTTATATTAGCCGCACCGAAAATGGGCAGGGACGGATAAGTGGGAGTGGCACCTCCCATTCAAGTTTATATTACATGTCATATATCTGTGGTTACAAGTGATAACCGCCTAAGTCGCTTAAGAACGATTTGAATTATGGATGCTATCATATTCTACCAAAAAAAAATTTATATTTACCTGAGATCCCCAATTTCTCTAACACTGTTTTTTAAAAAGTTGTTAATGAAAACACACTGACCGAAGTCGTAATGAAGCCTCATTACATTTACATAAAAAGCTATTTTTCTCGAAAGCATGTTTTTTGACTTAGGCGGTTAATGCTTGTGACCACAGATATCTGGAGTGCTGTAATAGTGAGAGCACAAAAAATCGGCGTGGTCGGTGCAATAGGCGTGGTACCGCCCATATCAAGTAAATATATTATATCATATAACTGGAGTGCTATAAAAGCCTTGCTTGACATTTAGATCACTCCGTGGCTGTGCGCGACTATGCGTGACTATGAGTGACTGTGCGTTGCTATGCGTGATTCTGCGTGACTACCCCAAAGTTAATCTGTAGCCACAACAAGACTATGGGCCAAATTTCAGATCAATTGGATAAGGGGGAATATGGGTTGCCCCACGACAGACAGACAGACAGACAGACAGAGAGTATGAGTTAAAAGAGAGAGTTTAAAAAGATATAAATACTGGCAACTACGGCCATGGACTCAAAGTATTTTTGTAGAACAGATACTTTTTTAAAAAAGGTACTTTTTTGAAAATGGTTATTTTTTTAAGCAAAGATGCTTTTTTAAGCAAAGGTAGTTTTTTAAGAAAAGATACTTTTGAGAAAGATATCATATTAGAAAGTAACTTAAAAAAGCATTAGTTTTTTAAAGAAAGTGTACTTTTTTTAGGCAAATGTACTATTTTAAGAAATGTTACCTTTTTTAATATAATTTACTTTTTTAAGTAAACGTACCTATTTTGAGAAAAGTTACTTTTTTAAGAAATGGTACTTTTTGAACAAAAAGTTGGTTTTTGAAGAAACGATTTTTTCAAGAGAATGCTTTGTTATGAAGAGATAATATTTGAGGTTTTTTTTTTTAATAAAATGTACTTTTTTGAGAAAAGGTTCTATTTTAAGAAAATAAATTTTGTCTTTCAAAACCATGCTTATTTATAAAATAAAACATTTAGCGGGGGAAAAATTGGATAATATTGTTAATCATTATTTAGAGCAGGTTGGTATTGCACATGAACGCTACCAAATCATTCAAATTTACTTTGAAAGTCAGTCATCGATTAGCGCAACTTCCGTTGTCATTTGAGAGAGACTCCTTTGAAATTGAACTGTTGATAGATTTTTTTTTCGTTTTTTTTAAGCCTAATTCCGCGAAGCCGAGTGTCTGCAGATTCAAATTTTTGGGTCCAGGGATAAGCCGTATTTGGCTAGTTTTGCAGCGACAGACCAAAGCGTCTGGTGGGAATCGAACCCACGACCCCTGCGTGTTAGGCGAGCACGCTACCTACTCAGCTACCGGGGCGCTTATGTCGTACCACATACTAGAGTGTAATGTAATAACACCAGTACGTTGAAGGAATATGTGTACTGAATTTCGCAACTGTAAACAAAAGTAGACCCATATTTATCGATTCGTTGTAGGTCGCAGGATTTCGGGCTCCGTGGAAATTTTTTCACAAATTTCTTGGTCTACACTCACATAAGATCCAGCGGATGCAGGGATTAATGTCACGAGACCATCATATGTGTCGTTCTTTTGCCGTTTAGTCCTTAGCACAGTTGGAAACTAAAGCAATGTTTTATCGCAAAATTGTGTTCAGTTTATTTTTGGCTTAAGAGGTTTGTTAATAAACAAAACTGTTGTGTATGGTGTGAAGCCAATCTACAATGGACCCTACGGATTGCAATATATCCAGAAAAATTCACCGAATGTTATGCTTTTCACGCCGGTGGCATCATCGGACTTTATTTCTTCAAAACTGAAGTCGAAACTCGCATTGCGGTCAATGGAGTCCATTACGGCAAGATGATTTTTTGCTGGTAAATATGGAAGAAATTGATTCAGGCGAGACTTGGTTTCAACAGGATGGCGCTACGTACCGTATGGCGACCGCAACAATCGAGTTATTGAAAGCACAGTTTGGCGATGAGTCGATTTCGAGAAATGGACCTGTCAATCGGACTGCAAAGTCGTGCGATTTGACACCTCTCAATTATTTCTAGTAGGGCTACGTAAATATACTGGTTTATTCTGATAAACCAGCAACAATTGCCGCTTTTAAGGCCAATATTGTTCGGGTTATTCGTGGAATACGCCCAGCATTGCTCGAAAAAGTGGCCCAAAATTGGAAGTCCAGGATGCGTTTCGTCAAGAACAACAGCGGTGGCCATATGTACGAAATCATTTTCGAATGGTAACACCATGTACTTTAGAAAAAAGATATCCTTTTGATGAAAATTTAAATTTTTGTGTTATTTTTTACAATTTCAAGTTCTATCGGATTAAAAAAATACCTTTAATATATACATGCATATGTACGGCGATGCATACGCATTCGTGTTTGCTTGTTGTTTTCATTTTTCTTTGTACATGTTCGCACAATAAACAAAAATAACTAGTAAACAAAAATATAACAACTAGTAAACGCTGATAAACAAACATCAGTGCATAAAGTCTGGTCATTATACTTTGAATTCTAACCTTTTTTATCTCTTAGTGATTAAAAACTTGGTTATAATATTGTATTTTGAACACGTGTGGAGGTTATGAAAGTTTCGGCACGGCCGAATTAAATACTTATTTAAGAAAAGTTACTTTTTAAGAACAAGTGTTTTTTATGAAGAATCCTTTTTAAGCTTTTTTTGTGAGAGGTTCTTTTTTAAGAAAAACTACTTTTTAAAGAAACGAAAGTTTTTAATAAAATATAGTTTGAAAGAAAGATCCGTTTATGGAAGTTACCTCTTTAAGAAATGGAATTTTTTTAAAAGAAATTGGTACTTTTATGCGAAAAGTTATTTTTTAAGAAATGGTGTTTTTTGCAGGAAAACGCGCTTCTTTAAGAAGAGGTTGATTTTAAGTTTTTTTTTTTTAATAAAAAGTACTTTTTTAAGACATGGCAATCTTTTAAGTAGAACAATTTTTTAAAATTTAAGTAAATTTTTTTGGAGTTTCCTTTGGAGTCTACATATTAAAATTAATATTTATAAATTGTTATATAAATGATACTACTTCCCCCATTTTTTTAACGGGTTTTCCCCTTTAGAGTAGGAGGAATTTGAAAAAAATTCTTTTTTGGCCGATGTTGGATTTTTTCCATTTTTGACCATTTTAATCCCATAAGCGATCGAAGTTAAATAATGCACACTTCGATGATGTTTGCTTCCTCACTGAGACTTTATAAAAATTTCATATTTTTTAGATTCAATTGGAATCTAACATAGCAATTTCCTTATTAATGGAATTTTAAGTTCCAAATTTTAAGTTTTTTGCTACAAATAAATTTGAAATACGGCGTTATAATTTAAAATACATTCTTTCAGAAACTGGCTCTTATTGAAAACTCCTCCCTTTGGTTTTCCACCAACAATCCATATCTAAAATAATCTATTTTTAATTAGTATATTTTTTCAAATTTGTTACTGCGTAATTAGTTAAGGCGTCATCAGTACTTCTTGTGAACTATCTAATTGTTAGCATGAAGTAAAAAGTTTTTCTTCATCTGATTCTTGTCTGTGCAATTTTATTTTTATCAGGAAATTATGAAAATACAACCTTTTTTCTAGTTTGTTGTTTGAAAATGCCATGTTTTTGTTTTCTCTTGTTTTCTTTGTCTTCGCAGCCACTAAAGTGTAACCAACATAAGTTTCTTTTGTTGTCTTTTCGACGATATTAAAAAGAAAAACAAAAAATAATTCAAAAACTTATAGTGCATGTTCGTTCAATTGGAAACCAATGGGGAGAATAATGAAAGTAAGTTTTCTGTAAATTTTGCTAACATAGCCTAAAAACTTTTGCGATTTTTTCTGCCTTTCCTATAGAAGAGTTTCTGCGAAAACTAGCCTTAATGTGTTGAAAAGAATTTATAGTACGTAATTGTTCATTCTATGGTAACTTTGAAGGTCATAAGAGAAAATGTTGTTTCAAAAATTATGTGTATGGTGGTTGGTTATTTTTTGTGGTTTTAAGAGGTGTTCTTAAAGGAAATAGAGAACAAAAGTCCGAATTTACATTTATATCATTCAATTTAACTGCAAAATATTAATGTTTTATGTATGACATAAAGTCCTTTGGGTTTTAGAATATAAATTTTTGTTTGTTTTTAAAACTTCCATAAATTCCTTTTTTTTTTTGTTTCTTTTCAGGTAAGTGTTTCGTATTAACGATAGCAGTTAGAATAAGTGTCAAAACTTAATGTGTTGGACAGGTAAATGTCGATCTAGTTAAATCCATGCAGAACAATACCAAAGGCACTCTTGATACCCTCCACCCGTGGCCGAAACACAATATTACCAAGGTTGTCAACACTAAGAGACAAAAGGCTACATTTCAAATTATAATGGCAAAATTTTTTACAATGATGTTTAAAATTAATAAGATAATCAATGGAAGTTTTTGGTATTTACGTGCTTTGTTAAATGAAAGCAATTATTAAATGCAGTGAGCATAAATGTAAACACATACAATTATATTGTTATTTATTTATAATTTATTTAAAAAATTTTGCAATCATAATTAATAAATTATGAGGGTATATACAGATATATTTATTATATTAGGCACTAACGACAAAGGTTTTTGACCTAAATTTTTATAAACATGAGGTATAATTTTATATAAGGTGATATATATTATAATATTTAAGAATGTTTTTTTTTACCAAATTTATATTTTCTATATTTACATTTCGTAGCAAATCGGGTAAACATAGTTGATGGTTTAGCTTATGATGGCTGTGTTGTATAGAGGACAACTTTCTGGTCTCGATCCAATAAAAATATATCGATGTGTTATATATGTACACAGTGTCGTTGAAGCAAGCGAAGGTTTGATAAAAATGAGAACGAAAATGGCCAACGAGATCTTATTCGGGACACTACATACATTCGAAAAATCGCGAAGCGGAAAACGGAGTTGATTATATGTAGGGTTTTCCAAAAACTTTCCGAAAAAAATAAATGCGCGATAGCTTGGATCAATATGAACCCCTAACGTCTTCGAGTTATTGAATCTCAAAGATATATACATTTGTGAATGCATTTCTTAAATTTCAAAAACAACTTTCAATTTTTAAATAAATTTTCTTTGAATTAATTGTTAAAAAAAATTTTTTCTTTATTTTTTTTACAAATGCTCAAAATGAGAGCCATGCATGGTGGTGCATTTTACATATCGTCGCCTAATTTCAGCGGTAGTAACATCCAGCGTTATTTCTTCCTGAATAGTTTGAAAGACCTCGTTTATTTTGTGTTTAAGTTGGTTGCATGAAATTATTTCTTCATTATAAACCAACTCTTTTGCCCGACCCCAAACATAAAACTCTAACGGTGGTAGATCCGGAGACCTCGGTGGCCATTTGATTGGTCCATTGCGTCCAATCCAATTTGTACCAAAACTACTGTTTAAAAAGTTCTTGACTACAATGCTAGAGTGTACGGGACAACCGTCTTGTTGAAAGGTAATTCCGGCTAATGTTGCTAATGGCACATTATCGAGAGCGTCTCTAAGTTCGTTTTGGAGGAAATCCATGTACAATGTTGCATTTAACCGAACTGAGGCCTGCCCAAAACATTGAGACTAAAACGGGTTTGTGCTTTGTTTGCAGTTTTTTGTGCGGATTTTCTTGCGCGTAAAAATGTAAAAAATTGAACCTTCTCGGTTGAATATGGATTCATCCCTCTATAGAATTTTTAAAAAAAAATTTTATTTTGTGCGTCTTTCGCCAACATTAACGTACAAAACTCAATTCGCTTTTCACAATCACCTTCGTGCAACGATTGTACCGGTGCGTAGTGATACGGATGGAGCTTGTGATGTTTTTAAATTCTAAACACCTGAGATTGTGGTATTTCCTTTGTTTTAGCTATTTTTCTTACACTTTTTGTTGGGTCTTGCAACACAGCTGCCAAAACAGTTTCTTCTGCATTCTGTTGAAAGCCCCTTGTTCTGTCACCCCTGCATTTATTAACGCAACCTGTCTCACGAAGGCGATCAAACGTACTGTTGAAGACGGTGTGGTGGGGAACATCTCTTTGGGGGAAAGCTTCAGCATACATACGCTGTGCTGCCAATGAATTCCCATCAGCTATAATAAAAAACGAAATCCGTATACTCAGAATTTGAAAATTTCATCGCGAATCGAATTTAAAGGTACACGAAAATAAAGAAAAATGGAAAAAAAATTCACAATTTTTTTTGACACATAATTCAGATAAAAATGTTTAAAAAAAGTAAGTTGTTTTAAAATGAATTAAATGTATTTAGAAATGCATCTTTTTTTGAGACGCTAAGCTCGAAAACGGTAGCCGTTAGAACAGTGGTGCTAGAACAAAAAATATTCACATTGATCCAAGCTATCGCGCATTTAATATTTTCGGAAAGTTTTTGGAACACCCTGTGTATATATTATTATATTCGTAGAAATATCATTAACGTGGTATCGAAATTTCCAGATAAAGATCAAGAAATAATTGCGTCAACTATATTGCTCAACAAAGTTAAATCGTTACCTGGCCGGTTTGCGAAAGATAGTGAAATAACTGTAGCAGCATCCGGAAAAGAGAGTAAATTCTTATTGGTTCACTGTTGAGGGCTTGGATAATTTTCAGGTTTGTGACATATTTTTTGTAAAGTAACTGACAAAGGCTTACAATGCTTGATTTCCAGGAGAGCACGGGTGCCTCATTGAATTACACTGTGGAGCAAATTCAGGTTAGCAAAAGTTGGGTCGATTCTGAGAGTGAGTGGTGAAAATAGAGGCAAAATTAGAAGACCCGTATCGCGGCGTTTGTTTATGTCAGTTCGAATTTTTTTTTAATCGACCTTCGAACTTTGCAGTCAAATGTCGATTTTCAGCATATTGTTTATATGTTTTTTTTTGGCTATAACTCCTCGACTAATTGATATTTTTTTCAAGATGTAAAAGCCAAATTATTGCTAGAGGCCTGTGCAACAATTAAAATTTTTAAAAAAATTGATTTAGAAAATTTTTGTGGTGCTTATAAAGCAAAATGTTGGAAAAATTATTTTTTTTTCATGATTTCTGAAAATATTTTTCACAAAACTAAGTCTTTTTTGCTTTCTGTTCGACTTACAATATGTTTCTCAGTTTCTTCAATAAATTTCATTTGAAAAGAACATAGTCTTAGTCAATAATTTGCGTTAAAAATCCCAAAACCATTTTAAATAAATAAGATTTAGGTAGAAGTAATTAAAAAGGGAAGTCTCAAGAATTAGGAATTAGTAAAACAACTTTTTTTGTTTTCAACCACCGCACAGTGGATATTATAAGGTGAATGCATCTCATAATTTATTTTTGCAAATGTTTGAAATTAACCATAAAACAAAATCTATCGTAAAGCTAAGATGTCAAGCAATAATTATTTTCAGAAATTATAGTTATTATGTCAACAGAAGTATTCGAAAATGGCGACAGAACACACTACTTTCAACTTTAAAGATTTGGGGAAATAAAATTATACTATATTCAAGGGCATATTTTTAATACTTATAATTATTGTTTTTAGGATTGTTGTACCTTGTTGGAAAGGGTAACTTGACTAGATTTTATTTTTTTATGAGTTTTGTACATAGTGTTAGCAGATTTGAAATTTATTCATTTGAAATATATAATGTTTTTTGGCTCACCTACGCCAAGTTGACTAGGATTTCAACTGTTGGCGCCGTTTGCCGCCGATCTAGTTTTAGCATCGAATTAAAGCCTAACTTATTATCTAAAAGATATTTCAAAACTAGCTGCCTTTTCGTGCCTATAAACAAATGGCATGCAAAAATGTTGAGCAACTCAGAAATTAAAAAAAAAAAAAATTGTAAATTTAATTTTTTTATCTTTGCAGTTTTACTTTTCTTATCAAACAAGAAAATAATTTACGTGATTTGTCAAACAAAAAAACAACGGATTTAAAAATGAATAATTCAAAGTGCTCTATGCGCCTATTAATTGTTGCCTATTTTGAAAATGATAAGAATATGTTAAGTGTTACTAAGTTTTTACGAAAAAAACTACCAGTTTTCAGAAGAAAAAATACAACTAATATTAAAAAAAATTCAAAAATCGGTAATACCAAAGTTTAAAAAACGTTGGCAGAAGGCGAACAGAACTGGTAAAGTGTTCCTTGAAAGAAATGAAGATTGGTTAAATATTGAATTTTTTTTAACTTCCCCAGCAACAGGTAAATCCTTAAACTCTTTACAAAAACGAGGAAGCCCATCAGACATCGTCGAAATAAACAAAAAAACGTAAAAATACTTCCTTATGTAAAGATAATGGATTATATTATCTTCATGATGCGTATACCCAAGGACTGCGGTCAATTGGTAAAGTAGATAAAGCAAAAATTATTGAACTATTGAGGTCTTTTTCAAAAGCCAAAAAGAAGGAGGTTCTAAAAACTCTGCAAGAGTCTGAAATTTCTCAAGCATTTGATGAATTGGAGGCATTGAGTGTGTATATTGATTTAAATTTAACAAAAGCATTTATTGTATTTAAGAAATCTTTTTTTGGAAAGAAAATTCCCTGTATTTCCACCATACTATAAAATTCAGAAAGCAAAACAAAGTTGCTATCCACCCTCAGCATCAATAGAAATTACAAACACGTATGCTAAAGTAAAATATTTACAAGATCTACTTGATCACACAACAGCCATGGTAATGATAGAGTCTGTGGAAATTAAAAATCTTCAAGGATTAACTCTGTACTGTAAATGGGGGTGTGATGGTTCGTCAGGACAAAGTGAATATAAACAACAATTTTCCGAGGAATCTAACATAATTTGTGATGCTAATCTGTTCATTACTTCATTAGTGCCTATTAAACTTGTAGATGAAGATACTGGCTATATTCTCGAAAGTGTTCACTATCTGCCACTAATGAAGACGTTTTTAATAGACTTCTCTATACCTCCGATCCATATGTGACGAGCATCAGAAAACCACCCGTAAATCTTATAAAAAATTTTCATGAAGACACTTTAAAACTTTTGATGTTTCCACATTTTATAAGTGATTCTGAAGAAGGAAACTGAATGACTAATAATATAAATCTCATTTCTTAATATAATAAACGTAACTTGACATATTTCTTAAAGTAATATTTTTGTTTATATTTTATTGTTTACTATGAATTATATATATATTTTTTTTAATATCACAATTAATACAATAATCGTAACTTGACCTATTACTTAAAGTAATATTTAATTTAAGATTTTATTGTTTACCATAAATTATAATTTTTTTTTTTTTTTAATATTACATATTTTTAAAAAACTGCAAAAAAATGCAACCATTGACCCTTGTAAATATTGAGGCTTAAAAGTCTACGGAAAAACTAAAAAAGAAACAAAAATGTATTTTTAACTTTTTTTATTATGATTCGATTTTTATGATTTAAAATACAAATTAAAGTTTAAAGTTTAAAGTCCGCCAAAAAAAAAAAAACTTACACAAATACTCATCCATTCGAAAGTTACAGATTTTTGATCCGAAAATGAACAAAATTTTCCACTGTGCACCGCACAGGTAGCGATTTTTTTTTATTTCATACAAGCGAACTAATTTCAGGAATGAAGATTCAGTTAAGACTCGAAACTCAGCCGAAGCTGATGTCTTTTAATTTTCGCTCGGTCGTGATAAAATTCGCTATTAATTTTTTTGGAACTTATTTAATTTTGTGAGTGATTTAAGTTAAGTGCATTGGTTTCATAAAAATAACAAAAAAAACATTGTTAAATATATGTATATTGTATTAAAAATGTCGGAATCAAAATGTAAAATGGACCATTTTTGTAATGTTTGTGGACGCTTCATAGCGTTATCACCAAACTGTGCTTCCATTTGAAATAAGGTAACTATAGTGTGTGCATATTTTGAAATCCTAGATTTTTCTAATATCTTTGTCAGAGTGCACAATTTAAACATGTTAACCATTGAAAACTATTTTCGTTTCAGGTACAGAGGAAAGAAATCTCCAGATGCAATACTCGCTGAAATTTGTTGGTGGTATAAAAACACCTTTGAAGAAGAGGAAGACGAGGAAAAGGAGGAAGAAGGGGAAGACAAAGATGAAATTCCAGAATATCTGTTGGACGATATTATCGACCTTTCTGATGATGATGACGATGACCAAGATATTAGAGAGAGCAGTGATGTTGATCCATAGCCGCCTGCTAAACACCAACTGGAAAAATCATTAATTTAATTTATTTAATTTTTTTACTTAAAACTTTTCATAACTAACATTTCAAAAATATATTTTTTTCCATATTTTTATAATTTATTTTTGAATGTTTCTTCAAAACCAACACTGAACAAAATTGGTATATAAAAAATGAGAAGTAAATTAATATTAAGCTGGAAAACGCAAGTTTTGTATTATGATTGTTTTCTTTTCAAATGAAATTTATTGAAGAAACTGAGAAGCATATTATAGATCAAACAGAAAGCAAAAAAGACTTAGTTTTGTGGAAAATATTTTCAAAAAGCATGGAAAAAAATAATTTTTCCAACATTTTGCTTCATAGGCACCACAAAAATTTTCTAAATCAATTTTTTACAAAATTTTGATTGTCTCTAGCAATAATTTGGCTTTTACAGATTAAAAAAATATCAATCAGTCAACGAGTTAGAGCCAAAAACCATATAAACAATATGCTGAAAATCGGCATTTGACTGCAAAGTACGAAGGTCGTTTAAAAAAAAAATTCGAACTAACATAAACAAACGCCGCGATACAGGTCTTCTAATTTAGCCTCTATTTTCACCCCTCACTCTCAGAATCGACCTAACTTTTGCTAACCTGAATTTGTTCCGCTGTGTTATATGAATAAATTCTTGAATTTTCTACGCTTCATTGTCGGCCTAAAAGCGGTCCCCCCACAGTACAATTTATTTCTCCAAAATACGTCTACAATGCTTGCCGATTTATATCAAACGATGTTTTTGAATTCGACATTTGTGATAAGAACAAAAAACTCAAAGAAAAGCGCCCTGTGGTCTGGGCAAATGCAGAAGCCATACTTGAAAAAGTTATAGAAAAAAGAGACCTTTGTGGCAATTATTCATTTAAATTGATGGCAGACGGAGGGCAAGGGTTTTTCAAAATTTCGCTGACTATTCAACCTGAGTATGAAGATTCACAAATTGATTCAGAGATATGTGGCCGTAAGCGAATTTTGTATTCAAATGGTGGTATAGTATGCCAGGAATCGAAATTGTTTAGCGTTCGTAGATTAATTATGTTGTGTGCAGTACCCCAAATTAAAGAAAGTTACGATAACTTGAAGCTTCTTTTCGATCTGATTAAGATTAATGATATCCCCTTCAAGTTTTCTTCAGATATCAAAGTTCTATCACTTATAAATGGGCAACAAACGGCGACTGCTTCATTCCCTTGTCCATATTGTTCCAGTTCTTTGAATACTCTGAGAAATTATGAAGCTCTAAAAGCCGAAAGTCAGGAAAGTTCTCGTCGACTGAAAACATATGGGGATCTAAAAGGAGATTATGAACACTTTTGTACTTTGGGAATGAAAACAAGTGAGAAAATTATAGTCAGTCTAGACCGACTATATGATACCCTATACCATGCGTTTAGAGACCCTATCTCTTAGACCCAACTAACTGGACATAGAAAATAAGCATAAACCAAATTTAAGTGGGATTTTTATTATTTTTTTTTGGCTGCAGATATGAAAAAGTTCATATCGGATGCTATATTAATATGGGGACTAGGCCCAAAATGGACCGATCCTGATCATGTTTGGTAAGGTCTCTTGTATTTTGCAAAAATATATACAAACAAAATTTGAAAAGAATCAAGGCAATATTTTTGTTTTTTGATAGATTTAAGTGCAGATCGGGAAGCAGCTCTAAATGGGGCCTGTGAGTAAGGGTTGTCCCATAGGTATAATTTTTGAACTACTCAGTAATGGATTAATAAACGTATACAAACCCAATTTGGGTAAGATGTATATGATAATTTGGATCTTATGGCAATTTTTGTCAATTTTATAGGGGTCATTTGTATGCGGGCTAGGTCTGAACATGGACCGATGTTCACCAATTTCAATAGCGTTCATCCTATGGCCGATATAAGCTTATATACCAAATTTCATCAAAATATACTCATATTTACGACCTGCAGTTTGATTACAAATTTTATACGGACACACAGACGGACGGACGGACGGACGGACACACGGACGGACATCCTTAAATCGTATCAGATAGTGATTATGATTCGATCGGTGTAATAAAAGATGGGTCTAGGTCAAATATTTTTGGTAGTTACAAACAGCAGCACAAAGTCATTATACCCAAACCACATAGTGGTATAGGGTATAAAAACAATGGCGGAGCAGTCTTGTAGTACCATTCCCGAGCCATTATTTAAAGAGAACGATGATGTCTGTGTTCTCGAGAAATGTGTTGTCCCAGAACTGCACATATTGCAGGGCATTGTTAATCATCTCTTCTGGAAAGGATTAGTTCCTCTACTTGGTCGAGAACTAAATTGAGCTGGTTTCCATAAATAACCATGGAGACACTTTCGAGGGAAACGCTTGCAGAAGATTGTTAAAAGAAGCAAATAAGCTTTATGATCCATATTTATGTGTGGATATTGGGGTTCTACAAATAACCCCATTTGTATCCGCTTTCAAAGCAATGATCAAAATTGTCGATAATTGTTTTTCCGTTATGAGATCCAACGATTCCGAGTTGGAATAACTAACGGAAGAATTTGAGAAAATGATCCTTGCGACCGGTGTCAGCATTACTTTGAAAATATATATCATTTTGGATCATCTCAGAGAATGTCTTGCCTATTTCGACGATGATGTTGGGTTGGGATTCTGGTCTGAGCAAGCAGGAGAGATCTGATCCTTTGTATGGTCAACGGCTTAAGCGAACAGTTATAGAGTTTCCTTCTACTCATCTATAACCAATACATTTAGCTGATAAAGTTTGTTATATTGTTTTCATGTCTTAATAATAAAATAGTTTATGATTCATTAATAGTATTCCCTGTATTCATTACAATGATTTATCAGATGAGTGAGAGGGTGTATGTATAGGTACATATACGCATAAATAGGTATACATACGTTGAAGAGTAAGGGTGCACCGTAATTCTATGGTTACTCTTCTAACTAAAAGAACTAAAGAAATTTTCTGCCAAATTGACTATATATAATCAGCCCCGATTTCCGCTTCGTGATTTTTCGAATATATGTAGTGTCCCGAATAAGACCTCGTTGGCCGTTTTCATCCCCATTTTTGTCAAACCTTCGCTTGCTTAAACGCCACTGTGTGTAGGTATGACCCTAGCTTTAATCTGGTGTAGTTTTGTAAATACAACCTTGACGCATTAGGCGGATATGTTCATTTTATTTTATTGGGGTTGATGATTTTGTTGTGATGCTCATAGTTTGCGCATTAATCGATTTTTATTTGGTTAATGTTATATGACATAATTTTGTGAATGTCTTTTTTGTTTGTAGAGCGATATTCTATAATTGGTGCATGTACAGCATATTTGGCCGCTTTATCGGCTAATGTATTTACCAATACACCAATATGAGTAGGAATGCACATGACTTTAAATTTGGTTGGATACTTGATTAGGATATGTCCCTAATTTTAGAGATGATTGAATTTTTTAAACTCTTGCTTTTAACTTCTACTCTCTGCCTCATCCAATTGATTTGAAATTTGGCCCATATTCTTGTTGGCACAGTCACGGAGTGTTTTAAAATCTATTTCCCCTTATTCTATCGATCTGAAGCTTTGTCGATAGACTAGCTGTGAAAAAAGACTAACTCTGTCATACACTCAGAAAAAAGATTGGTTGGAATTCGGTTACAACTAGAAAAATTTGATAAAGTAATATGAATTTTTATTGTATTTCTTTAATATTTAAAAATACAATAGATATTCTTTTATAACTATCATATAAACATAACTAATTTAAAATAAAAGTATCTAAGCCAACAAAATTAGTTCCATTTAACAATCAATATCTTTTTACAAATTTCTAGATTAATTTCATTGAGGCAACCTAATAAAAACAACAATAATATGCGTCAATCATAATTATTCGCGACTGCAACTACCAATTCTATTTTAACAACATATTTCAAATCGAAAATATTTTAACAGATATTGTAACAAATAATTGGTTAGCGTACAACATATAAAATTTGTATTAAGAATTGTCTTTCGGTTATAACAATAGAACCCCAAACTATTAAAATATTTTGGTATTTCTAATCGAAAGGAAATTGCTCAGTTGTGAATACCAAAGAAAATATTAGAATATGATTTGCCAGACCGAATTTATGGATTTAATTTGTCATATGTTAAATAAAATTAAATGAAAAAGAAGAATAAAGAAATGTTGTGTGATAATTTAATTGTAACGTGTAAAAATAGTTTAAAATTATTTATCAACAAATATCCATTACTTGGGAACCTAAAGAAGTCAGTCTATATAGGCATGAGTTTTTTCGTGGTATGTATTACTACAGTTTACAAAACCAGAACGCATTCGGTACATGAAGATAAATAGTTTCGATTGCCATATTGCAATTAATTAATAATTCCATTCGTGATTGTCAGCTTTTCATTTCGGCAGCAACTCGTAATTTAGCAACACAAATTCAATTGTATGGCACGCGTCAAGTATATGAAAATACTTTCGAAGCCAGTATTAGCGGTGCAAACTTTTAAGAGGACATACGTGTAAATAACCTGGAACCTGGTTATCACGTTGCGAGCAGGTATGATTAACCGCAATGTTATACACCCGCATTAAATAAATTGTTTGTAGTAGACGAGGCGTAAGAAAAGATCCAATATGTATGTATTCAAGGACCTGACCAAATCGAAGCAAGTGCTTACCACTGCTTCATTTTACGGTTAGAAGGTCACAAAAACAGTCGTTGTTGCAAAGTCGATCAATAGACCGAGGAGATTATTGTGCGATTGGGTACGTAATGGATTTATGCTGATGTTTGTACTACGAAATATATTTGACATAGAGACAGCTTTTATAATGGGACCGATGACACAGAAAAATAAATATGCTAATTAAATTACATACAAAGTACATTATGTAGTACATACGAACAGCTGTTTAAATTTGTAAAAAGAAGTTCATGTTAAGACCTCGGCCAATTATAAATGTTCCCTTGTGACGGTGATCTTTTTTGCTCTGCACTGTAGCAGAAGAATTTCTGGTACAGGCAGAATAAGAAAGAAGAAAAAATAATAACCTTGATCTTGAAATTATTTTCAAGTTCAAGTATGTACATATAAACAACACCTTATATGGTAATAGGTTGATGGCATTTTTTTTTTATGGCGTATTTTTTCTCTTCATTGTGTTGAAGTAAATCATGAACACATTCATATGCAATCATGCTGGTCAAACCACGTATTTTCTTGTATTGATCTCACTTGCTCTCATAGTCATATATGAGTGTGAGTGTTATAAATACTAGAGAATATTATGAATGCATATGAATGTTCTCACTGAATTGCTGGTGATTTTGTTTGTTTAATAAACAGGTTTTTATCTGCAGAGGAATGAATGAGGAAGATTTGGCTTGATTAACAAGAATTGAAAATTAAACGAGGAGTCGAAATGTAGATATTGAAGTAAAAGGTTGAGGAAAAACCTCAAAAAAAAATTTAATTTAAGTTTAATAAAAAATTAAAGTTTAAGAAAATTAAAAATTAAATATTTAAAATTAGTGTAAAAGTTAAATTAAAACAAATAAAATAAAAGTAAAGTTAAGTTTAATAAATTAAAAAAAAAGAGACTAATGTTAAGAAAAGAAACGAATGTTTAAAAAATAAATAATTGAAACATAAAATAAAATTAAAACGGAGTCGAAATGTAGATATTGAAGTAAAAGGTTGAGGAAAAACTTCCAAAAAAAATTTAATTTAAGTTTAATAAAAAAAAAATGAAAGTTTAAGAAAATTAAAATTAAAGTTTTAAGAAAGAAATTAAAAATAGATTTTTAAGAAAGTGAAAAGAATAAGACTTAAATTTAGTTAAAAAAAATATAAATATAGTTGAAACGAAAATTTAAGAAATTTAAAATTTAATGAAGAAATTTGTAATAAAAACATTAAAACCCGTGTAAATCAATTAAAATTAAAGAAATAAATTTGATTTGAAAAATTAAATTGAAGTTTGAATGATATTGTGGAAGAACATTTTTAAAGAAACTTAAAATTAAATTATATTTAAGAACTTAAATACTGTTCAGAAAAGAAAAGAAGGTTTAAAAAAAAAAAAATAAATAATTGAAAAATAATATAAAAATATAAAACAACACAAGTTGATTAAACCAAATTAAGGAATTATAAATATTTTGTATGGAAATCAGCAACAATATCGTTATTAATGCAGCTATGGCCGATTTTTTTTAATTGCATATTGCGTCACACAACCACGGCGTCTGGCGGCAGCAGCTTCATCCTCAACACCTACAACCATATGGCGGTAATTAAAAGACACTAATTAAAATGTTTTCTTAAATCTAAATTAAATAAATTTTCTAAGATTTGTCTAACTATAAATTAAAATTAATTTTTTAAAGATTTTTCTAATGATGAATCAAAATTTTTTCTAATTATAAATTTAAACTAAATATCAAATATTTTTAGATATGAGGTTTGCTAATATTAAAATTGTTCTACTATTAAAAATTTTTTCTACTATTAACAATTTTTTATTAAAATTTAAAAATTTTCCTAAAAATTAAAAATTTTCCTAAAAACTTAAAAATTGTCCTAGAATTAAATAGTGCTAAAAGTCAACTTTTGTTTAAGCTAAAAATTTCATAAATTAAAATAATTTTCCTAAATATGGAAAAAATTAAGCTAAATTTAAAATTTCCCCTAAAATTAAAATTATGCTATACTTTAAAATTTTTCTAAATTTAACATTTTCCTAAAATTCAAATGTCCCTAAAATTAAATTTTGCTAGAAATAAAAATTTAAAATTTAACCTAAATTTAAAATTATAGAAATTTAAGAGAATTTACAAAATGGTACCATATTTAAAACAAAAAAAATTTTTTTTGTTAAAGCTAAAATTAAACTAAATTTAATTAAAACAAAAAAAAAAAAATACATTGAATTGAAAATCGCATTCAAACTTAATTTTTTTATAAAATTATATTAAACAAAATTTTCTAACATTAAAATTTTTCTAAAATTACCTAAAAAAAAGAAGTTTTCTAATTATAAAATTTAAACTAAAATTTTTCTAATACTAAAATTAAAGCTAAAATTAAGCTAAAATTAAATAGTGCTAAAATTCAAAATGCTAAAATTACAATTTTTTAAAAACAAAACTTTAAAATTTTCCTAAAATTAAAATTTGGCTATAAATAAAATTTTGCTAAAATATATTAAAAAAAAAAAAAAAAAAATTTATAATAAATTTTGCTAAACTTAATTTATAATAACCTTAAAATGAAGGTTCAATAAAACTTGTTAAACCCAAGGTAGAAAACCAAACCAAACCAAACTCTTATCATTGAAGTGGGTTACCTCCAATTAAGATGGAGTCGAGGTAACATGGTAGGGAGGGCAATAAAGGGGCACAACACCTAGTCCCCACCTGAAAGTTTGTATGTCCGTCCATCCCTTAGATGCCGTAATTTCTTTCGACAGTTTTGTTTTTAAATCGCACGTGAAAATCTGTAGTGCGGTTTCCCTGGGTCTTAACAAGATCCCACCCATCCGGCGAGCTAGGCCCCCTGCCAGCACGTGCGACCCGTTAAGGCTCAGGGAAACGGAAGCGGAAGATTCCACCACACCGTACCATTACACCCTAAGAGTTCGGTTTAAATAAAACTATTGCAAACTTCCTGTGCGTTCGAATTGAGGTTGAAATGATTTGACATAGGTCGACAAATAAACTATATAGGACCTTTTTCAGCCATAGTATCTACAGTCTGCACTAATGTGTAATATATTGGATGCAATATGTATTACATCTATAATATGAATAGGTTAGGCGATTTTTTGTTAACGATGTAAGTTTGGCAGTTTTACCCCGATTGTGAGAAAAAATTTATCATTTGAAGGATATTTCTTTTTGGCTGTTACCCAGATTTACAGATTTTCATCGTCTGGAATATTTTTTTGGAGTTATGACCGTTTAAAGTTGCTACTAACACATACATAAAATTATACAACGCTATGTGTGTGTTTATTAAATTTGTTAATGTGGTAATGTGTTGAGTTTGTTTTCTTCATTTAAAATGCGTTGAATTGTGAAGCATACCTTTAGGGTCTTTATTAAATGAAAAAATAAAGTTTCCTAGAATTTGCGATCGAATTTCGAGTGCTGGAACCTGCTAGTATATACTAAATGCTTTTAGCATATATCAATGACGTTTTTTAATACCCTTTTTTATCCAATAAAAATCTAGATATGTATTTCTTCAGGTAGCAATGACTATTAATTGCATCTCTTAGGATCTAACCATTTTTTTAACCAATTTATAAATGTTCACAGCTTTGATAATAATATTTATTTAATAAGATTATTATTATTATTTATTTATAATAGTAATGTAATATACAGTCAACTCGCGAAAGGGTGCACTGCCAAAAACGTGAACGACTGAGAAACGTGAACATTTTTATTTTTCTACAGACTACTCTGACTACGTGAACAATTTTTTGGGGGATTTTCTTGTATTTTTTAAATGTTTTTTTTTTAATTTAGCGAATCCCCTAACTATAGTTTACATTTTTTTATGTTTTACATCGTAAATAGATGCATTGAGCTTTTAGTTGTTCTATGACATTTGCACTTTAATCACACAAAATGTGATTTAAAAAATTAAATTTGAAAGTGAATTTATTAGTTGTGAGAAAGAATAAGGGTTTTAAATGTCTTCTAAAAAGCCAAAAGTTTTAAATCGAAAAGACAAGGCCGATATCGTAGAAAAGGTTGTAGTGTTACAGGTTTAGCCAAAAAATATCAAGTCGCAAAGTCAACAATTCGCTCAATTAAAAAAAAAGAAAAGGGACATCATAGAACGCATTAATAATATATTTTCTGACCCAGGAAAACTTAACACATTACACAAATCTGAGCTTCCTACAATGGAAAAGGCACTTTATAAATGGTTTCTTAACATGAGAGACAAAAAGATTCCAGTTATTGGACTTATGATTAAAGCAAAAGCTAAAGAAATTCACGAGCAAATGAATGAAGCTGGCCGTGGATTCAATCCTAGTGACGGATGACTTCAAAAATTTAAAAAAGATGTGGCATTCGACTTCTTAAAATTTCCGGAGAAAAGCTTTCTGCTCAGGCGGAGTTAATAGACCCGTTTAAAACGAAACTTAGAGAAGAAAATGGATGATCTCGGCTTATGCGATGAGCAGCTATACAAAGCTGATGAATCCGATTTATATTGGAAACAATTGCCGGAAAAATCGTGTGTTTCATCATTGGAAAAACAACTATTTACTTTTATGTGTTGTTCAAATGCATCAGGAACTCATAAGCTTAACCTTCATGTGATTTGAAAGGCTAAGAATACCCGATGCTTTAAACACTTTGTATGCCCCATGTTGTATCTGATTATGAATAGGGAAATGATCATTGCCGTTTAATTGTTGATCACATATAAAGAAAAACAACAAGCATACAACAATTATGTTTATCCACTAAACTATTACAAACAAACACACTGTGTCAATATCAGCCTAATCTAATAAGGAACTTGCAGTATAATCATACTACATATATACTCATGAAGCAAATGCTATAAATAGAACGAACACAAAATAAATAAATTTGAATAACAACGATAACGAGAACGACATAGAAAAATCATATGTTTAAAACCTGTTTTTACCTTTTCATTGATATCTCGGCAGTTGTAGAACCGGTGTTGCTGATTTTACACAACAAATTACTCAGAATATCAGTGAATCATATTCGATAAATATGAACCAACCATCTAGTGTATTGAGGGCGTGATCGTGATTTCTACAGACGGACAGACGGACAGAAGGGCATCACTTAATGTACTCCGCTTGCTATAAGTATTACCAAAATATATATATTTTAAGTGGTCTCGATTTTTTTTCTTCTAGTAATTACAAATGGAATGACAAACTTATATATGTGCACACTTTATAAAGGCTTCTCCATAAAATCCTGAAAAATGAAATATAATTTATAATTTTATTATTCATAAAAATATTAAAAATCACTTCAAATGAAATAATTTTCATCAAAATATTTAAAAAAATTTTTATCAATAAGAATTGAAATTAAGTTCGAATTAAAAGGGTTAATATCCTTCGCAGAACTCATTATAGATCTTTAAGTACAAAAAATATAATTCGATAGTATAACAGTATTTACATACTGCTTTTAAGTACACATTTAAATATGACAAAAAAGTAACAAAAATTATAAATTGTAAATGATTCTCCAAAAACTTAAGTGTTAAACTTAAACTCACAGCTATTGCCAACAACTAAACTGCACCACTTGCAACTGCAGTACTCGAACGCAATAGAACAGCACTCACTCTTATAAAGTACTCACACTTAAAGCCAAGAAATTCAAGCAGAAATTATAACGAAAACGTTGCAGTGATAGTTCATAGTTGTAATAATGGCACATTTTCAAAATGTTTACTCGTCTCCAGTGAAAACAGCAAAGGAAATGAACGAATCGATCGCCATTAAAAAACTGTAGCAGCGAATATGTGACTAAAAATGTTTATTTTAGCAATTGCATTGAATATTTTTTTTTTGTCAAAAAAAAAAAAAAAAAAAAAAAAAGGAGCAAAAAATTTGAAGAATAATATGGAACGCATTTTGTGACCTAAATATTGAGCCAATGGTGGCAGTCAGATTGTCAGGCTGATGAGGTTGCATTAAGGTGACAATTATTTTTAATTAATTTGCTAACAAGACGGCATTTTTTTGTAGCTGTAGTAGTAGTAGTAGTAGTAGTAGTAGAAGTAGTAGTAGTAGTAGTAATAATTCTTTATTTAATTATGTTATTTTTATTAAATGGTATCACTCACGATCTTTTAGAATAATACGGCTTTGGCTATGTACTTAGCCGGAAAAAGAAAAATTATATAATTAAAAAATTTTTTTTATGCCTGTATATTACATTTCATTTTAATAATTACTAGCAGATTCCAGCGCTTGAAATTCGAGTGCATTTTCTAGGTAGCTTTATTTTTCAACTTAGCCAATTCACAAACTAACACCTTTATGGTTTATGATTATTGTGAATGAAGATAACAAACTCATTAACAAACATATTAACAAATTTAATAAAACAAACATAGCATATGTATAATTTTATATATGTGGTTGACCAAAACATCGGTCACAACAAATCGCCTAGCCTATTAATATTATAGATATTGTTATTGTTATGTATTGTTGATATGTATTGGAATAATTAGTTATTTATTGTTCGGCTTAAGATTTTTTCCAATATTTCTCTTACATTACAAAAATTATTATCTTTCTTTCATTAGAAAAATATATACATGACCTTAAACATGATCTTAAATAACTAATTATTCTAATACAGATCAATAATACATAACAATAACATACAACACAATATGTACAATGCATTTGTGTAATCTGTTAAGATTTCACATGCCATTACAGTTCCATCTAGAGGACAATGGCAAAAAAAGTAAGAAAATTATTATTATTATTATATGATTCTGAGTCAATCGGTATAATTAAAGATGGGTCTAGGACGAATACTTTTGGTTGTTACAAATAGCAGCACAAAGTCATTATACGCAAACCACATAGCTGTTCACATTACAAGACTTGTAATTGATCTGGCTATGTTAATGTAGAGAAAGCTCAAAAACTCGTACAAACTCTCGTATTTAAAAAGAAAAACATTTCTCATGTTCTTTTCTTTCAAGTGTTTAGTTAAATAGTTGATTAAGCAGGAGTTGAAATGATAGGCAGAAGGATGCTGAAGATGAACAAGTCGCTTTGTTCGAAAGTACCTACTCCATCTAGCGCTGTCTTCATTTTTTCTCAATATTTCTATTACATTACAAAAATTATCTTTCTTTCATTAAAAAAATATATACATGATCTTAAACCGAACAATAAATAACTAATTATTATAGATATTCTAAATCAAGCATTTTGCGGACATTATAGCATAAGTAATGGTACTATAGGACAGACTGCCAATTATTTTTCTTCTTCTGATATTGTACTTTTTTGAAAAAAGTATTGTCGTAAGTTGTTAGAATTTTTCTTAGTAATAAACAAAATTTTTCAATTATTCTAGAAAGTCACGAGCAATTTAATTCAATTAAATCATGCCCAGCTTTGAATATCTACATAATATTAGATTCAATATAGTTTTGGAGAACGTAAAATTGTGATACCGATGGGTTTAAGTTCCTATAAAAAGACCTATAATCGGATTTGTTTGTTTTTATTTCTCAGAGCTTCTGTCATTATTAAGTGCTTTTATTTCCATTCCCCTAGAGATATATTTGATGACCTTGAACTATATATTTGCTAAAGCTATTAAACTTAGCTTATGGGGTCATCTGTCATCTGAGTAATGGAAAATTGTATGGCATATACGAGTATACTACAAATGAAGGTTTATTGTATACAGATGTGCCTCGTCCATTCCCGACACAAGCATAATTGCACAAGCAGGTATACATTTTTGTAAGGATAAGTTTTATGAAATATCTTTGAATGTTATCTTTATCTAAGCAAATCCTGGTTACGGTTGTGACACAAAGTACACCTTTATGAAAACATTATGAAAAATTTTCGGGGTTTAGCACTCACCTAAAGGTATAATTATGGAACCTTCACTTATTCAATTTACTATTGTACTTAATGCAAAAAATTAATTTGTTGTTGTTACGGTTGTGACACAATTGGTGACACATATTTTTTCGCTTGATGATCATTTCACGTTTTGTGCCCCCTTGAGCAAAATACAGAAATGAAAAGAATGTAATTGTCAAAACAGATATATTAACTATTTAGAGTTGTATTCAAAAATTTTTCTTTCTTGGTCCCTTAGAAAAAAGATATTAACAAGTAAGAAAATTATAGTCGGTCTAGACCGACTATACGATACCCTATACCATGCGTTTAGAAACCCTATCTCTTAGGCCCAACTAACTGGACATAGAAAATAAGCAAAAACCAAATTTGAGTGGGATTTTTATTAATTTTTTTGGCTGCAGATATGAAAAAGTTCATATCGGATGCTATATCTATATGGGGACTAGGTCCAAAAATGGACCGATCCTGATCATGTTTGCAAAAGTCGCTTGTATTTTGCAAAAATATATACAAACCAAATCTGAGAAGAATCAGTGCAATATTTTTGTTTTTTAATAGATTTAAGTGAAGATCGGGAAGCAGCCCTATATGGGGCCAAAGGGATCATTTTTGGACTACTCATTAATGAATGTAATGAACGCATATAAACCCAATTTGAGTAAGATCTATATGACAATTTGGATCTTATGGCAATTTATGTCGATTTCATAGGGGTAATTTGTATGGGGGCTAGGTCTGAACATGGACCGATTCTCACTAATTTCAATAGCGTTCATCCCATGGCCGATAAAAGCTTACATACCAAATTTCATCAAAATATATTCATATTTGCGACCTGCAGTTTGATTACAAACTTTACATGGACACACAGACGGACGGACGGACGGACGGACGGACGGACATTGTTAAATCAACTCAAAACATGATTCTGATTCGATCGGTATAATTAAAGATGGGTCTAGGTCAAATATTTTTGGTTGTTACAAACAGCAGCACAAAGTCATTATACCCAAACCACATAGTGGTATGTATAGGGTATAAAAAGTCGTTACGGTTGTGACAGGTGCCTTACGGTTGTGACATTTTATAGAAATAAATAGAAATTCAGCATTTATCATAGAGTTTATGTTACCCACAAGCGAGAAACTTTCAAGGAAGAAAAAAAAAAACAAATGAATTGGCATTAATTTTATTACAAACAATTTCCATTACAACGGAAATCTCGTTATTATGACTATATAGCTATTACAATACTGATATTACAATGTTATGAATACACTAAATTTAAAAACTTGTTATCTTTGAAATACAATTTCCCCCGAACTTCTTTAGAAGTAGACAAATAATCTTTAATCTGTTCTATTCCAATATCAGTGTCAAAATCATCATTAGTAGGTTAAGCATAATGCGGCAACTTTCCCTCTTTTTTCTTAAGTATTGAATACAAATTTTGTCATCTTTCACGCCATTATAGTACCCAAGATAATATAATGGTTTGTTTAAGTTTGCTAACTTACTTATATATATGTTGAATGGCTAAATATTTCTTAACCCATTCGATTCCACTGTATTCGCTTAAGTACAAAAAAACGTCAATTTTGTGATGCTATATCTCTCAGTGTCTGTCTGTTTCAATTTCACTTCATCCGTCTGCTATTCTGTACTTATCGCCCTTTAACGCTTACCGATATATATTGTTGAATTAAGAAATTCAGTCAATTCAATAATAAATGTGTGTTTTTACATTGTGTATGAGTGTTATTTATACATCGTGTGATTGATTTGCATTGTGTATGACTGTTGGTTTTACACGTGTTTGGAAACTAAATTTTACCCCATATTTACAGTGTGTAAATAACAGCAACAAAATGGCATGTCACAACCGAAACATTTTGTGTCACAACCGTAACACCATGTGTGTTACAACCGTAACACTAATTAAATATACATAGTTATAACTGGGCAAAATAGCATTTTTGTTTATATTATGTTTGCATACATGGCCAGTATTACTTTTGATATATTACACATGTTACAAAACCATAATGAGTACAGAATCCGTTTTATTCTAACTGAAAGGATACTTTTTGTTACGGTTGTGACATGATAATTAGTTTTTATAAAAAGAATATTATTTACCTTTAAACTTGAGGCTTTGTAATTCCTTTGATAAAAAACACACCACTGATGTCTCTACCAGCTTAGAACATCAAGTCGGCCATTTTGGGATGCAACACTTTGAGAAAAATATGTTACCAGATTGCAACTAATATGATAATTTAAAAATGTTGAGAAGAATCATAACAGATATGGCTATAGTAGTAGTAGTTCTTAAAATAATTAAATTATTTTGTTAGATTATTGAAGTAGAGATCTTGTACTTTAATTTGATTTACAACATGTGCATATTAAATAATATTTTGTTCTCTAGGTGTTCACCTTTTCTCAGGATTTGCTGATCTATAATATATCTTTAACAGATAGATTTTAGATCGCAAATTTATATATTTTTTCACCTAGGAACCTACTCCATGTAGAGTTTATGCAGTTGTTTGCAAAACTATTTATTTTTTCTACATGGTCTTTAAATACACATTTTGGAGATAGGATCGAACCAAGATAGCAATATTCAACGACTTTTTCTATTTCCGTTTCTCTGTAAGTCAACCTTTCATTTTTGACTTTTCTTCCGCCATTTCTGAAAACCGTATCTTAGATTTCAATTAATTTACCTTCAGACTCCAAATACAACAATAAATTTCTAAATTCTTTATCGTGTCTTGTAAAATCTTTATTTAATCTGTTATTAAAACGATATCGTCTACGCATAAAAACAATCTTATATTCATATTACCCAACTTTAGTCAGGCTGAAATTACTAGGCCAGTATAATAAAACCTCCATTGGGGTTGGAGGTTCTCGGGCCAAACTCTTTTGTTTATGACCTTTTATATTTCTTCTTTATCTTGATGTTTGCTTTGTTTTTTTTTTAGCTATAACTCAAGGACCATTGTTGATCTCTCATACATACGTTAGCAAATCAGTTGGACTAATTTGATAATTTTTTTTAAAAACTTAACATACTCGTAATATTAACATATCAATAATATTAATAGGCAAGGTGATTTCTTGTGAACGATATAAAAACTGTAATTAATAAAAAATTTTGAGCAAATGTACCTCATTTGAAAGGTATTTCTTTTTAGCTATTCACCAGATTTACAGATTTGCATCGTCTGGAACATTTTTTTTGTATTAATTTTCATTTTAAGTTGCTCCAACACATACATAAAACACATTCTGTGTATTTATTATAAATATCAAAAGCCCTGTGTTAAATTGTGAGTTGGCTAATATTGTTTACCATACCTTTATTATACCCTATACCACTATGTGGTTTGGGTATAATGACTTTGTGCTGCTGTTTGTAACAACCAAAAATATTTGACCTAGACCCATTTTTAATTATACCGATCGAATCAGAATCACTTTCTGAGTTGATTTAACAATGTCCGTCCGTCCGTCCGTCCGTCTGTGTGTCCATGTAAACCTTGTAATCAAACTGCAGGTCGCAAATATGAATATATTTTGATGAAATTTGGTATATAAACTTTTATCAGCCATGGGATGAACGCTATTGAAATTGGTGAGAATCGGTCCATGTTCAGACCTAGCCCCCATACAAATTACCCCTATGAAATCGACATAAATTGTCATAAGATCCAAATTGTCATATAGATCTTACTCAAATTGGGTTTATATGCGTTCATTACATCCATTAATGAGTAGTCCAAAAATGATCCCTTTGGCCCCATATAGAGCTGCTTCCCGATTTTCACTTAAATCTATTAAAAAACAAAAATATTGCACTGATTCTTCTCAAATTTTGTTTGTATATATTTCTGCAAAATACAAGAGACTTTACCAAACATGATCAGGATCGGTCCATTTTTGGACCTAGTCCCCATATAGATATAGCATCCGATATGAACTTTTTCATATCTGCAGCCAAAAAAATTAATAAAAATCCCACTCAAATTTGGTTTTTGCTTATTTTCTATGTCCAGTTAGTTGGGCCTAAGAGATAGGGTTTCTAAACGCATGGTATAGGGTATCGTATAGTCGGTCTAGACCGACTATAATTTTCTTACTTGTTTATAATGAAATTTATTTATGAATTTTTTTTAAAAAGTGTTGAATTGTGAATTGGCCAAAATCGATTGGCATGCCTTCAGGCTTTTTAAAATTATTTATTAAATGAAAAAATTAAATTACCTAGAATTTGCGCTCGAATTTCGAGGGTTTGGGCTCCGCTAGTTATTTATTAATATAAGTAGGTGATGAGATATATACGTATAAGTGATATTTTTAATATCAAATCAAAGATACCCTATTACCCTATTTATACCCTATACCACTATGTGGTTTGGGTATAATGACTTTGTGCTGCTGTTTGTAACTACCAAAAATATTTGACCTAGACCCATCTTTTATTATACCGATCGAATCAGAATCACTTTCTGAGTAGATTAAGCGATGTCCGTCCGTCCGTCCGTCCATCTGTGTGTCCATGTAAAGATTGTAATCAAACTACAGGTCGCAAATATGAATATATTTTATTGAAATTTGGTGTATAAGCTTTCATCGGCCATAGGATGAAATTTGTTGAAATTGGTGAAATTCAGTCCATGTTCAGACCTAGCCCCCATACAAATGACCCCTATGAAACCGACATGAATTGCCATAAGATCCAAATTATAATATAGATCTCAATCAAATTGGGTTTGTATGTGTCTATTATATCCACTAATCAGTAGTCCAAAAATAATCCTTATAGGACAATTTATAGTCATAGGTCCCATATAAGCTGCTTCCCAATCATCACTTAAATCTATCAAAAATCAAAAATATTGCACAGATTTTTCTCAAATTTGGTATGTATATATTTTTTCAAAATATAAGTGACTTTGTCAAATATGGTCAGGATCGGTCCATTTTTCGACCTAGTCCCCATATAAATATAGCACCCGATATGAACTTTTTCATAACTGCAGCCTAAACAATTTATAACAATGCCACTCAAATTTGGGTTGTGCATATTTTCTATATCCAATTAGTTGGACCGAAGAGATAGGGTTTCTAATCCATGGTATAGGGTATCGTATAGTCGGTCTAGTCGGTCTAGATGTATTAATAATTTTTTTTTATTAAAGCCATTGATACAATTTAACTGAAGAACAAAATGAGAAATTATCAATGGTTCTTGAGTTATAGCAGAAAAACTAAGCAAACAAACATGGCCCGAATATATTCCACATTACGTACCATTAATGTCTTTTCATTACTTTCAATGAGAATGTACCTTACATATGATGTCATGCTGTGACTTGTATCACTACTAGAACTATAATTTTGTTGATAGTTCTTATTGTTAATTCATTGATTGAATATGATTTAGTCACCTGTGTTACTCTCTGTCCCTTATTCTGTCATCTTAAAATTTCGATTTTAGTTTCTTATTTTCTGTCGACATCGTAAATCTATAAAACGTTTAAGCTGAAGTAGAAAATGATTTGTTACTTACGATAGTTTAATATTTTTAAAAATTTATTATTATAAAAATATCAATAATGCGCACTTTTCAGTTACTAATAACACAGCACAACAGCCATTGTGGGGGATGAGAGATTCGAAGTCCGGCCAAACTTTTTATGACCATTTATATTTTTCTTTATCTTGATGGTTGTTTGCTTTGTTTTTCATCTATAACTCAAAAACTATTGACAACTTCTTAATTCACTCCTCAGCAAGTAGTTTCAGCAAATCAAGCTATACTAATTTTATCGAATGAGATCTTTAAAAGGTTGTAATTTTCTTTTTAAATTAACTTTTTGAATAACATAACATATTTTTAGTAAAGTAGAAGTGTTACTTTGAAACAAGAGTTGCTATAACGACTTTATTTTCAGAACTTTTGTCCTATACCGAAATTTCTAAAAGACTAGGAGTTTTACGGAAATGTGTTTATAATGTTGCAAAAAGCGTTTTGCTGAACAGCCACTTATAAATAAAGGGTCATCAGCTCTTGGCAAATCAATTAATGCAAGTAGAGGGTGTTTTCTTTGCTTAGGTAGAGCTTAAGAAATGGTTAGCTATCAAACAAACTATTATACTGCACTCACTTTTTGACATTTATGATCAGTATAATCTGGCATATTATCACGAATAGATTCGCGCTTGAACAACGCTACCAAATTATCAAAATTGGCTTTGAAAATCAGTCACCGATTCACTCAACATATGTACGACTTTGTGATTTTATCGTCCATCTGAGGAAGCCATCTGTAAAACTGTGAATAGACTTCATATCACATACTCTTTAGCAAATGCAATAACACCAATACCTTAAAGTAATATGCGCACTGAAGAAAATATTGGTGCTGTAAACGAAAGTGTGGAAGAAGATCCAAACTTATTGATTTGTCGTCGATCACAGGAATTGGGTCTCTGTCCGTCCACTACGTGGAAAATTTCCACAAGGATCTTGGCATACTCCCGTAGGCTGGTGTAGGAAATAAAGCCATGAGATCATCATATGCGTTGTTATTTTGCTGATTCGGAAAAAATTGTGTTCAGCGATGAGGCTTATTTTTCGTTTAACGGATTTCTTAATAAACACAATTCCCTCATACAGAGTGAAACCAATTCACAGCAGACCCCACAGAATCCATTATAGTGACATTGAAAGACCGGAATTTTTGTATTGCTCGCAAAAGCGAAATTATCAAGACTGTTGTTTTATTTATCATCAAACTTAGCTCTAAATAAAATACATACACGCACACATTAACTAAATCATTATATCTAGCTGGGTCAGCAGTTTATACGGTATAATGAGTGTGGACAAATAACTCAACGGCGGAATGTGAGTATTTTGTTACATGCAAATAGCATGGTAACTATAACTAGTCAAACACACTACACCATTACATCCAGAAAAATTAACCATTTCATGCGGTTTATATGCTGGTGGCATCATCGGACCTTATTTTTTCGTTAACGCAGTTAGAATCAATGATTTTTTGTTTGGAAATATGGATGATATTAAGCAGGACGGGATATGGTTTCAACATGATGGCGTTACGTACCATATGGCAACAGCAACTGTCCACTTATTGAAGAAAAATTTGGCATTAAGTCAATTTAAAGAAATGGACCCTTCAGCTCACCTCCAAGGTCATGCGCTTTTGCTATCTATCCATTATTTTCAGTGAGGACTACGCGAAGTCACTGGTTTATGCTAATAAACCAGCAACAATTGACGCATTGGTGGGCCAACATTATTCGTGTTATTCATAACATATGTCCAGCAATGCTTGGACGTCTAGAATGCGGTTCGTCAAGAACAGCTGCGGTAGCCATTTGTCCAAAATCATTCTCAACTGTAAATGCCATGCATTAGCTTTTATTATAGTTCAACCTTTTGAGCCATTTTTTACAATTTCAGGTTCTATCGCGCTTAAAAAACATCCTTGTTGCACATGGTCGTGAAGGCTACACTTAAAATGTAAGAATATTATAGTCAGTCTAGACCTAGGTCTAGGGTATCGAATCCCTATTAAATATAGTTAAATATAGAAAATAAGCACTAACCAAGTTTAAGTGGCATTGTGATTAATTTTTTGCCTTCGAGTATGAAAAAGTTCATATTGGATGCCATATTTATATGAGGACTAGGTCGAGAAATGGACCGATCCTGGACATATTTGGTAAGGTCACTTATTTTTCGCACAAACTAAATTTGAGAAAAATATGTGCACTATATTTATTTTTGAAATATATTCGTTTTTGGATATCGGGAACCAGCTTCATATGGGTGCTATGATGAAGAATTATCCTATAGGGTTTAAAGGCATTACTGATAAATGGATGAAATAAACATACGCAAATCCAATTTGATCGAAATCTATATGATGATTTGGATATTATGCCAATTTAATTCGAACTCATAGGCGTCATTTGTATGGGGACGAGGTCTGAAAAGGAACGATTTTCTCAAATTTTAAAAGCGTTCATCCTGTAGCCTATAGAAGCTTATATGTGACCTTCTCCGAGAAAAGGACCTAGTGTGTCAAAAAACGGGTTTGGACTTAAGAGTGGATTCTGGTACCTAAAAGGGTGTAGAATAAGATGAAATGAGTTAGATTTCTGATAAAAATTTATTTTCCCCATAAAAATGTACAAAACGAACTTGGGAAAATCGATAAAAATTAGAAAAATTTAATTAATTTAAAATTTAATTTTTTTGATTTTTTAGTTCTAAATTGTTTTTTTCGCCAGTCTTCGAATTTTTTTGTAGTTTGAACTTTTTTTTCGTTGTTTCGTGATCTGGTACTTCGATTTTGTTCCGTTTGACAATTTCAGTTTTTTCTTTTTCGGCGCTTTGATTTCAGCTTTCTTTTTCTCGTGATCCAGTGCTTCGATCTTTTTTTCTTGCTGGCAGGTTCAGATTTATTTTTCGATTTTTTTTCGCTTTGGGTTTACTCGGTTTAGGAGCTACAAAATTGCAATGTTCTTCGTATTAGTATATGCACATCAACCCTTTGCTGAGAGCGAAAAGAGCAGCTACAATAGCAAAGGTATTGTCACACTAAAAGCGAAAAAAACACGTCACCACATAGGCATGACATCACCAAAGTCGGCACCCAATCATAACTAACCATACCAAATCGCATCTCCCAACTGATGGTGTGTTCAAAGTGCTAATGTGTTATGAAACTTTAAATGGGTTTTTCTCAAAACTTCATTTTCACACACTAGGTCCCTTTTCTCGAAGAAGGTCACATATAGTAAATTTCAAATAAACTCATATTTGCGACCTGTAGTTTGATTACAAGGTTTACATGGACACATAGACGGACGGACGGACAGACGGGCATTACTAAATCGGCTCAGAAAATGATACTGAGTTGTTCGGTGTAATAAAGGGTCTGGTTCAAATATTTTTGGTAGTTATAAATATCAACACAAAGCCATTATACTCTGCCTTACCGTAACAAACTTCAGACTAAAACAAGTAAGAAAATTATAGTCGGTCTAGCCCGACTATACGATACCCTACACGATGGTTAAGAGACCCTATCTATTCGGTCCAACTAATTGGATATAGCAAATATGCATAAACCAAATTTGAGTGGTGTTTTTATTAATTCTTGTCGCTGCAGATATGAAAAAGTTCATATCGGATACTATATTTAAATGGGGACTAGGTCGAAAAATGGACCGATCCTGACCATATTTGGTAAAGGCACTTATACTTTGAAAAAATATATACAAACATAATTTGAGTAAAATCTGTGCAATATTTTTGTTTTTTGATAGATTTAAGTGAAGATCGGGAAGCAGCTCAATATAGGGCCTATGACTAAGAATTTTGCTGTAGGGAGTATTTTTTGACTACTGATTAACGGATGTAATAAACACATATAAACCCAATTTGACTGAGATCTATATGATAATTTGAATCTTATGGCAATTTATGTCGATTTCATAGGGGTCATTTGTATGGGGACTAGTTCTGAACATGGACCGATTTTCACCAATTTCAATAGCGTTCATCCTATAAAAGCTAACCACATAGTGGTATAGATTTGACTGGTAAAATACGCTCGTAAATTGGAGAGAAGGAAAATGAAATCGGGTCGTTTTTAGCGACGAATTCCATTTTGAGTAGATCAATCGCAAAAATCATCCAAATAATCGGAGCAGAATATAGGATCAGCCATTCTGTTTTCAGTTAAGTGCGATAGGTAATGGTGGATCTGTTAGTGTATGGGGATACCTTAGAGCTCATGCCACGAGCTTTTTATACCCTATACCACTATGTGGTTTGGGTATAATGACTTTGTGCTGCTGTTTGTAACTACCAAAAATATTTGACCTAGACCCATCTTTAATTATACCGATCGAATCAGAATCACTTTCTGAGTTGATTTAACAATGTCCGTCCGTCCGTCCGTCCGTCCGTCTGTGTGTCCATGTAAAGCTTGTAATCAAACTGCAGGTCGCAAATATGAATATATTTTGATGAAATTTGGTATATAAGCTTTTATCGGGCATGGGATGAACGCTATTGAAATTGGTGAGAATCGGTCAATGTTCAGACCTAGCCCCCATACAAATTACCCATATGAAATCGACATAAATTGTCATAAGATCCAAATTGTCATATAGATCTTACTCAAATTGGGTGTGTATGCGTTCATTACATCCACTAATGAGTAGTCCAAAAATGATCCCTTTGACCCCATATAGAGCTGCTTCCCGATCTTCAGTTAAATCTATTAAAAGACAAAAATATTGCACTGATTCTTCTCAAATTTTGTTTGTAGATATTTTTGCAAAATACAAGAGACTTTACCAAACATGATCAGGATCGGTCCATTTTTGGACCTAGCGCCTTTATAGATATAGCGTCCGATATGAACTTTTTTATATCTGCAGCCAAAAAAATTAATAAAAATCCCACTCAAACTTGGTTTTTGCTTATTTTCTATATCCAGTTAGTTGGGCCTAAGAGATAGGGTTTCTAAACGCATGGTATAGGGTATCGTATAGTCGGTCTAGACCGACTATAATTTTCTTACTTGTTATTATTTTCTGAAGTTCAACTAAAATACAATCTAAATAAAAAAACGTATCTCTGATAGATTGGCCATCATCATTTCCAGACATAAATTCATTCGAAATATTAAGGCCATTGGATCGCAATATTGAGAAATTCAAAATATCAACAAAAGGCGAATTAATGTAGAGAAGTGCTCTAGCTTCATCAATTCCATGCTTAAAGGAATAAAATGTGAAATAAAATCTAAAGGGTGGAAATTTTTTGACTTTCTGATCCTATATATTTCACAAACTTTTGCGTTATAATTTCGGCGCAATTTATTAACCGCAGAAAAAGTATATTCAATTCAATTGAATTCTATATAAATTTAACATTTATTTATTATTAATTTAACATTTGTTTCTTAAAGAGTTAAAGATACATATCCATTTCTGCTTAAATATATTTACCAATAATATATAATGTATAGAATTTACTTAATATTACAAAGTAGGGAGAAAATTCTCAAAGAACCTTATTGATTTTTTTTTAGGTTTTATATTTTAGTTGAAAAATTTAAGGGCTAAGAACTAAATTATGATGAGATAAGTTCATTAATATGGATAAATTCCGAATTTAAACATCTTGACTTGCGGTTTATTATAAGCCATTTAATCTTGTTTGCCACGAGATCAACGTTGGCAAACAAGTATATTCTCTTAAAGTTTTAGAATTTATGAAGTTCTAAAGCAGTAAGCTATAATTTTGTGCAGTTTCATGTCAAGTGCACCAACTTTTGAAACCGATGTCTTTCGATCGGGATGAAATTTGCACCAAGGTTAGTCCTATCGGATAGTAGTTTAGACACAATTTTTCAGCAAGATCGGTCCAGATCTCTCTGAGTTAGAGGGGATCAAAATTTGACATTTTGGCCAAACAGGTGTTTTTTCCCATCCTTGTAACTTATTACCTATTGTTCTTAGAAAATTTTCTCCCAAATAGTTTAGATAGCTATTTCTTCAATATTTCGGAAAAAATACTTTAAAAAAAAATTTTTTTTTAGACTTTTTTTTTTGCTAAATCAAAGCATTTTTTGCCTTTTTTTTCAAAAAGGGCATTTTTTTTCATATGAGAGCTTAGAATTTTTCCTTTAAGAGCTTTTTGGTCGCTTAGTGGGATGGGAGTGGGATATCTATCAAAATAAATGTTTTGTAACTCAAGCCAACGGTTTTTCTATTTTTCACAAATGCACTATTTTGAATTTTTTTTCTATTTGTGTGAAAAACCTTACAAATAAAACTTATGCTGAGAAACTAGACAAATTAGACTTTCCGAAGGTATGTAACATACCTTCATAGCATAACAGAAGAGAATGGTTCTCTGTAACCTGAAAGAGTTATTTGCAATATTTCAATCTGAACACGAGGATGTTAAAATTGGCTTCACGAAATTTACCCAAATGAGGCCAAAACATTGCGTTTTGGCAGGAAGCAGCGGAACTCACACAGTATGCGTTTGCATTTACCACGAAAATGTTAAACTGATGTTGAAGGAAATCAACTTAAAGTATTTAACATATGATTCGGCAGAAGATTTACACGATTACCGCGATTGCCTTAAATTTACTATGTGTCCTAATGCAACAACTTCTTGCCACTTAGGTGAATGTACCAACTGCCCGAAAACCACATTCACCAAAGAAAATTTAATCAACTCTTTAGATCGAGAGTATATAGAAGAGGTCAAATTTGATTCTTGGATTCAGACTGACCGATGCACATTGAAAACAATCATTTTAAATGTGGATGATTTTGTGGAAGAAATGTGTACAGGATTGCTAAATTTGAGAACCCATGACTTTTCAGTCAAAGAGCAATGGTCATTCTTCAAGGATTTGAAGACACATTTGAAGTCTGGTGAATTCGTTATTTCATATGATTTCGCAGAAAACTATAAATATGTTCTTCAGGATGCCATACAAGCATTCCACTTCAATAACGACCCAGCAACTATATTCACAGTAGTTATGTACTACATGAAAGATGAAAAACTGGAACACAAAAGTATGGCAATCGTACCTGACGATTTAAAACATGATACCGTTGCAGTTTTTGAGTACCAGAAGATAATACTTAAATATCTAAAATCTAAATGTACAGTAAAGAAGGTATACTGGAACACAAAAGTATGGCAATCATATCTGACGATTTAAAACATGATACCGTTGCAGTTTATGAGTACCGGAAGATAATACTTAAATATCTAAAATCTAAATGTACAGTAAAGAAGGTATACTACGTTTCGGATGGAGCTCGTCAACATTTTAAAAACAAAAGTAGCTTCGCAAATCTTATGGCTCATGAAAAAGATTTTGAAATGCCAGCTGAGTGGCATTTTCATCCTACTGCTCATGGTAAGGGAGCATGTGATGGTATTGGCGAAGTATAGCTTACAGCACTCTCATCAAGATCGCATCTTAGATGCGACTGCTTTATTCCATTGGGCAAAGAATTATTGTAAAGAAACTAAAGTAGTTTTTAGTAGCAAAGAGGATCATCAGGAAACATTGAAAGCACTGAATAGCAGATTCGATGCTGCGGTAACAATCGATGGCACCGCTCAATACCATGCTTTTATACCGCTTGTCGATGGAAGACTCAAGTTGAAAAAGTTTTCTGCTTCTATTCAATGCGATTTCTTTCCAAAGCCAACAAATAAACCTGCAGCGAAATCAACAGCAGAACCTAGTAACGCTAAGAAAGGATTGACAAAAAAACGGAGTAAATAAAGGCGACAAAAAAGCTGGATGAAAGACTGGGTATTTAAAAATTTACAAGACTTAAATACTTCATCAGCTACAATAAATTAAGTATAAAAATAGTTATGATAGAAATGGAACTTATGCAATTAAGATTAAATTTAAATAAGTTATTTATCTTTTTATTTTTAATATTATTATTATTATATATTAATTTAATTATTATTACAAATACATAAAAATTAATAATTTTTCATCATTTGTATAGAAAAAAATTGATTCTTTTCCTGAGGTTAACATATTCTGGGTATTAGAGTATCGAGGGTATGAAATCTTAATTTGGTATGTTACATACCTTCGGAAAGTTTAATTTGTCTAGTTTCTCAGTGTATGTTTAATTTGTACAGTTTTACACACAAATAGGCAAAAATTCAAAATAGTGCATTTGTGAAAAATTGAAAAACCCTTGCCTTGAGTTACAAAACATTTACTTTGATAGATATCCCACTCCTGTCCCACTAAGCGACCAAAAAGTTCTTAAAGGAAAAATCCTAAGCTTTCTTATGAAAAAAAAAATGCTCTTTTTGAAAAAAAGGCAAAAAATGCTTTGATTTATCAAAAAAAGTCTACAATTTTTTTTTTAAGTATTTTTTTCCGAAATATTGAAGAAATAGCTATCTAAACTATTTGGGAGAAAATTTTCTAAGAACAATAGGTAATAAGTTAGATGGATGAGAAAAAACACCTGTTTGGCCAAAATGTCAAATTTTGATCCCCTCTAACTCAGAGAGATCTTGACCGATCTTGTTGAAAAATTTTGTCTAAACTACCATCCGATAGGACTAACCTTGGTGCAAATTTCATCCCGATCGGAAGACATCGGTTTCAAAACTTGGTGCACTTGACATGAAACCCCCCATATATATACTTGTATTCAGCATTGCACCATTCTGTGTTTATTCGCCATCATTCATGACAAATAAGTTGTACCTTCATGTTTTAAATATACATACAATTTTCAATGGAAGATTAAGTTCAATGGAAAATTTCAACTATGTTGATCTAATAAAATGGAAACTTCATGAAAAAACCAATTCAAAATTCAATTAAATTTTTCTTCATCTACGAGCTTTAAAGGTGTTAATATTTTCTTTTTATAACAACTTTTACCTCCAACACTTTCAGTTTTGTTTTTTAAACAATATTTAATTGAAGCCAATTTATGTTCATTTATTATTTATATTTGTATTTGTTCTTGTTGTAACTTACGGTTATTTACATTATTGTTGGAATTTATTATGCTTAGCATATTATTTTGTTCTCAATTTGGAATTATTCACACTTCGTTGTATTGAATAAAGTTAATTTTTGTCAAAGAAAATAATAAAGAAAATTGTGTTTAGAATTGCCAATCATGATAATAAGCTTTCTTGTATTGACTTAAATTTATTGTTTAAGGAATTGCGAATGAACTAAACAATCTTTGTGGTAGTTGATGCTGTAGACGTAATTTAGACAAAGTTTAACAATCACCATTCATATAAAAATTGAAACACAAGACACATTCAATAAGTATTTAAGTGTAATTGTGGATTTTCTTCGAACCACATTGCTAAACATTTTATAGAAAAGAGACACAGTAAATGTAAGCAGTTCTGTTAAAATGTGTGTTTTGCAATCAGAAAGTTTAGGGTTTGATTACTGCAAGAAAAAAAAATATATATCTTAACAAGAAAAGTATTATTACTCAAAGTACAAAAGCTGAATCTTGAAGATCGCCTATATATATAATCGTAAAGCATTGTATTACACTTGAATAGAGACTCTCCTATATTGCCCTATACTAACCTCACCTGTTCTATTAACCAGCTGAACTGGAGTTGTAAAAACGTGAGGTTATTTTACCTTTATATTACTCAAAAAATTGTTGTTTTTCTTGCTAATTCATGAATATACCCGGGCGTATTCTTAATATTAAAATATTGCAATATTAATTATACGTTATGACGGGATTCGCTTAGTAACTGTCCTTTTTCTTTATACCGACTGTGCTGAAAACCCTTTTTGATTTTGATGTTTTACATAGAAATCCATTATTTTAAGTTCTTTTTTTTTTATCAGAGTCTGATCTAAACTCATTTTACTGTCTAAAGTATGTGCGTTAGATTTTGCATAAATTACATGGTACTTAAATGCTTTGTTTAGTTTTCTCCTTTAAGTAATATGGATTTGTTTAGACAACACTTATTTAAGAAAAATGTTTAAGAATGTTTTTGGCTTAACCAATAAGTGTTGTCGTAAAAATTTTGTTAATAGGATTTTGGAGCTGATAAAAAAATGTTCACCATGCTTTTACAATGAAATTTTAAAATCTTTTGCCAAAAAAAAAAAAAAAAAAAAAACGGCAGAGCTGCCAAATATTTCATAAATAATATTCAATTACCCCAGTGAAGTTGCAATTCAGTATATCTGCTTTGCATTTACTTTCTGCTCATTCTATGCCATGGCGGCATTGACTCCAATTTCTTGTGAAGTAGAATTAAAATTAATATTCCATCGGGACAAGTAAGAAACTTTAGGTTCCTAAATATTAATTATATTCGATTTAGCTATGCCAGTAATGATCAATTTCACCGGTTGTGTGGGTAATTTAATGTAATTTACCACATCATCGATTTGTCCGAATATAAAGAATCTTTGAAACGTAAAATTATTCTATATCTAAATAATTAAGCCATTATTTTATTTTTTATACCAATATATATATATACCCTAATACATTAAATACATTGTGCTTTCATAGAATTTAAATAAATAAATAATATTACCAAAATGAAAGTGGAATTAGAGGTAAAACGACACAGTTTTACCTTGCTTCTTCATTAAGAGAATATGACATTATTACCATAATTGAATTTTGGCTATCTAATGAAATAAATTGTACTGAACTCTTTGATAATTCTTATAAATTCTTCTATTTTTATACATCAGCACTGACTGGATGTCCCCTATTAATGTAGTGCACTGTGCTGATATAAGGAAAATATGTTATTGGTAAGAAGAAGGAGGGAGTAGTATTTATGGATATTTCACTTGAATTTATCTTTACTGTAAGTGACAGGAAATATATCAGCGGGAAGTTTATTCCACACGCGGCTTGTGCGGCTGGACAGTAGACTTCAAATGGATGTGATCTATCTACTAGGTGAGTGAGTGGTGCATAGAAAAAAATGCGCTCTAGGGATCAGTTCACTTATCTCAGCAGAACATTTCCCTTTATAATATCTATAAGACAGTGTAACACAACCAACATTTCGTCGATGCTCCAATGTGTCAATAGAGTCGGTTGTCTTACTTTCTGTATTCCATTTCAACGAAAATGACACTGAATTTTCATGCCTAGAACATCAAGATAGTCTGATTCGTCAATATCTACACCACCCATGTATACAGACGACATTAATGACTCCATGACCCGTCTATGGGTCAGAAACAACATTGGGTCTTACGAGCGAGCATTGAAATCGCCCCTGTTCACTTGATCACACTCAGAGATTGCCAAAAGGTCATGATTGAGTGTGTCATTCATATATTGCCTCATGCCCCTAGTCTCCCTAAGGATTAGCCTTTGATCGAATAAATATAAATGACAAATATTGCTGTCATCCGCAAAAGAGTAGATAGGATTGGAAGTTCGACATAGAAGACCGTTGAGAAGAATAAGAAAAAGTGAAGGAGAAAGAACAGAACCTTGCGGTATCCCTGAATTAAACTGAAACTCTTTGGATGTACCCGATCTAAAACAACACGTATAGTACGGTCTCTTAGAAAACTCGATATAAAACGCGAAAAATCATTACCAACACCAAAAGCAATTAGTTTTGACAAGAGGGCGCTGCACCACACCCGATCGGAAGGCTTGGAAATATCCAGAGCCATAACCTTACTTTCACAAAATCGGTGAGTGGACTGACTCCAACCTTCCGAAAGAAGCACCATCGGGTCTCCCCTAGGACGACTTCTATGAAAGCCAAACTGTTTATCGTTAAGCAATAAATTGGTCTCTAGGTAGTTCACAACATGGTAATTCACCATGCTCTCCATTACCTTTGAAAGCGCAGAGCGAATTGCAATTGGGCGGTAATTTTCAGGGTTGTTAACTGCACCATTTTCTGGGTTTGGGTGGACATTGGCAATCTTCTAACTCGAGGGAAAGATACTCATACGGTACGAAGCATTAAAGAAGATTGCCAATGGACGCGATAGCGTCGAAGAACACTGTTTTAGTACCAGTGCTGCTATGCCATCCGGTACCGGTGACTTGTGTACATTGAGCTCTGCAAGGACATTGTTAACAGCACGAGCTCGAAAGAATACCTTGGGCATAGTAATATAGAGTAACTCTTTCGAGTTCGGGCAGTGTTTGATGACTCTCCGGCAAGAGAGATTTACTTCCAAATTGTTCAGCCAGAATGTTAGCTGTATCAACATAATAAATGTCATTATTGAAGACACTTTAAGTAGAGATATTGTGCATTGCACACCAGACTATAAACGTTTGTTGGGTGAAATTTGTTCAGTTATTCCACTTGAAACTGAAATGAAGGTAATGTTTAAATGATATGAATTAAAAGATTTAAATATAAAACAAATAACTTTCTTACTGAAATAGTAAATATTATTTTTAAAATTAATTTAAATCTTTAAAGGATTATTATTACATTTCACGAAAAGGAAAATAATATGCAAGCGGAAAGCTGTATGCAAGGTATAAAAACAAAAAGTTAAAAAAACGAAAGCTTTTGGACTCTCTACCCATCAGTAATACAGATGCAAGCCCTATGTCTTTGCAATTTCCTGACAACGAATTTGTTGAAATCGATGAAGAGTAAATCCATGTTTTTCTATATTTATAAATGCTGGATTTAGATTTTAGAACTTCTTGCCAAATTGTGAAGATAATTTAGAACGTATATTTAGTTAAAATTCATATAATACTATAAATTTATTAAATGAAGAGTATTGTTAAGAAATTAATACGAAATTAAATTTACACACACAGAAAAAAGATTGGTTGGAATTCGGTTACCAGTAGCAAAATTTGTTATGGTAATAATAATTTTTGTTGTGATTCTTTAATGTACCAAAATATAATAGATATTCTTCTATAACTATCGTATAAATACAATTAATTAAGAATGAAAGTATCTACAACAATAGAATTAGTTCTGTTTACTAACGAAAGTCTTTTTACAAATTACCAAACAAATTTAGTTGAGACAACCTAACTAAGACAAGAATAACATGGCTCAATACTAAATATTGGCGACAGTAACTACTAATTCTAGTATAACAACATATTTCAAACCGAAAATTGTTAAACGGATATTGTAATAAATAATTCGTTAGAGTCATACACATAAAATTTTTTTTATTTCGGTTAAAATAAAAGAAACCTAAACTTTTCAACTCTTTTGGTATTTCTAACCGAAAAGAAATTGTGTGAATCAATTTCTGCTGTAGACACCAAATCATATAGAAATATGTGCAGCCAGACTGAATTTGTTGATTTAATTGTCATTTTGAAAAATAAAATAAAATACAGCAAATTTTTCAATATGTGTAATGTGATAATTTATTTTAAGTGAAAAAGTGCCAAAATACTTTAAAAAAATGGAAGAACAAGAAATATCCGTTAATCTAGAAACCGAAGATGTAATTGTTCGAGACGCATGAGTTTTTTCTTTGTGTGTTTGGTGAAAGAGTAAGACACAAATTTGTCATACAACAGCCCACTACCAATGCGTCGAAGGTAGGTACGTAGAGATGCTCAGAATATATTCGAGTTAATGTAAAAGTGCTTAGTTTTCTATTACAATATTGCAGTAAATCAATACGAGCATATAGTGAAAAAAATGTCTGTGAGGACGTACACAATCTGGAAGTTGGCTATCCCATTGTCATCAGCACACCAAGATGTGCGCAGATATTTGTTGACTTCAATGTCTACGCACGTATAATATAAAATTCTTTGTGTTAGACGAGGCAAGATGGACTCAACGGCCAGACCAGATTTCTGATGTATTTAAGATGTTTGCCACTGCTTTTTTTCGGTTAGTACTCCACGCATTGTAATGGAATGCTGTCGTTGTTGCATGTGTGAACCTTAAATATTCCAGTTAACAAGAAACTATTCACTCTGGAAGATAAAGAGTAGTTCTACGTGCAGCTCAAACAATAAACTGTTTTCTGTCAAGTCGTAACTATATCAAGATGCCAAGTCGAAATTGACAAGGGGATGATTATGCGATTGGGTAAGTAATGAGCGGATATATATACTCCGAATTGTACTTGGCCTGGACACACTTTTTAAATATATTTTTTAGAAATGTCATCTAACAATATGTGCGGATATGATGAAATTACAAAATTGTATTATGTATATGGGATCATATAATGGAGCCAAGGATACCTCTTTGTTTATCATATAATATGTTGTTTTGTTTAATTTAAATAATAATATTTTTAGATTTTTCTATTTCATACATATATATTAGTAAAAAACCAGAAGAATGGTTATGACAATCAATAACTAAAATTAAGTATTCCATTGTATCAATTAAATATCCCAATTCATACAACCGAATTCATATATAAATAGAGCAATCACAACAGAATAATGTGATAGTACACGGGACTATCAGAATTCGGTTGGCAACAAATTCGGTTGCAACAACAAATCCGTTTTCTGTGTGCAGAATTGCAAAGTTTCTAATGATATTGTCTTTAAGAGAACTCTGTATAATGCAAATTATTATACATATAATTTTATTGTTCGAAATGAAAATAATTATGTTTTGTGTAATCAAGTTAACATTAAAAATTTTTAATCTTATTTGCAGTCTTATGAAGTTGGTTTATTAGAAAATAATTCTTATTTAATACCAATTTTAGATTTTATAACTCCTCCGTTTCACTTATATCCTATGAACAATGGAAACATTTATTTTAGAATTAAGTTAATATAAGTTTTTGCACTTTTAAATAAAATATATTTATCTTTATATTCATTTAATAAAATAACTTTATTGTTGGAGCGCATTAGTTATTTGTTAACATTCTTTAACATTTGTATCATATTTTATTGAAAATTCATTAACAAAATTGCATTGTATTTGAAAATATATAGACAGTAAAACGTTAATCATAGCTGTACTTCACTGTAGCTTTAATTTCCAATATTATGTAAATTTTTTCCATACTTATTTATATAGTTACAGTTTTAGAACATATTCATGTATAAAAGCAAAAATCTGTAATAAACATGGGGTCATTCGTATTATAACGTTTTGTCGAAAACAAGTTCTTTCATTTAATCTTGCCCTGTTCAAGTAATTTTCGTGATAGTCTTTGAGCAAAAAGAAAAATTAGACATTTCATCCATTTTTGGCGCCCAACGTGGGGCAAGAGTTTTAGAAATATTATATCATCAACAATTAAAAAAAAAAAAAATTAATATTGAAAGTAATATAAATAAAGATTTTGTGCTATTTAAAAATCTAAAGAAAATAACATCATATTAAGGTAGAGTACAAGGCAAACGGTGGTGTTTAAATTATTGTTGTCCATAAAGTTAAATTCTTCGTCATCGCTTAAAGTTTCTCTTAATCTTCGCTGTGTTCATTTAAACACTATGAGAAATTAACTTACATATACGTAGTGTGTCAAAATTTATTCATCGCTTGAAATTTCTCTTAATCTTCGCTGTGTTCATTTAAACACTAAGGGAAATTAAGTAACACATACATATTGTTTCAAATTTATTCATCGTCGACAACAATTAAGTTTAAATCTCTTGTTTGTTAAACACACTGTTAATAACATTTCTATAATTAATATGGCTGATCTAGAAGCTCTTACGAAACAACGGCAAGCATCAAAAGGGAATGTAACAAAAATAAAAAATTTAATTTCTTCGTCTATGTCTATCGCTGAACTAGAGTGTCGTTTGTCTTTAGTTGAAGCATATTTCAAACAGCTGTTAACCATACAAACAAACATCGAAGAGCTTAATCCAAAAGACCTTGCAAGAGCTGATATTGAGGATTTATGTATCAAAACAAAATCAAAAATTATTGAGTTGTTGGGTGACAATTATAAACGGCAGAATTTTGAAACGTCAATCGCTGTGCCTTTTGCAACACATAGTAAATTGCCAAGTCTTGAGTTGCCAAAATTTGACGGAAAGTATTCGGCATATAAAAACTTTTCTTCATCGTTTAAACAATTTGTCGATGATGACACGTCGTTATCCAACATAGAAAAGTTTAATCATTTATTACATTGTTTATCTGGTCAAGCATTAGACACAGTTCGAGCATTTCAGATAACAGCTGAAAATTATAAGAAAGCATTACAACGATTAGAAGACCGGTATGACAATAAAACCTTGATTTTCATAGAGCACATTCAGAACCTTTATGATTTGCAAAATTTAAATAAATCATCGGGCATAAATTTACGCAGTTTGATTGATAGTGCATCAGCTATATATGGATCACTTAAATCACTAGGAAGCGCTGAAGACATTTGTAATGCGTTAATTATACATTTAATAAACCAAAAGACAGATACGGAAACACAAATAAAGTGGAGAGAAAGTTTGGATTATTCGCAACTACCATCATGGGACCGATTTTGTAATTATTTAGAGCGGCGATGCCAGTTCTTAGAAGCATCAGAAAGTTTTTCAACGCAATCAAACGTGGGATTAAACTCAAATTATCCAAAACGTCATCCACAACGTCAGCAAAAGTCTCGTTCGTCGTTTTATATGCAACAAAAATCGTGTTCTCTGTGCAAATGTTTAGATCATTGGCTCAGCGCCTGCTCGCAATTTAGAACAATGACTGTTGAGAATCGATTTGCAACAGTCAAGAAATTGAATTTGTGTATAAATTGCTTATCAGAAGGTCACGTTGTTTCTAAATGCGCATCTAAAAACAGATGCAAGGTTTGTAATAAATCGCATCACTCTATGCTTCATATCGTACAACATCGCAAAATAGTGATTCGTCGCTGCCGGTGCTAACCCCTTCATTTTTGTCGTCATCCTCATCATCTGCAGTCGTTAACGTTCATATGGAGCAATCATCAGATGGTATTATCTTAGCTACAGCTGTTATACTTGTTCGTGATAGTCTGGGTGAGTTTAAATTGTGCCGTGCTCTATTAGACTCATGTTCGCAAGTTAATCTTATTACTGAAAATTTTTCAAAATTATTGAATTTACCTAAAAGGAAAACATCAGTTAACATAATTGGTGTAGGATCTACATCTACAAAAATCAAGTTTGAAACAAGTACAGAAATTCGTTCTCGCTATAATTGTGAAGAATACTCAGTAAACTTTTATATTACAAATCGTGTTTCTGGATATCAACCAGATATGGATCTGGATGTTAGAAATTGGAATTTTCCTTCTAACATAGAGTTGGCCGACGATCGGTTTAATGAATCTCAACCAATTGATATGTTGATAGGCGCTGATGCCTTTTTCGAAGTTCTCGGTGCTAACAAGATAAAACTTGGGTCCGATTTGCCTATTTTACAACAAACTTGCTTTGGTTACATAGTGTCGGGAAGTTATAGATCATCGAATAACATCCGCAAATTTCAATCATATACAACGAGCATCGAAGACATTGACGAAAACATAAATAAACAGCTAGAACTATTATGGTCTATGGAAAAAGTTTCGTCGTCAATAACAAATTATAATGTAGAACATCAAGTTTGCGAATCGAATTTTGTAAATAACGTTGAAATTTTAAACGATGGACGAATTCAAGTTATGTTACCATTTAAGGATGATCCTTCTCTATTAGGTTCATCATATGCTTCAGCCATGAAGAGGTTTCTTTCATTAGAAAAACGCTTGTCTCGCGATTCTCACGTTAAACAGCAGTATATAAACTTTATGAAAGAATACGAACAATTAGGCCATATGACCCGAGTAGACCCAGATGTTGATAAACCGCATTTTTACTTGCCACATCAATATGTATTGAAACCATCTAGCGTTAGCACTAAATTACGTGTTGTTTTTGATGCGTCTTCAAAAACGTCGTCAATGAAATCGTTAAACGATATTTTGTGTATTGGCCCAACTATTCAAGATGAATTGTTTTTGTTGCTTATTCGCTTCAGACTTTGGAAATATGCTTTGACAGCTGACATCACGAAGATGTATAGAATGGTACTGATAAAGCCATGTCATCGGCCTTTTCAACAAATCTTATGGAGAGATCACGAAGATCAACGCATCTCCACCTACCAGTTGAACACAGTTACATATGGAATGTCATCTTCACCATACCTAGCAATTCGTAGTTTACATTTTCTTGCTGACCAATATCAACACAAATACAAACTTGGTGCAGAAACCGTAAAAACGAAATTTTATGTTGACGATTTATTATCTGGGGCGAACGATTTAAAAACACTTTGCCAAATCAAGGAGGAAACGACTTTGTTATTAAAACAAGGTGGTTTCGAATTAACAAAATTCAAGTCTAACAATCTTCTATTGCATTTAGAAGACAATCAAGCTAAAAATATGAATATTAACGATGAGGTTATCACAAGTGCGCTTGGAATCACTTGGAATCCAATCACAGATCAGTTTCTTTTCTGTTTTCGTCCTAAAAAACAATACTCTCTTATTACAAAACGAGCCATCCTGTCGTTGGTGTCATCTATCTTTGATCCGATGGGTTTGGTTTATCCTATTGTCATTCAACCAAGAGTCTTATTGCAAGATTTGTGGATAACAAAAGTCGACTGGGACTCAGAAGTAAACGAAAAAGCAAAAGAATCGTTCTTAAACTTTATAGAAGACCTTAAAAATTTACATTTGTTGCAAGTACCACGATACGTTTTACAACCAAATTTAGTTTCATTGCAGTTGCATGGTTTTTGTGACGCATCAATACGCGCATATGGATGTTCCTTGTACGCTCGCACTATAAACGAAAAAGGTGAAGTTTTTGTTCAACTAATAACATCTAAATGTCGTGTTGCACCAACAAAAAAGAGAACGATGCCGCAACTAGAATTATGTGGCGCTCATATACTTTCCAAATTGTATACTAAAATAGCACCTCTATTTGAAAAGTTTGATCCTGAAACATTTTTGTGGTCAGATTCGACCGTAGTCTTACAGTGGCTTAAAAAACACTCATCTACATTGATAACTTTCGTCGGAAACCGGATATCCGAAATACAAGACGCAACTTCAAATTGTTGTTGGCGTCATGTGCCAACATCAAGTAACCCAGCAGACATTCTATCGCGTGGATGTACAGTTTCTGAGTTATCTTCGTCTATATGGTATTCAGGACCAGCATTCCTACAAGAATCACCTGAAAATTGGCCACACTCACAATTACCACGCCATGACAAAGTTGTTGATGCAGCCATTCGAAAAATAACGTTAAAGTGTCACACGACAGAAAACTCCATTTTAAAGTTCATAAATCGTACCAGTTCATACAATAAAATCTTACAAGTTATATGTTGGTTATTTAGATTTCGTTACAAAAACAAATGCAGTAAAATTTCGCAGGAAGAACGTTTTCGTGCGTTATATTGTGCTGTTTGGGCAATTCAACAACAGCACTTTTTCGAAGAATTTAGCATTTTAACCAAAGAAAAACAAATAAAAAATTCTCTTAAATCACTCAGTTTATTCATACAAAATATGAATGGGTTTCCACTAATTCGAGTGGGAGGACGATTGCAAAACGCAGACATTCCCGAAAATCGTAAACATCCGTTTTTGTTACCAAAAGATTGCCATTTCGTTCATATTCTAGTACGTGACATTCACATCCAAAATTATCATGCCGGTCCAAAAGCTCTCTTAGCTTTCATTCGACAAAAGTTTTGGGTAGTCGGAGCTAGGGCTATCACTAGGAAGATAGTTCGATCATGTACCAGCTGTATACGCTATAGACCAAAGCTCGTCCAGCAAATGATGGGTGACTTGCCAATAGAACGTGTAACTCCTGCAAGACCATTCGAAAGGTGCGGTGTTGATTTTTGTGGACCTATATACACCTATTTGAAAATAAGAGGAAAACAGCCGTATAAATGTTATGTATCAATTTTTGTTTGCTTTGTTACCAAGGCGGTTCACATTCAAGCCGTATCTGATCTTTCGTCTGAAGCCTTCATTGCTGCTTTGAAGCGTTTAATTGGTCGACGTGGTTTGCCGTCGAATATCTTTTGTGACAATGCCACCAATTTCATTGGGGCTAATACACAGCTTAATGATATGAAAAAATTGTTTGCGGATAAGTCATTCAAGAATGATATCAATAATTTTTGTTGTAAAAACTTTATTAATTTTAATTTTATTCCCCCCAGAGCACCCCATTTCGGAGGCATTTGGGAAGCCGCGGTTAAGTCCGCTAAAGGTCATCTTTACCGCACTTTAGCCAATGCTAAAATGACCTATGAAGAGCTCTCAACATCGTTGATTGAAATAGAAGCCATTATGAACTCTCGTCCTATTTCATCTCAATCAAGTGATCCTAACGACTTTGAAGCATTGACTCCGGGTCATTTCTTAATTGGCGGTCCGCTAAATTCTCTACCTGAGCAAATGGTAGAGTGTCACGAAATTAGCTACATACAGAGGTGGAAACGTATAACTGCAGCCAAACAACAGTTCTGGAAAAAGTGGTCAACTGATTATTTAAATGAAATGATTCAAAAAAGTCGTTGGTCTACATCAGAACCGAATATTCATCAAAATACTCTTGTACTTATACACGAAGACAATGTGTCTCCATTGAAGTGGGTTCTTGGTCGAATAGTGTCAACATATCCTGGTAAAGATGGGAAAGTTCGAGTGGCGGACGTTAAAACTGCAAAAGGTTTGTTCCGAAGGCCTGTACATAAGTTAGCTGTCTTATTGAAACATTGAAAAACTGAATCTTTCAACGCTGCCGGAATGTTGGAGCGCATTAGTTATTTGTTAACATTCTTTAACATTTGTATCATATTTTATTGAAAATTCATTAACAAAATTGCATTGTATTTGAAAATATATAGACAGTAAAACGTTAATCATAGCTGTACTTCACTGTAGCTTTAATTTCCAATATTATGTAAATTTTTTCCATACTTATTTATATAGTTACAGTTTTAGAACATATTCATGTATAAAAGCAAAAATCTGTAATAAACATGGGGTCATTCGTATTATAACGTTTTGTCGAAAACAAGTTCTTTCATTTAATCTTGCCCTGTTCAAGTAATTTTCGTGATAGTCTTTGAGCAAAAAGAAAAATTAGACATTTCATCCATTTATAAAACAAAAATATAATTTTAAATTATAATTTTTCAATTTTAATTTTTTTATTACTAAATTAGATTGTAAATGGTAGATGGGAAACGAAATGGGAAAGGAACGGTTGAAACCGACACCGGTAGGGTCAAATCGACACCGGTAGGGTGTCAATTTAACATCGACACGTTTTCACTTCGAGACCGTGTCGGTGTCAATTTGTACACATTTATTGTCGGTTTAACAATGATATCGTTATCAATAACTCGTTGTCGAATTGATGGTATCATTTTTGTTCTATGTGTATCGGTTCATATAATAAAGCTTTTAGAAATCTTTGAAGTATATAAAGCGAGTACGATTCGTTTATAATTTGCATACAATTTTTTAAATTTGTACTTAAATTTCATTATTTATACAAAATTCTATTTTATTTTGTTTTAATTTTTTTTTTTTTGTAAATGATTATGTCATTTTTAACTCTTGCCTATGGTTGCACTCATTTGTATGGTTTTAATCACCATTTTGTTATTATTTAAATACACAGGTGACTTAAATTTATTTTGGCGATCCTTTACTTCTGACTTTACCAAGAATATTAAAACATATAATTTTTAATAGTGTGTTCCTTTTGCCACTTGGGATACATAAATATCCCATTTAGTTTTACTTAAGCTCAGCCCATTATAGCCATGTAGTTACACATTTTTATACCCTATACCAGCGATGGCGAACCTTTTTGACAAGTGAGTCAAAATTGAATTTTTTTTTTTGTAATATCAACTTACGGGTTAAGTATTATTTTAGTAATTGAAGATTTAACAAAAATACATGTGAATATGATTTTATATACTATTCGAACATATTATATGTATGATTATTATTTTATAATAAAAAAACAAAGAAAATTTAATAACAAAAATATTATACATAAATATACATACATTTAATGCGAAACTTGTTGTTGTTTATTTTCAGATAATTGATGTATAGTTATTTGGTTCATACTTGTAATTTTTTACTTTTACATATGCGGCAGTCATTTCATTACCCAGTCTATATCTTTGTGTGGATTTTATAAAATTCATTGATGAAAATAAATTTTCGCATACATATGTTGAACCAAACATTGTTAAAAGAGCATTTGCCAGTTTTTTCATTGTATTAAATGTATCTGGTAAAGAGTCCCATTTCTTTAGTATTATATTATCAGTTCTTTGTTCGAATACCTCTTTTTTATTGTTAGAAATATTTTCTAAATCCTGTTTTTGCAAATCTTAATTAAATTTTCAAATTTATTTTTCCACATAAAACTGTTCTGGAATTCTGCTAATTCCATTTCCAAATTTTCAATACCTAAACAAGTGAACACGGTTAATTCCAAATTATTAAATTCTATTTTCTGTGGATACAATATAAACTGCAATTTTTTTTCTAAATCCTTAAATTGATTAAATCTATACAGAAAAGCTTGTTTTATTTCCTCAATAACAGTTAAATATTTTTTAATTGTATGATCCTGTGTAATATTACTATTTTCAAAGTTTTCAGTTGCTTGGAAATGTTTTTGCAGATATGCAAAATATTTCAATATTTTCATTTTCAAATCATAAACGTTTTAATATTTTTTAACATGACTAATACAACTTGACCAGGTCCTTGGATTTTTATACCCTATACCACTATGTGGTTTGGGTATAATGACTTTGTGCTTCTGTTTGTAACAACCAAAAATATTTGACCTAGACCCAATTATACCGATCGAATCAGAATCACTTTCTGAGTTGATTTAACAATGTCCGTCCGTCCGTCCGTCCGTCTGTGTGTCCATGTAAAGCTTGTAATCAAACTGCAGGTCGCAAATATGAATATATTTTGACGAAATTTGGAATATAAGCTTTCATCGGCCATGGGATGAACGCTATTGAATCGGCCCATGTTCAGACCTAGCCCCCATACAAATTACCCCTATGAAATCGACATAAATTGCCATAAGATCCAAATTGTCATATAGATCTTACTCAAATTGGGTTTTGTGTGCGTTCATTACGTCCATTAATGAGTAGTCCAAAAATTGTCCATTTGGCCCCATATAGAGCTGCTTCCCGATCTTCACTTAAATCTATTAAAAAACAAAAATATTGCATTGATTCTTCTCAGATTTTGTTTGTATATATTTTTGCAAAATACAAGATACTTTACCAGACATGATCAGGATCGGTCCATTTTCGGACCTAGTACCCATATAGATATAGCATCCGAAATGAATTTTTTCATATCTGCAGCCAAAAAAATTAATAAAAATCAGACTCAAATTTGGTTTTTGCTTATTTTCTATGTCCAGTTAGTTGGGCCTAAGAGATAGGACATGGTATAGGGTATCGTATAGTCGGTTTAGACCGACTATAATTTTCTTACTTGTTAATTTTGATATATTTCATATTACATTATTGTTAGAAGTACAATAACCTAAAATGCACAATGAAAAATTGTGAAGAACTGTAATAAAATATTCTAATAGTTCCCAGCCCTCGAAATTTGAGTGCAAATTCCAGGAAATTTTATTTTTTCATTTAATAATTCACAAATCAACACTTTCTAAGTATCTATTGCGTTATTGGCTTAAATTCAACACAATCATTATTGTGAATGAAGAAAACAAACTCACAAACCTATTAACAAATTTTATAAACACACACATAGCATTGTACAATTTTATGTATGTGTAGCAACTTTAAATGCACTTTTCTCCAAAAAAAATTTAAAAATTTGAAAATCTATAAATCTGGTGGACAGATGAAAAGATATATCATTTAAATAAAATACGTTTGGTCAAAATCGGAATAAAACTGTTGAACAAATCATCGGTCACATTAAATCGCCTTACCTATTAATGTTATAAATATGTAAATCGCAAAAAAAAAACAACACAAAAAAACAATACAAAGGAGAACAGTTTTCCAATTTCCCCTTTACCAGTTCATGTGTTCTTAATGGAAATTTATGCGAGCCAGACGAGTTTTATCTGATATCAGGGGTTTCTCCACAACCAACATCAGCACATATATTTAGGTTCGGATTGTTAATGACCTCTTTAGGTAGCATTTTTGGAGATTTTATGAATTCTCTTGCTATTTCTTGATAATTTTAGAAATTATGGATTTATTTTTCAGAATATTTTTCAGAATTTTTTTTTGTTTAAGAGCGTCAGACACTATAAACAGTGCAAGCAGACCTGTCGCGAAAACGGAATTTTCGTGATAACAGAACCCAAAATTTTGTTAAAAATTTTTATATAATTTTTAAAATTAGAATTGTTTTTATTGATATATTTATTTACATTTTAAACATTTTAAAAGAAATTTTAGATTTTGAGTTGCTTTTTCTTGGCAAATTGTGTTTTATAGCATCTACCATTTTAATTTTGAGTTCTTCATGACCACTATCGTGTATACCCGTATCTGATAATTCTTAATCCAGTTGTTTATGTCAGCATTGTCGGACCTAAAAAATATTTACTTATGAACAACTTACTTTTACTAATTGGTAAAAATTAACTTACGTGGGGAATAAATTCGTAATGGAACCAATCCTTGAATATAAATGATGTCATCCAGGCGTTTTTACTGGACTTATATATTAAAGGTGCGTGAGTTTCTTGATTTTCCAACAACCCACAATTTTAGTTTGTCTGTGCCATTGTCTGTGCATTTGAACAGGGCAAACAAGTTATTTGCTCTCTACATATTTTTCTTCCGGAAGCCACTTTCTCATTACATGTGGCAAGAGTGTGATTTGGAAGCATCCTATAATATAAACTAGATTCGTCAGCAATGTAGATTTGGTGAAGAGTCATCCCATGCTCACAAACGTAATCCTTAAACTCTTTCACAAATGGATCAATAAGATGAGCTTTCGAAGACAATTTTCGCCCGTAATTTTTAAAAATCAAATTCCATGTCGACACTTACATTTCTTCAACCATCCTTCACTGGCATTGAATTGGTTTGATGAATTTTGGGATACAAATAGCTGGCTTTTGATTGTAAAATCTCTGCTGATATTGCAAAATTTTTTGCCTTTTGCTTTACAAACCACTTATAAAGCATTTCTTCCAATCTTGGGTACCCAGCTTTCTTTAAAGTGCGATGTTTGCCACGGCCACTTTCTATTGTATGTACGAACTTTTTTAATGAATTTTCTTGCTTTATAATGCGGTAAACCGAAGACTTATGCCATTTGTAATTCACGCAAATTAAATTTATGAAATCTCCACTTTAAAATTTTTTTTTAAATCTCTAATTTTTGAGAAATCGTTGGCTTTAAAATATGTTGAACTTTTCCCATATTAGGATATGTATTTACACAACAGATGACATGAATAAACTTACAAAATTGAAGGTCAAAATCATCCAAAAAGTTTAATATACCTTGTTTTTTTTTTTGACTATAGACATGGTAATAAAATTTAAAAAATAGATACATAAAAGTCGCGAAAATGGAACCCGTTTTTCGTAAAATGTCGCGATTATAGAACCTACAATATTAAAAATTAATCCAGCGTATTAACCGGGCCGTCGCGGTAGTGGGTGGGCACGAATACCGAGCTTGCACTGTATATTTAAATAACGGATAAGATTTTATACATTTTCTTTCATACCATCTTCTATATTTATTGTTTTAAAGTTTCCATAGTTTTGCGTCCTAACTTAAAAAAATATTTTTTTTTCGTTTATCTATTTTTATACCCTATACCACTATTGGGTTGGGTATAATGACTTTGTGCTGCTGTTTGTAACACCCAAAAATATTTGACCTACACCCACCTTTAATTATACCGATCGAATCAGAATCACTCTGATTCGATTTAACGATGTCCGCCCGTCCGTCCGTCCGTCTGTCCGTCCGTCCGTCCGTCTGTGTGTTCATATAATCAAACTGCAGGTCGCAAATATGAATATATTTTGATAAAATTTAGTATTTAATCTTTTATCGGCCATGGGATGAACGCTATTGAAATTGGTGAGAATCGGTCCATGTTCAGACCTAGCCCCCATACAAATGACCCCTATGAAATCAACATATATTGCCATAAGATCCAAATTATCATACACATCTTAGTCAAATTGGGTTTGTATGTATATATTACATCCATTAATCAGTGTCCAAAAATGATCCCTATTGGACAACTCTTAGTCATAGGCCCCATATAGAGCTGCTTCCCGATCTTCACTTAAATCTATCAAAAAACAAAAATATTGCACTGATTCTTCTCAAATTTTGTTTGTATATATTTTTGCAAAATACAAGAGACTTTACCAAACATGGTCAGGATCGGTCCATTTTTGGGCCTAGTCCCCATATAGATATAGCATCCGATATGAGCTTTTTCATATCTGCAGCTGAAAAAATTAATAAAAATCCGACTCAAATTTGGTTTATGCTTATTTTCTATATCCAGTTAGTTGGGCCTGAGAGATAGGGTTTTTAAACGCATGGTATAGGGTATCGTATAGTCGGTCTAGACCGACTATAATTTTCTTACTTGTTATATTTAATTCATTAAAATTCTGAGTGATATCACAGCAAAACATTAGGTCATTTAGCCATTCTATAATTGATAATTCGTCAAAAACATTATTTTTTTCATGCAAAAATAGTTTTATTTCTTCTAATAAATCTACAAACCAATTTAAAACTTGACTAGGGCTGAGCCATCGAACATTATTGTACATTAAAAGCCCAGAGTATTGATAATCAATTTCCTCTAATAATTTGGCAAATTCTCGCTTATTTAGAGCTCTTGCATTTATAAAATTGACTATTTTTGTTACAACTGGCATTACGTTGGAAAATGTTTTCACTCCTTGTTTTACACATAAGACTTCTTGATGAATGAGGCGGTGAAATTTAATTAAAGAATGTTGGACACTTTGTTTAAGTTGCTGAATAAACCAATATTTTTGCCAATCATGCTAGGAGCACATATCAGTTGTTACAGAAACAATTTTCTGTAAATCAATATTCATTTTCATAATTGTATCAGCGAATTCCTTAAAAACATCAAGACCAGTAGTTCCTCCTATCAATGGCGGATATTGACCAGTTCTTCCATGAAAAAAATTATGTGGAAAAAAATTAAACAAATGATGTGGAAAAATATGGAATTTAGTTTTTTTAAATTCCATATTTTTCAACATTATTTTGTTTTCATTTTTTTCCACAGAAAAAGACACACAAATTTCTTGCTTGCATTTTATGTGTTATTTTTACAAAGCCTACTGTAAAATTTTTACAGTTTTCTTCGTACATCTACAATACCACAATTTGTTAATTGAGTATAACAATATCACAGTTTGAAAAAACTTAGAATTTAAAAAAAATGTTTTGAAAAAACTTAGAATTGGTTTGAAAAAACAAAACAACTCGTGGGTCACTTAAAATTGTTGCGTGGGTCAGTGTGTGACCCGTGGGTCATAGGTTCGCCATCGCTGCCCTATACCACTATGTGGTTTGGGTATAATGAATTTGTGCTGCTGTTTGTAACTACCAAAAATATTTGACCTAGACCCATCTTTTATTATACCGATCGAATCAGAATCACTATCTGATTCGATTTAGCGATGTCCGTCCAACCGTCCGTCCATCCGTCCGTCTGTGTGTCCATGTAAGGTTTGTAATCAAACTGCAGGCCGCAAATACAAACATATTTCGATGAAATTTGGTAATATAAGCTTTTATCAGCCATATGATGAACAACATTGAAATTGGTAAGAATCGGTCCATGTTCAGACATAGCCCCCATACAAATGACCCCTAAGAAATGAACATAAATTGCCATAAGATCCAAATTATCACATAAATCGTAGCCAAATTGGGGTTGTATGTATTTATTACATCCATTAATCAGTAGTCAAAAAATGATCCCTATTGGGCAACTCTTAGTCATAGGCCCCATATAGAGTTGCTTCCCGATCTTCACTTAAATCTATCAAAAAACAAAAATATTGCACTGATTCTTCTCAAATTTTGTTTGTATATATTTTTGCAAAATACAAGAAACTTTACCAAACATGGTCAGGATCGGTCCAGTTTGAGGCCTAGTCCCCATATAGATATAGCATCCGATATGAACTTTTTCATATCTGCAGCCAAAAAAATTAATAAGGATCCCACTCAAATTTGGTTTATGCTTATTTTCTATATCCAGTTAGTTGGGCCTGAGAGATGGGGTCTCTAAACGCATGGTATAGGATATCGTATAGTCGGTCTAGACCGACTATAATTTTCCTACTTGTTACAAATGAAGTAATGTAAAGTTTATAATTTGTATATAAACACAGAAGAAAGTTTAGGTCGGTTAATTACCAATATTTATAAAACACTACTCGGTTTTATTATACGAGTATAATTGTTAAAATATCTAAATTTTGTCCATTGTATTTTATAGCGAAAAGATATATCTATTTAAAAATGAGGATATTTGTTGAGTACGTCCTACTTTAAAAATTCTAAGCTAAAGGTTTTAGTATAGTAAAACCTTCAAAGGGTTTAAAGTTCACAGAATGAAATGAGAACTCATCAGTGGTACTTGAGTTATAGCTGGAAGACTAAGAAAACCAACTTCAAGAAAAGGAAAATATATAAAAGGTATTAAAAAAAGTTTGGCCTGAGAATGTCAAAAACTTTAAATCCTTTACTAAGTTGACCTAATACTTATACTTTGACTTGGAATTTCTTATCCCCCAGAATGGCTACTAACCTGTGTGATACAACAGTACAACAATAGGTACATGTTTGGACCTAGCATCCATACAAATGGACCCTATGAGATCACCTAATCAGTAGGTCAATGTGAACCCTGTAAGACCATTTTAAATCGTAGTCCCCATTTATACACTTGTGGACATACAATTGAGTTACTCATGCAATATATTTTTCTGAGTGAAAAAATAATAAAATGGAATTGCTTTCAAAATGTTGGTTCAATTGCTGAAGTAGTGAAAATATTATAAGTAAGACTTTCGATAATTTCCAAAGACATAAACAACACAAAACACACCAGCGGGATATTGGCTTATGGGCAGGATGAATAAATTTGACTCATTTCTCACACCAACTCAAACTAGATTATGCATGGTGTCGGAACATGGCATTAGAATATGGGCAAGGACCGTAAGAAGGCGTCTGACTGAAAATAATCTTCATGGCCGCATAGCGAAAAATAAACTAAATGTGTCAAAGAAAATTATTCATCAGCGCTTGAGGTTTGCGAGCAGACTTCTTTGTTGAGAATATGTGGACTCTATGTATAGAGAAAAAAAAATATCTCTCTATCTAGCTTTGGATAATCTTAATAATACCTGTCGAATTATTTTGCTTTGACTGATTTATATTTAAATACCTAAAGGCTGCTTTCATTTCTTTTTTATGCGGATATTAATTTTTTTTCATGTTTTCACCTGAATAGAGTATTTTAACAAGAAAGAAAATAAGGAAATATTTTTCCTTTGAAATTATTTAAAATAGTTTTCTTCCAGATCCTTTTTTTTTTTTGTATAACTAAAGGGTATTAAAGATCCGTACCAGCCGATTTTAATAATCTTACATGCTGTCCATTTTAAAACTTATTCGTCGACATCCTTTTTGTACTTATGTAGTAGTTAAGGTTAGAGGCCCATTTATTCTAAATACCCAAATAACAATTAGCTTAAAACAATAACTTAATTAGCCAAATGTGGTTAAGTCGTCTTCTGTTTGTATGTTTAACATTTGTGTGTTTGGTGGCTTGTTTAGTTTGCTGGTGGGCGTTTGTTTGGTTCTCTGTTTTTGTAGCAGTTATTGCTGTATAATTTTCTGCTCCTCCTCCATCTTCTTTTTGGGTTTAGCCCCCTAAGCTTCTTGTTTTTGCTATTCAATGTTGTAAACATATAATGTAGGTTAATATGTAATTTCATTATGTTGTATGTGGTTTTTATTAAAATATTTATGTAAATGTGGTTGATCATAATGTTAAATTGACTTCAAAATGTTGCTAATTAATGTACACATTCATTTAATGTCTACACACAAAAACCAAATAAATAGTTATTACAACATTTGACAGCATTCATTAAACAAAAATCGAATAATATACATCGAAAATAAGGGACAAAAATGGCTGTTCCTTAGTTCTTGATGTGTGAACATCTATACGAGCAGGGGGGTAAATTTTTATTTCAAAATACAATCACAAGAACAGCATACATATGGTGTGACTTATGATTTTATTGGTGAAAAAATTATGTAATAACATATTTCAAAATGAAAAACGAAAAATGAAAAAAAAGTGAAAAATAAAAAATTGAAACTGAAAAATGAAAAATAGAAAATGAAAAATAAAAAATTAATAATAAAAAATTAAAAATAATAATGAAAAATTTAAAATAAAAATTGAAAAATTAAAAATGAAATATGAAAAATGAAAAACGAAAAATTAAAAATGAAAATAAAAAATTAAAAAAAAAATAAAAAATTAAAAAGGAAAAAAAAAAATTAAAAATTAAAAAATGAAAAATCAAAAAACAAAATGAAAAATAAGAAATGAAAAATAAAAATGAAAAATTATAATGAAAACTGAAAAATAAAAAATGAAATATGTAAAATTAAAAATGAAAATGAAAAACGAACAGCTAAAAATTAAAAATAAAAAATTAAAAATGAAAAATAAAAAAAGAAATTTAAAAAGGAAAAATGTTAAATTCAAAATGTAAAATGTAAAATGAAAAATAAACAAGTAAAAAAAATTATAGACGGTCACGACCGAATATACGATACCCTATACCACGCGTTTAGAGACCCTATCTCTCAGACCCAACTAACTGGATATAGAAAATAAACATAAACCAAATTTGAGTGGGATTTTTATTAATTTTTTTGGCTGCAGGTATGAAAAAGTTCATATCGGATGCTATATCTATATGGGGACTAGGCCCAAAAATGAACCGATCTTGACCATGTTTGGTAAAGTCTCTTGTATTTTGCAAAAATATATACAAACAAAATTTGAAAAGAATCCGTGCAATGTTTTTGTTTTTTGATAGATTTAAGTGAAGATCGGGAAGCAGCTCTATATGGGGCCTATGACTAAGAGTTGTCCCATAGGGATCATTTTTGCACTACTGATTAATGGATGTAATAAACCCAATTTGACTAAGATTTATATGATAATTTGGATCTTATGGCAATTTAAGTCGATTTCATAGGGGTGGGTCATTTGTATGGGGGCTAGGTCTGAACATGAACCGATTCTCACCAATTTCAATAGCGTTTATTTCACGGCCAATGGAAGTTCATATACCAAATTTCATCAAAATATATTCATATTTGCGACCTGCAGTTTGATTACAATCTTTACATGGACACACAGACAGACGGACGGACATCGTTAAATCGAATCAGATAGTGATTCTGATTCGATCGGTATAAAAAAGATGGGTCTAGGTCAAATATTTGTGGTAGTTACAAACAGCAGCACAAAGTCATTATACCCAAACCACATAGTGGTATAGGGTATAAAAATGAAAAATGATAAAAAATGAAAATGAAAAATGAAAATGATAAAAATGATAAGACAAGATAAGACAAAATCGGTGTGACTTATGATGTTATTGGTGAAAAAATTATGCAATAACCTATTTGAAAATGAAAAACGGAAAATAAAAAAAAGGTGAAAAATAAAAAATTAAAAATGAAAAATGAGAAATAGAAAATGAAAAATAAAAAATGAATAATAAAAACTGAAAAATAATAATGAAAAATTGGAAATAAAAATTGAAAAATAAAAAATGAAATATGAAAAATTAAAACTGAAAACCGTGAAATAAGAAATGAAAATAAAAAATTAAAAATTATAAATGAAAAAAAATTAATAATAAAAAATGAATAATGAAAAATAAAAAATGAAGAATGAAAAATAAAAAATGAAAAATAAAAATGAAAAATGAAAAATGAATAATGAAATATGAAAAATGAAAAATGAAAACGAAAAACGAAAAGCTAAAAATGAAAAATAAAAAATTTTAAATGAAAAATAAAAAATTTTAAATGAAAAATAAAAAGAGAAATATAAAAAATGAAAAATAAAAAATAAAAAACGAAAAATAAAAAATGAAAAATGATAAATAAAAAATGAAAAAAAAATATGAAATATGAAAAATAAAAAAAGAAAAATAAAATATTAAAAATGAAAAATGAAAAATAAAAAATGAAGATTTAGAAACGAAAAATTAAAAATTAAACGACTGAAATAATAGAAAATAACAATTATATTTTAAATAAATAATTTCTTCCAGCTCGAGGTCTTATATATATTTATATTATTAATAAGTGATACATAGATGATGCTTTCTGTTTGATTTTAAAAAAGTGCTATAAAAAAATCTTTAATTACTAGATGTTTGCACATCTCCTCTGTGATCGGACTCACTGATTTTTTTTTTTAATAAGGACTTCGAAGTTTCACAGGATTACATATTTAAAAAAATATATTTCAGTACTTGTACTCGTAAGACGATGCCGCTATTAGTGTATAATCAAATAAGAGAATTTTAAATTTATTATATTGGGCTTTTGTGACATCAAAATTGGGCTTTTGTATTTATTTATTTATTTAACAATACAGTATAACAAGAACGGGTCTTTTATTATAATACTGGAGAGATATAGGTACAAACAATAATTTTGTTAGAACCAAAAGTCAATTATAACATAATAATAAAAAGAAATAATGATTACAATCAAGGCAAAAGGTGAAAAGTAAATCTTTATTTACAGTTCTTATTTACATATTTACATTTTGCGCGATTTTTCTGTAGATATCACAGCGAATAAAATTTATAGTCAAAGATATAGAATCTATAGATATTACAGCGAATAAAATTTATAGACAAAAATATTGAATATTTTAATTTTTAATTATTTTGAAGGGAAAATGGGAAAACCTTTATATAAACAAGTAACTAAGAGTGTTAAATTCGGATATGCTGAATCTTTGATACCCTCCGCCTAGGTTTTATGTTTGCATTAATATCTGGACTTATTGCACTATTTCTAACAAATGTAAATAAAATATTTGAAATGTAAACAATTTAATAAACTTAATTATTACAATAAATGCTCTGATTTTCAGCATTTTATAGAGGTTTCTACATATTTCCGGTCATACTGAAATCGAGCATTCTAGCTAACCTACAGAACGTGATCGTGAAAAGATGTTAGTGAATCACTTTTAATATAAACGACCATCCTGGCTGACCGATTGAAGGCGTGGTCGTGATTTCCACAGACTGACAGATGGACATCAACTCCGCTTGTTATAAGGAACACAAATATATATATTTTATGGGGTCCAGATTTCTTTTTCTAATTATATATGTGAGATTGTATTATTATTATTTTCCTTAAGTTATTTGTAATTGTTTTACTTTTTCATTTTTCTACTGTGATATTTAATTTTAATATTTTCGAAGTTGCTTTTGTTTAAAAATCTGTTATGAAAATAATTTTAAAATAGTTTTCAGTTTGAATAAATATTTTGTATAAAACAAACGTTTTGGCAGTTTTATTCATCTCACAATTTGGGGGCTCAACCTAATTAAAATTTCAAGATTCAAGAATTAAGAAGGATATTAAGATTTAAGATTTAAGGGGCGAACAGAACGAGTCCAACCGATGCTATCGGCATCATGCTTAACATTACACCATTGCATATTTCGATCATTGAAGATGCGTGCATGAGTGCCCTACGACTTCAGGATTTTGGTAGCATGAAGGACGGTGACCTAAAGGGTCACATCAGAGTCGCGAGGCTCTTCATCCTCGACCCGGTGGCGAGAATCACGGACAGAATGTTATCAAAAAATATATTCATCAGGGAATTTGAAACCATGATATAGGAACGGAGCACATGGACCAGTGGGACCTGGGAACCGGAGCAAGGTTCTCACGTGTGGTTCACAGATGGCTCAAAACAAACAAATGGGGACACGGGCGCGGGCATATTTGGTCCCAATTTTCAACGTGCCTTACCCATGGGTAAATACCCATCGATTTTCCAAGCGGAGGTCTTCGCTATTTTTACATGCGCGACTGAGTGTCTCAGAAGAAAGACAAAAAGGGCACTCATTTATATAGTATCCGACAGTCAGGCTGCACTAAAGGCAATAATGGCCTACAAAGTGACGTCCAAACTGGTGTGGGAGTGCATCGAAGGGCTAAACGAATTAGGTAGACGCAACAAATTAACTCTATGCTGGATTCCGTACATGAAGGACATGTAGGGAACGAAAGGGCCGATCGCCTAGCCAATCGAGGGGCCCGTTGTCCTTTCATTGGTCCGGAACCTTTCTGTGGTGTTCCAGTGGGACACATAAAAGAAAAAATGAGGGAGTGGAGAAAATCACAAATTGCCGAACACTAGGACAAAATTCCAGGTCAACGGCAGGCCAAGAGATTCATAACTCCATCCAATGTTCACTCGGAAAGACTACTTACCCTTGATAAAAAGGACTTAAGGACCTTGACGGGATTCTTTACAGGACACTGCAATCTTAGATATCATCTACGAATGAAAGGACTATCTGCTATAGACACATGTAGGTTCTGCGAGCAGGAGGTAGAAACAGCAGAACATATTCTCTGTGAATGTCCAAGACTAAGTGGTAAGAGAATCCTCGCACTTGGAGGATACATTGTATCCCCGGGACATATGGAAACTACTGCCAAATAGGGTAATTGGCTTCATAAGAAGCCTTCATCTTTAGGACAACCATGGGCTGCACAAAAGATCAAATTGGTCGCAGTGCGTATAGCCTTCCTTATCTTATCTTATCTTATATATATATATAATATTTAATATGCTTAGTTTATCTGATGTGGATAGAATGACCATTGGTCAAATACGAGATGAATTGAAGCGCCGGAATGCGGATATAAGTGGTTCAGTTAAAGCTGTTTTGAAGTTGCGGCTGATGAACCTCGTATGTAGGCGAATATGTTGTCGCAGAGGCAGGTGATGTACAGCAGTCGATTGTAATGTCTTACAGCAAGAAGCATGTTATGTACCAGAAGTAAGTGCAATGCAAATGGGCACTGTATGAATGTCATTCAAAGATGCAGAAGGCATTGTTGAGACGTTTTCTGGTGAAAATGATGTGCCTGTGGATAAATGGTTACAACGAGTAGAAGATTTGAAATTCGACTGCGGATGGTCGGACAAAGATTTGACAATTTTTGCCAAGAAGCAGTTAAGTGGGACAGCACGTTCAAATGTGGCCAGCTTGCGACGATATAGTACATGGATAGAGTTTAAACATGCTCTGATGAGTGAGTTCGGGGTCGAGATTAGCTCTAAAGATGTACATGAACAGCTACGACAAAGAAAGAAAAAAGCTAAATGAATCATGGCGCGAGTACTTGTATGACATGCGTGAAATTGGGGCCAGAATTGGACTCGAAGATACTGCAACAATCGCATACATAGTTGATGGCGTTATAGATAAATCCATTGAAAAGCTTATTCTGCATGGTGCCAGAAACTTCGAGGAGTTAAAAAGTAAATTTTTGAAATACGAGAGGATAAAGACTTCAAAGAAGACTCTATTTTCACGAAGAATACAACAAAACCAATATTATGACCATTCGAAATTCGGTCAAAGAAAAATTAAGTGTTACACTTACGGCGAAGAAGTTCATGGCTCTAGGAACTGCCCTAATGCGAATAAAGGGCAGAAATGTTTTAAATACAATCAATTTGGTCATATTGCTGCTGCATGCAAAGGTGACTCTGTTATAAGCCAGAATGTGGTAAATGTGAATACAATTGAACCATTCGTGACTATTAAAATTGGTGAAAAGATATACGAAGCCTTAGTGGATACTGGAAGCTGCATCAATCTGATAAGAAAGGACATTTATGGTGCGATTAGAAATCCATTATTCGAGCTTAACTACAATATCCGTGAATCAGAAGTAGAAGCAAAGATTATAGATATGGTTATTAAACATTTCAATAGAAATACTTTTGTCATCCTGGATATAACACCTAACTATGTACCTAAAATATCAAGACTTATGAAGAATGCAAAAATTCAGCAAAATAGTTCTTTTGATAAAAATCGCAAAAAAGCGACAAAATACAAAGTTGGTGACATCGTAGCAATTAAGCGCACTCAATTTGCAACTCAAGCTAAGCTGAAAAATAAATACTTTGGACCATATATCATCAAATCAGTGAAGTCTAATGATCGCTACGACGTTGAAAGATTAGGATCAGAAGAAGGCCCGAAAATAACTTCAACAGCAGCTGATTTAATGAAACCATGAGCTGCTTCGTCAGGAGCCGATGATTTGTCAGGATTGGCCGTGTGAGATTGTATTATTATTATTATTTTACTTAAGTTATTTGTACTTGTTTTACTTTTTCATTTATCTACTGTGTTATTTTATTTTAATATTTTCGAAGTTGCTTTTGTTAAAAAATCTGTAATGAAAATAATTTTAAAATAATTTTCAGTTTGAATAAATATTTTGTATAAAACAAACGTGTTGGCAGTTTTATTCATCTCACATATCTGTGGTTTTTTGGAATAACCGCGTATGTCCATTTTTGTTAGCTTTGAGTTAACGATGCCAATTATATTAATTTTTAACGCTTTTTACATGTGTTCAATTTTTTTTCTTCAAAATATTGACCATTTCTGAGATTTTTCTTTAAATAACGACGTAACTTAAATGCTTATTATATTTATTTGCAGCAATAATGACGTATGCCAACCTACGTTTGATCGCTGACAAATTATTTTCTCAGAAAACAATACATAGCGACATACGTTGTTATTAATGAAAAAAATGAAAAATAATTTTAGATTAGTTTGCAGTTTATAACCACTTGTAAAAACTTTTGTGTTTATTTCTGTTATTTTTTGTCACTATTATTCGTGATACGTTGTTATATTCTCATCCTAAGTCCCGTTAACTTTTTGTTGACGAACAAAAAATCCATTTTTCAAGCAACAACAACTTATGTCTACATGGGTGGTAGCATTGGTAGTTTTCTTTTTCAAAGAAAATGACGTTTGTCGACATAAGTTATTTTAGCTGCACACACTTTAAGTGTAATTTACATATTGTTTTTTCGTCCTTCTCCAGGATCCATTCCTCTGAAGATTTTTGACTCAAAATTTTATGTATTTATATTTATTCCCATATATACAGGACTGTTAAATAAAAAGCTCAAAAATCTTTATATCGAGCCCATAATTTCAAATATAACGTTTTTTGGCTCCCCTGAACATTTTGATTTTATGACATACGCCGTTATTCTAGAAAACCACAGATATATACCCTATGCACACTGGAGTGGAGGGTATAAAAGAGAGAATATTTCAAATATGGTTGGAACATATGGAATGAAACGTAGAAATTTGTGCTATAAAGGAAAGGTTGAACAAACAGGGGAGTAGTAGTACCAGTTTATAATCAAAATTATTGAGAAACGTGGTATAATGTTTTTAAGAATGTTGGAATTTTTAAATAGTATAGTCTGCCTTTAAATTCTATTGCGTTTACCTGTGCCTCATTATAATTATTGTCACTTAAAATTGCCCGAGTTATCTTATGTTAAATCATTTCGTTTTTAACTCCACTTAAGCTCAAACTATTTAAATTCCTACACATTCCTCATACATCTGTAATTATTCGTTTACCGCAAATACCGGTGTGATAACAGCAAATTGATGTCATTATCTACTTAAATGTAAATGTGTTCTTTATGCCTCTTTGATCACTCTTGAAATTCGTTCGTTATGCCCCTTAAGTACTTTTTCAGTTTGAAAGTATTTCACATTAAAACGTCCACTATTAAACCATTTGCTTCTTTGTCCATCTATCCATCTAAACCAAACCACAAACAGCCAATAGTCGTTTTGAGTGACTGCTTTAGTTTATTGGAATTTTGTGGTTTGTCTATGATTGTGTTATGTTGAATGTTCGCCATTATGCCTCTGCATTTCTTTAGGCAATTCATGCACATAAATGAAGAAATATTTAACTTAAATTCTATTTAAGACGATTTACCTTTATTTTCCAATTTAATCCTTAATTTACGTCAAGCAGTTTGTTCTATCATCCTTAAGCCTTAAATTCTATGTGATTGTGCGGTTGCTGTATTGCTGCTGATAAATTCCATATAGCTTAAAGAAACGTGTTTATATTCTATGTTACTAGGCAGCTGTCTTGAGTTTGTTTTTGCTTTTTTTTTGCTATAAATTTGCTGTTGATATCTAATAAATTATGATATAAATATTAATGGAATTATTCATGTATCCAGTAACAAATTATTTTGATAAATTTAATATTTATTCTTTGTTTATCTTATTAACATCAGGTATTTCTTTCTTCTTTTTCTTCTCCTGTTTTATATTAATTATGATCTTAATAAGTTATTTAGTTGTAGAATTAAGTAATTGTTTCTTAGCAGAGATAAGGACAGTAATAATTCCATTAGGGGAAATAAATAGAGCAGAACTACAGTTATTCACAGTGAAAGGGAGTCACTCCTCAAATGTATATGATAACTTTATATGAACGTATAGTTATTTTAGTCAGACAAGTACTTACTGATATCAGCCGATCATACTATGAACCCAAACCGCAATAACCATCTGCAGGAGTTTCGAACTCTGAAACAGAGTTGGAGTCGGTAATAATATCCCTAAGAGACAAAAAAGCATGTGGATTCTTACACCTGAGACAAATAGGACTGAAATGGAAGAATCGTGACCAGAGAAGGCGAACGAAGTTCCAAATTTATTGTTTTGGGACGCGAGTGCGATTTTCTTCAAAAAGGAAAAACAATCAACGATGAATATGATGCCTATTGCAGCACTTTAGTGATGAAATTAAGGAAAAAAGGTCAAATTTGGTGAAAAAGAAATTGCTGTTTCGTCAAGACTATGCAAAACTTCTCACATCCAGTATTGCGATGGCCAAAATTAAAGTTCGAATAGCTTCATCACGCAAATTATTCGCAAGATTTAACTCCCTTGGATTATTTGCTATTTTCAAACTTTAAAAAATTGTTCGGTGGTAAAAGATTTGCCAAAAGTTCAGAGGTGGAGTCTGCATTTGATGGCTATTTAAAGGAGCTAGACAGTTCTTACTTCAAACAGAGTATCAAAGCTATTGAATATTGCTGGGAAAAGAGGATTGAGCTAAAAAGAGGTCATGTTAAGAAATAAAGAAATTTATCGCCCAAAATTGTTGTGTTTTTGGTCAGGTCAGGTTGTTCTGGGATCGCCCTCGTAATAAAATGTGTTTGTATTAGTCGATAACATTCGGAATCCGAATAGGCAAATAAGGAAGAAGAAGACGACAAAACAAAAATATGTACAAATTCATTTGCAATAACAAAAAAAGCAAATAAGTTAAAAGAAAACAAGTAAGAAAATTAAAGTTGGTCTAGACCGACTATACGATACCCTATATCATGCGTTTAGAGACTCTATCTCTCAGGCCCAACTAAATGGATATAGAAAATAAGCATAAATCAAATTTGAGTGGGATTTTTATTAATTTTTTTGGCTGCAGATATGAAAAAATTCATATCGTATGATATATCTATATAGGACTAAGCCCAAAAATGGACCGATCCTGACCATGTTTGGTAAAGTCTCTTGTATTTTACAAAAATATATACAAACAAAATTTGAGAAGAATCAGTGCAATATTTATTTTTTTTGATAGATTTAGGTGAAGATCGGGAAGCAGCTCTGTATGGGCCTATGACTTAGAGTTGTCCCATAGGGATCATTTTTGGACTACTAATTAATGGATTTAATAAACACATACAAACCCAATTTGACTAAGATTTATATGATAATTTGGATCTTATGGCAATTTATGTTGATTTCATAGGGGTCATTTGTATAGGTCTGAACATGGACCGATTCTCACCAATAGCGTTCATCCTATAAAAGCCGATAAAAGCTTATATACCAAATTAAATAAGCTTTACATGGACACACAGACGGATGGACGGACATCGTTAAATCGAATCAGATAGTGATTCTGATTCCGTCGGTATAATAAAAGATGGGTCTAGGTCAAATATATTTGGTAGTTGCAAACAGCAGCACAAAGTCATTATACCCAAACCATATAGCGGTGTAGGGCATAACAAAAATAAATCTCATAGTGAGAAAGTCCCTTCAATGTTTACAGTTAGAAACCATTTTGTAGAAATTGAATTTAATTTACATCGGTGTTTGGTTATAAAGCCCTCGTACTGTATAACGGATTCTAATCAATTTAGAATTGATTCCACCAGTACTCGTTTCACTTCATTTTTATTGGAAATTTTATGTTTTTTTATTTCAAGCTCCAATTTGTACCACATATTCTCTATAATATTTAGACCAGGAGATTAATAACTCTTCGACAATTGTAGAGTAGCCATCCCTCTAAAATTCTAGCAGTGGGATCATTGGCTTGATAAATTTAGAATGTGTCTGTCCTAGTTTCGCATCATTTTGTTTCTAGCAAAATTTACGGACATCTGCTACTAAACAATGCACTCCAAACCCTAACATGGCCACTGTGTTTAACTGTAGGCAATAAATGATCCGGATGCATATCCTCGTTAGTCTTTCTCCAGATATTAACTCTCCCATCTGAACCAAAAAGATTAAAGCTAGAGTTGTTCCAAAACGAAATATTTTTTTTCTTTTTTTCTTTAGGTAGTTGTGAGCGAAAGTCTATAGAATATGTTGTACTCTTCGCAATGCTAGAGACTCTGCAAAATGTCTCAGCGTTAAAATTAATTTCAAATGTTGTTCTAGCATATCCTTGGGTTTTGGTGCACTCATCGTTGAATTATTATTTCTTCCGCTCATCTCTTTCAGAAACTAATTTATGTGTGATAATTCTTGGCTTACTAATAATTAAATTTTTATTTTATATCTTTTTATAATATATTTTTATTGCTGAATGAGATTTTTTCACTATGTTGTTTTAAAACGAATTTTCACAACTCCATTGAGATGTGAGTTCCAATTTTCCGAAACCCCTTTTTGATTAATTTACTGAAAGTACTAAAAAAAAAAAATATGTGGGCCACCGTGATATATATTACTCTGTGGAACGGCTATTCTTTGTGGTGAGGAATTCCAGGTCAGTGTGGAAGTACTAGGCCTGTTTAACAAAACCTCCAAAGGGTTTTACGTTCTGTGGACCAACTTTTTTATAACCTTTTATATTGTTTTCTTATCTTGATGCTTATTTCCTTAAATGATTTCTTATTTCATATTTCATTCTTCTAATTTTATCGAATGGGGTCTAAAAAAAATTAAAATTTTTCCTCTGTTTTGAATAACATAACATAACATAACATAACGTATGAGTGATATTTTTAATATTAAATCAAACATTTATTTTTAAATTTTTAACATGGATATATTATTTATTTATTATTTATTTAAGCGTTAGCTAGAATTTTGCTGAAGAATGAAATTAGAAATCATTAATGGTTCTTGACTGAGGGCTGAACTACTAAGGAAACAAAAATTTAAGACGTTATAAAAAAATGTTTGACCTTAGAATGTTGAACAGTTTAAAAGCTTATTAATATTGGGCTAGTACTATAAGCCTGAGTTGGAATTTCTGACCCTCCAAGTAATGACCCCGAAAATGTTTCACAGCTATATACAGTAAAATATAAAATACTTTAGTCTAAAATTATCATTTGTGTCATTTTCTCTGTGAGTAACTGTAGTTAGAAGTACAACATGTTTGCTAGAACTGGAGAAGTAATTAGTTTATGTGTACTACAGTTTGATGTAAGTTTTCAAAGAAACTATTGAGGGCATAGCTTAATTACTCATAGTTCAGCAAGGATTCTGAGTCACCCGGAATTTAAAACATAATTTCATATTGAATGTATCTTTATACGCTATACCATTATGTGGTCAGGTTATAATTACTTTGTGCTGATGTTTGTAACTACAAAAACATATTACCTAGACCCATCATTTATTATACCGATCGACTCGTAATCACTTTCTGTCTGTGTGTCCACGTAAAGCTTGTAATAAAGCTACTGGTCACAAATATGAATATATTTTGATAAAGTTTAGTATATAGGCATCGATCAGTAAAAACATGAACCCTGTTGAAATTAGTAAAAATCGGTGCATTTTCAGACCTAGGCCCCATATAAATAAACCCTATGAAATCGACCTAAATTGTAATAAAATCAAAATTATCTTATAACTAGATCTCGGTAAAATTGGGTTTGTGTATGTTTAATAATCCCGTTAATCAGTAGTCCAAAAATAATCCCTATAGGACAATTCTTACTCATAGCCCCCCATATAAAGTTGCTTTCCGATCTATCAAAAAAGAAAAATATTGCATAGAATTTTCTAAATTTAGTGTTTATATATTTTTGAAAAAAATAAGTGACCTCACAAAATATGGTCAGGATCTGTCCATTTTTCGACTTTTTCGCCACATAAATATACCATCCGATATGAGCTTTTTCATATTCAAAGGCAGCAAAATTAATAACAATGCCACTCAAATTTGGTTTGTGCTTATTTTCTATATTCAATTAATTGGGACTAAGAGATACGGTCTCCAAACGCATGGTATGGGCTATCGTATCGCCGGTCTAGACCGACTATAATTCTCTTACTGGTATTAATTTAAGTTAGTATTTTGAAGCAAAGTATAATTTAGAAGTTCTGAAACATACCCTATTTTGACTATGATTACTGAATATTGTTATATAATTTTTAAAATAAGTACTGGTAGAGTATATGAATATGCTTGGCATGCTTCAAATATATAAAATCTAATCAAATGCTTTGTCGGTCTATGACTAAGAATGGTCCAATAGGGTTTATTTTTGGACTACTGATAAAGGGATGTAATAAAGATACACAAACCCAATTTGATCAAGTTGTTTAAATTCAGTAGCTGTTATGCTGGCTAAATACCAGGCAACGGTTGCTTCAACCGGTTGCATCAACCAACTAAAAATATCAAAAAATTTTGGTTTTTCTGGTTGGGTGAGGCAACCGGCAACAATCTGACAGTGAAAGCAGGTAAATTCATTTGAAACATTCTATTCCAAAAGCTTATTTGTTTTATAATTGACAGCGGTACTCATAAATCACAAAAAAAACAACCTAAAAGAAAATTTAGGTCAGTTTGGTTAAGCAAATTTCCTTGGCTGCAAGACAATAATGGTTCCAGCTTTTGTGTAGCCTGCGAAAAGAAAATAGTAAATAATGTGACGTACTTAAACAAGCATGCGAGTTTATCATGCCACTTACAAAATGTTGAGCGTAAAAATAATCAATTTACCCTCGAATCGTGAATGAATGTGGAAAAGCACCAGCTTTCCCAGTAAGTGCTTCAAACTGAACTGACATTGGTCATGTTTTTGTTATGTCGCAATTTACTATTTCTGTTCATGGACTCTTTGCCCAATCTTATCAAGGAATGCTGCCCGGATTCAAAAATTACAGATGCTCTTCAAATTGCAAGAACCAAGTCAACAAATGTTGCTGAAATTTTTGGTAACAGAGCGAAATATAAAATTGTGGATCAATTAAAAAACATAAAATTTTCTCTCATTGTTGACGAAACTACTGACATATCGACGAAGAAATTTTTAGTGTTAATTGTGAGATATTTTGACCATTTGACAAAAAGAATAAACGACAAATTTTTGGCTTTAATCGACGTAGTAAATGCAGATGCAACAACTTTGTATTCAAGCATAAAATATTTTTTCAACAAACACGGCGTTCCATTAGAGAATATCATAGGCCTCGCCACCGATGGGGCAAATGTCATGGCTTCAGAGGTGAACGGATTAGCAGAAAAATTTAAAAATGACGTAAGTTTATTTTAGTTGAAATGTTCTTGTCATTCCCTACATTTGTGTTCCGCTTACGCGTGTAAAAAACGCGTGTAAAAAACTTTTTTGCACACAGTCCAAAAAGGATTGAAGAATTCAAAGATTTTCAAGAATATTGTTCGGTGCAGCCACATAAAATATTGGGTATTGCATGACAAGATGGATTTCACTGGAAGCAGTCATTAATAGAATTATAGAGCAGTGGAGTCAAAGCAAATGAGATGGCAGTGCAAATGAATGATCCTGAAATCAAAATATATTTTCTTTTTTTGTCGTATATTCTAAAAGCCATAAATGATCTTAACAGTGAATTCCAATCGGAAAAAGTTCACTTGCCTTATTTATACTCCCATCTGGATATAACTTTTAAATTAATAGCAAGCAATTTTATGAAAATTGCAGTCATTAGAATATATTAATTTGCACGTCAAACAAAACTATTTGCCAATAGAAAAAGTGTGCATTGGATCCAAAGCAGAACAATATTTGCAAAAGAATAACCTGGATGTTTCTATTACAATTAAAATAAAAAATAAAATTTAAATTTTTATTTGGAGCTTTTGCAACAACCCCAAAAAGGTTAGATTTTTCAAGAAATGACTTAAAATTATCTATTATTACACCCAGCAGAATTTTATCTGAGGATCAATTATCCTTTGTTGTCTGAATTTTCAAATTTGTTTGATTTTGATGAAGATGAAATTGTACAGCAATGGAAAAAGTTACGATTTTTTAAACTTGCATTGAAAAGTGATATGGACATTGAAGATTTTTGGGAAAAAGTTTCATACCATAAAGATGGAATGGGCGATTATTGTTTTAAAGATCTAACCAATTTCGTAAAAAATTTCATAACACTGCCACATAGCTCAGCAGCTGCTGAAAGGCAATTTTCTGATCTAAATCAAATAAAAACAAAATTGAGAAATAAACTCAGCATAAAAAAAAAACAATTAATAACGTAATGCTGGCAGAAGAATTATGTACTAGTCGCGAGCCAAATAATGTTTGGTCTGCTGCAAAAGAAAACTTTTGAAGATAAATTTTTTTATTACTTTTTTTAATGTTTTTTTTTTTTTTTTGGTATAACTTTTGAAAAAAGTGAAATATATATGTATCTATTATTTTTTTTTTTTTTGTTATTTTGTACTTTTTAAAAAAGTGTAGGATATTTTTTTACTTATATTTATAAGCAGAAATGCGCTTATACTCTTTAAAAATTGTTCTTTTTTGTTTTTATTAAATAAAGTGAATTGTTAAAAAAATTTGCTTATATTTTTTTTAGATTTGTTAACTTTTTTTATTTGATATGCTTAAATTTTTTTTCCGTCGTGGCAGCACTGATGGACATACAGACAGATGGACGGACGGACATAGCTAAATTGACTCAGAAAGTAATTCTCAGTCGATCGGTATAATAAAGGTCAAATATTTTTGTTATTTACAAATATCAGCACAAAGTCATACCCTATAGCGGTATAGGGTATAACTATATTGGCCGAAAAAATTGGTGATCACATATTAAAGCCGGTTTTAGCTTCGTTCGAGTTATTGCTGTCGTTTGGGAGAGGGACGGACATCGCCAGATTAACTCAGACAGTGATTTTGAATCGGTCGGTAAATAAAATTTGGACCTCGGTCAAATAACATATATGAATGATATTGATTTGTTATATTAATTTTGGAAATAATCTAACCCATAAAAACAAATTTTTTATTAAAACTCTTTCTTTCCTTATGCATATGAGTTTTGAATTTCTCAGTGACTGTGCGTGACTTTCCGTGACTATTTTAAAATTAATCTTTGGGCACAACAAGTTTATGGACAAAGTTTCAGATCGACCGGATGAGGGGAAATAGGGTTTAAATTCCTCCGCGCCTGTGCGTGACTATGTCAAAGTTAATCTTTTTTCACAGCAAGTCTATTTTAGGCCGTTTTCGCTTAGTTCTAAAAAAAGTCCAGTTTTGTAGCTTTTTCATATTTTTTATAATATTTCGATAAAATTGTATTTCATTGTTTTTATACTTTTTTCACATAACATCACAATTAATCACAATTTAAAAATGAATTTGTATATTTTTTTTATATTTTTTTTCATATAGAAAATGATTGATCACAAATTAAAGCTCTTTTTGGTGTTTCTAGCTTAGCTTTGGAGAAAAATTATATTTTTTTCTATATATTTTTCATATAATTTTTTTTATGAGAGCTCACAGATTACAGCCCTTTTTGCTGTAGTTTAAGAGAAAAATACTTTATTATATTTTATATAATATAATCACATAAAAACTGATTTGCCCCATCAGGCTTAGTTTCGAGAAAAATAATTATATATATATATACAGCTCTTTTTACCCGGTCTTGCCCGGGATAAAAAGGCCTTTGACTTGAAAAAGGGTTCACTATGCTTACCAGGCGCTGAGTACTTAGTCCCCAATGAACAAATTCCTCAATAAAATGAACTTTCTCCCCAAAAATTTGAATGGGCAGTAAATGCATTTGTTATTTAAATAAAATTTTTTTTGATTTTTTAATTTATAATTTTTTTATAAGATGCTGCATCAAAAAATGCTTCGAAAATAAGCTGCGAAACCGATTTAAGTTTTTTTTTAAGATTATTTATAAACATCAAATATAATGGAATGGTTTGCACATTAAAGGAATCAGAACTTTTAAAAATTGAATTACTTCATTCAATAAGTGATCACCATTGAACAGAGAAGTCAAGCTCATAGAAGTTCCAAAAATGAAAAACTAATACGACGTTTAAAATTGTGCCGCAAGGTTTCTTTAAGCAACTGCTTATAGTATATGTGAGGCCCATTTTGATCAACACGTAATTATTTCACATACGTAGATAACATTTATCATAAGACTTTTCACTGAGCTGTGTTCCGCGAGCGAGTCGCGTCAGCTTCCGCGCGATTGGCAGCCACACCCGTGCCTCCGCGCAGTTGTTGTCAACTTATTTTAATCGCCAAAATATATTTTTTAGATCATTCCGATATATTAGCTGAGCTGTGTTCCGCGAGCGAGTCGCGTCCGCGTCCGTGCGCCGCTTCCTCGCGTTTGGCAGCCACACCCGTGCTGCCGCGCAGTTCTCGTTAACTTATTGTAATCGCTAAAATATATTTTTAAGATCATTGCAATATTTTACTTGAGCTGTGTTCCGCTAGCGCGTCCGCGCGTTTAGCAGCCACACCTATGCTGCCGCGCAGTTGTTGCCAACTTATTTTAATTGTCAAAATATATTTTGCAGATCATTCCGATATTCTAGCTAAGCTCTGTTCCGCTTACGCGTAACTTGCGGCTCGAAATGATGCTATTGAAAAGAATACTCATTTTAAATGCGTTTATTGTAGGACATATATTGAGAGCAGCATGCCAATTTTCACTAAAATAAATATTTAACAAAATTCATTAAATAAAAATATGTAAAAATTTAAGAATGAATTTTGGGAGTAAGTTAACTTTTTATTTTGTTAAAAAAAAAATGGGGAATTTGTTAATTTCTTTTGGGGCCCTTTTTTAAATTTGGGGAATTTGTTCACCGTGAAGTAATTCCCGTGTAGTCCAAATTTCAGAGAAATCCGTTGAAAAATACAAATTTATATAGGGAAGAAATATACCACATAAAAAAAAATGAATTTTATATGAAAAGTGGGCGTAAAAATAGGCGTGGTCAGTAAAAATCATAAGGCGAGCTTCCCTCGAATATGTACTAAATTTCGGAGAAAGCCGTTGAAAGGTAAAAATTACTATAACGAACAAATATACCAAAAAACAAAAAATGAATTTTATAAAAATGCGGGCGTAAAGGTAAGCGTAGCAAGAAAGATATATAATGCGACCTTCGCTGGAATAGAGAGATCACGTTTTCCAAATTTCATAGAAAGCCATTGAAAAATAAAAGTTTGTATAACAATCAAACAAAGAAACAGATAAAAGGGAAAAAGTAAATTTTATATACATAGAAGTGGGCGCAAAGTAGGCGTGGCCTGTAAGAAGCATATGGTGACCTTCCCTGGAGTAGAGAGATCGTGCGTAACAAATTTCAGAGAAATCCGTAGAAAAATAAAAATTTTTATAGCGAACAAAAATACCAAAAAACAGAAAATGAATTGCATACAAAAAGTGGGCGTAAAAGTAGGCGTGGCCGGTAAAAATCATATGCCGGCCTTTCCTGAAGTACGGAGATCGTGTGTGCCAAATTTCAGGGAAATCCGTTGAAAAAAAAATTTGTATAGCGAACAAGTATACCAAAAAACAGGAAACTAATTGTATACAGAAAGTAGGCGTGGCCGGTAAGAATCATATGCCGGCCTTTCCTGAAGTGCGGAGATCGTGTGTGCCAAATTTCAGAGAAATCCGTTGAAAAATAAAAATTTGTATAGCGGTCAAACAAACAAACAAACAAACAAACAAAAAGAAAATGAATTTTATATATATATATATTTTGTATTGAGCTGACAGATAGACACCCTTTGTAGCTTTGCTAAATAATTTGTATTAGTTTTATGCATTCTATTTATAAGTCTAATAAATAATAATAATATTAATAAGTTTCGTAATATATTTATATACAAGTATAATTTTCGCTCATGGTATGGATGATAACAATATAATGCACATTTTTTCTATATCCCCTTTAGTTTTGAGCTTAGCTTTTAAAAATTTTTCATAAAAATATAACTTTTGGCCCAAATATATGTGATAATATATTTAAGCCCTTTTTTGCTGTATCTAGTTTTCGAGAAAAAAAACATTTTTATATTTTTTTTTTTAAATGTTTTCAAATGAAAATTTAATTTTGGGACAAAGCTTAGTTTTTGAAAAAAATCATTTTTGTATATATACCTTATACCACTATGTGGTCAGGGTATAATGACTTTGTGCTGATGTTGACCCAGTCTCATCTTTTATTGTACCAATTGACTCAGAATCAGTTTCTTAGTCGATCTAGCTAAGTCCATCCTTCCGTCTGTCTGTCCGTCCGTCCGTCTGTCTGTGTGTCCATGTAAAGCTTGTAGTCAAACTACAGGTCGCAAATATGAATATAATTTAATGAAGTTTGGTATATAGACTTCTTCAGCCATAGCATGAACGCTGTTGAAATTGGTGAAAATCGGTGCATGTTCAGACCTAGTCACCGTACAAATGACCCTTATGAAATCGACTTAAATTGTCATAAAATCGAAATTATATTATAGATCTCGGGTTTGTGTATGTTTATTGCTCCCATTAACCCTGCATTACTAACCTTAAATCATGTCGCATGGTCACTAACCATGGGTTTTATCGACCCTCAATTGTATTATCCATTGAAATCGTATCAACTTATAAATTGATAAAACGTATACTTCTTTTGGTAGATTTTAGTCTTTGATTGTTAAATTTTAATATACAATGGTGTGTTAAACAATTTATATGTATATTTAAATTGAAATTAAGTTTGTATTCATTACAACATAGCTAAAAAAAAAGTGACAAAAAAAATTGCGCATAAAATTATGAGTTTTTAAGATATTGACGTCAAATAAAGTGCATTTGAAACCTGAAATATAATAGTAAAATGTTAGAAAGAAAAATTGATATGGCTAAAGCAAAAATTTTTCAGTTATGTACTGTAAATATTACATTTTATTCGGAATTTTCATCGAACATATCGTCATAAATGTCTTCCTCTTGTGCAGAAGCAATGCAATTTGAGTACAATATACAACAGTGCTTCTGGCAAATATATTTTCCACATATAGAGCACATGGTTTTGGTTTTTCGATCTTGTTCGTAATCACAAATCTGGCAGCGGCTTCTTTTCAATTGTTTCGTAGGCAGCTCTTTTTCCTTCTCCTCCAATGGCTTCGCAAATTTTGAGCAGCTTGCTTTCATATTTTTTCGCAAAGTTGATATTTTATTACGTTTCTGAATATTTGCCTGTACAAGATCCATTGCCAAATCCTTTATAAAGCCCGATCGTTTTTTGTACTTAACTGGTGCGTTTTGAGTACAGAGTAAAATAACTCTAGCATTTATAGCTGCCATATTCATAAGTGAATAAAATATTACTAAAGGCCAACGTCGACAGTTTCTGGCTACGCTATAACGAGCACCCCATTGATCTGTAACATCCACTCCTCCTTTCGTATGATTGTAGAAATCTATAAGTTCTGGCAAGCACTTAGGGCCTTACCGGTCTTGTGAAACGTTGAGAGGAGAAGAACCCACTTATTTTTTTTTTTTTGGGTATATAAGAGAGACTTGTAGATTTTTTGGTATATCCAAAGATTGTTGAATGCACTTCGCGATTTTTAGCGTTTGAAAATATGGGTTGCAAGAATATTTTGTTTTTTCAGATAGTCCCAACTGATGTGGTTTTCTTTGGTAGCAAATACTCTGCAAAAATTTTTATACCATATTTTGCTGGCTTACTTGGTATGTATTGCCTAAAACTACATCTTCCGCGGAAGCTTTCCAATTTCTCATCCACAGTTAACTGTTATTAAACTGCCACAGTTGTAAAATTTCATGCAATTGTTATTGAAAATGTCGAAGATTTCGCGAGTTGGAGCTATTTTGTCGATGTTGCGCCTCTCTTCACGATTTTCAATATTATCGAATCGAATGCATCGTAATAAGAACTGGAAACGATTGTAACTCATTGTGGCTGCGAATATTTCAAGACCTGTTCCATCTGTGGACCATATGTCTCGGACATTAACGTGAGACGATTTGTGCAGTCCAGCTAAATACAATAGTACGAAAAGTGCGTTCAATTCATCGATATCAGCTAAAGAAGCATGATTTAAATCTCTGTATTTCTGTTGAATTTTTGTTATATAGATGTTTGTGTATTCTAAATTACTATCCGCAAATGGAAATAATAAATCCCAACTCTCGCGTGTTGTTTTAACATGTTTCGATAATTCCGTTAATCTACTATGCTCTTGCACTCCAGATTGTTCAATCTTTTCCAATATATTTGTCTGTTGTGCTTTGAACAGCATTGCTATCGTTTTCATCTAGTTCTTGCTCTGTTTCCGAATCATGATTACTAAAAAGTTCATCATCACTATCAGTATTACTACAACAATCATCAGTTATATCTTCGACATTTGGTACATCAGCTAGCTAAAAGTGCGATCGCTCTTCTTCTCTTTCATAAGAACTAATTTTAAAATATTGCACAAGCACTAATGATAATCTTATATTTTCGACAAATAACTGCGAACTGATAACAAAAAATCCTTAACACAATTGAAAATGAACACAGCTAATTTCTACCGTTTATAATATATTTTTTGCTCGTTATACTTGCGTATTGCGACGAAGAATTACGTCTTAATTTTGAGTGCCTCGCATAAAAAAAAAAACAACAGCAAAGGATAGTTTATTGAAGAACCAATTCTACTGCACTAATGATAATCTTATATTTTCGACAAATAACCGTAAACCAGTAGTCTTCACAAACAGGAACACACTTAAAATGAGAGCATTACACTGATAGAAGTGATGAGATTTTCTATCTGTGATTTCATACAAGACCTGTTTTCATTTTTATAACAATTATGAAATTATTGAATATTTTCGGTTCAAAAAAATAAATCAATTAAAACACCCCACATATTCATTAAATATTTTGTTTTCAAATTCTGTAAAGAAATACATATGTAAGTATACGAATTATAAACATGCATAAATTTATGTAGCTTGTTTATCAACTCTTCTCAGTGTATGAAAAGAATTTTTAGAATTTTTTAGAATTTTTTTTTATAACGGTATAATAACTAACCTGGGTATAATCGACCCATAATCTTTGTAACATTATTGTTAACTACGGGTATAGTCGACCCAGGCTGTTTTTTTTAAAATAATTTTATATGCATAATATCATAAATATTCCTTATTCTTATTGTTTATAAATGTTTAAATATAAACAAATTTAGATTACACATATGTCTTGAGTTAAAATATCGTTTTTTTAATTTAAAAAGTTTGCGTGTCTGGGTCGATTCGACCCAAATGTTAGTAATGGAGGGTTAATCAGTAGTCCACAAATAAACCCCATAGAATCTTTCTTAGTCATAGTCCCCATATAAAGTTGCTTCCCGATCTTCACTTAAATTTACCAAAAAACAAAAATATTGCGTAGGATTTTCTCAAATTTGGTATTTATATAGTCAGGATGGGTCCACTCTTCCACCTAGTCCCCATATATAATTATAACATCCAATATGAATTTATTCAAAGATAACAAAATTAGTATTAACAATGCCACTCAAATTTGGTTTATGCTTATTTTCTTTACCAAATTAGTTGGACCCAAGGGATATGATCTCTAAACGCATAGTATAGTCACTCTAGACCGACTATAATTTTCTTACTTGTTTTTTTTTACAACATTTTCACTTAAAATTAATTTTTTTTCTAAAATATGGGTGATAACATATTAAAGCCCTTTTTGTTGTATCGAGCTTAGTTTTCGACAGTAAAAGTATTTCTATATTTTGTTTATAGTTTTTTATATAAAAATTTATTTTTACATTTTTTATAATTTTTTCATACAAAAATTTAATTTGTCTTAGAATACTGGTGATCATGTATTAAATTCTTTTTCGCTGTATCCTGCTTGCTTTGCGAGAAAAATGCATTTTATATATTTTATATAATTTTTTCATACCAAAATTGTCTTAAAGCCCAATTTGCTGCACTTTTATGTTTTTTTCGAGTAGTTGAGGTTGGAACTAGTGAAATACTTAGTTTTTGTATTCTATACCACTATGTGGTCAGGGTATAATGAGTTTGTGCTAATGTGTGTAACTACCAAAAATATTTGAGCGAAAAACTCCCTTTATTTTTTGAGCCGATTTAGCGATGTCCGTCCGTTCGTCCGTCTGTCCATCCATCTGTGTGTCCATGTAAACTTTGTAAGAATATAATTTGACGAAATTTTGTATGTAAGCTTTTATCGGCCATTAGACAAAATTAGTTAAAATCAATGCCTTATCAGAACGTGGTCCCCATAAATATGAAAATCTCAATATCATTTGAAATTTTCTCAATTTCAAATGGAAAATCTCAATTTCAATTGGAATTTTCTCAATTTCGTTTGAAAAGTTCTGAATTTTAATTGGAAACGGTGTAGATCGGATATAATTATCTTTTTTTCTAAGGTCAGCAAAGTTCCCCTTAAACTACTAATTTTGGCAGTGGATATTTTTTGTTAGACCGAATTTTCCCGGTTTTGGTTTTTTCATAAAGTAATTGCTTCCCAAAAATCTTTTGGACTATTAGTATTCATGTTATGTTTTAAGAGTTGAAAAAAAAAATTAAGAAACGTATTTCGTGAAACGCCCTAATATACATATACCCCTACTCTAAGCAAAGCCGGAGCCACAACTCAATTTGAAACTTTATCACACATATTAACTGCAGCAATTCGTTACAGTCGACTAGATTTTATGATCATTTTTATCTAAATAAATCTCAACACAACATAAATGTTATTGTTTTGTTATTTTAGTTTTGGGGAAAAAATGAACACAAATTCGTTAAAACTATTCGGGTAGAAAACTTTTTATTGCAATGAACATGTTCTGGATTTACTGTTGAACAATATGGAAAAAAGCTTTTAATTTTAAGACTCATTATAGAGCTCATAAAAAAACAGCAAAAATTTACTGGGTTTAACAACCCTATCAATGTCAAAAGAATAAGTTGTTATAAGAAGATATATGGAGAGATATGTGTGTAGGTGAGTGTGAGTGTGACTGCAGTTTATAATGCATTGTTAAAGTTAAACTGCTTAACTAAAATAAACAGCAAGAAATTCAAAGCAAATTGCTGGATTTTAGTTAAATTTTTGTTAAAGTTTTAAAGGTTTGGTCATTGGTAAATGTTCTTAATTAGTTAATGCTCTTAATTAGCTAATGGTCTTAAATAATTGAAGAAGGACTTTAAACTAAAATGGTTGTGAACTAAAAGTACTGAGCAATTTTCTTATTGTTCTGTTTGCCGATTATTAAACTTTGAATCGCTTTTTATTTAACGGGTTTTAGCCAAGCAAATTGTATTTCATTCAATTTTGAACACAAGGACATTTATAGAGTTTCATACAAAATTTTAAGGATTTTGACTTGGAATCAAATATAGAACAATAGGATGGATATTGCCTTCAGAAAGTCTTCTTCCAAATTTCTGCTACTAAGTCTCCGTTCTACATACAATAAACCTAAATGACTCATTGCCATTTGTCGTTACCAAAAAAAAAAAAAAAAAAACAAAAGACAACGAAAACCCTTTATGAACAACAATAAAGGAAAAAGGAAGGGTTACAATTACACACACATACATGCAAAGATCAAGCAAAGTCATCATCCTTTCACCGAAATACAAAAAGGGTCAAGAGCAAAGAAAAACCTTTGCCAAGGATAAAAAAATTTAATTGTTTTCTTTTGAAGGAATTCTTAAGGAAAATATAAAGCTGCCTAATGAAAAAAAAAAAAAAAAAATTAAAGGATAGTAATAATTGAATTCTATACATAACTATCTCTCACACATAAAGACCAGAAATAAAGAACTACTATTTTAACCACAATAAAAAAGAACCTCAATAGAAAAGATGCTTCCAATTAACTAATATCAGTTTCGTATCTACTTTGCTACCACACAAAATGTTGGTTAAAGCTATAAAAATAGCCAAAGCTTAAATTAGAAATAAAGCTAACAAAAAAATAAATTAATAAAATACAATAAAATAAATGAGTGGCATTATAAAAAATGAGTAAATTAACTCACACCTTCAAAAGAAATATATAAAGCAAAGCAATCAGAGTATTGAAATACAAAAAATCTAATTCTTTCGAAAATGCGAAAAACATGAACGCAAAAAAATCGCATAAAGATACACGCAAAACAATATGCTCTAACAGCCAACATGGCCAACCTATGGCCGCTGAGGAAATAACTCAACTTAAGTTTTCCTGTGAAATGAAAGGTGTTTTATTTAGTACTCTACTAAAAATGGCAAATGTTGTCAGGACTTTTTTGAAGCGATTACATGATTTAAAGTTTCAGAAAAGTATTTTTATACCCTAAACCACTATGTGGCTTGGGTATATTGACTTTGTGCTAATGTTTGTTACTACCAAAAATATTTGACCTAGGCGCATAATCTATAATATTAATAGGCAAGGCGATTTTTTGTGACCGATGTAAGTATCACAGTTTTGCCCCGATTTTGACAAAAAATGTATCATTTGAAAGGTATTTCTTTTTCACTATTACCCAGATTTACAGATTTTCATCGTCTGGAATATTTTTTTGGAGTTATAATCGTTTAAAGTTGTTACTAAAACATACATAAAATTGTACAATGCTATGTGTGTGTTTATTAAATTTGTTAATGTTTTGTGTTAATGTGTTAGGTTTGTTTTCTGCATTTAAAATGACTTGAATTGTGAAGCATACCTTTAGGGTCTTTATTAAATGAAAAAATAGTATTTCCTAGAATTTGCACTCGAATTTGGATTGCTGAAATTTTCTAGTTTATTATTATTATACCGATCGACTCAGAATCACTTTCTGAGTCGATGTCGCGATGTCCGTCCGTCTGTCTGTTTGTCTGTGTGTCCATGTAACCTTGTAATCGAACTACAGTTTGCAAATATGAATATATCTTGATGAAATTTGGTTCTATTAGCCATGGCATAAACGCAATTAAAATTGGTGAAAATCGGTCTAAGTTCAGACCAAGTCCCCATATAATGACCACTATAAAGTCGACTTAAATTGCTATAAGATCAATATTATCATATAGATCTCAGTCAAATTGGGTTGGTGTGTATTTATTACATCTATTAATCAGTAGTCCAAATATAAACCCAATAGGACAATTCTTAGTCATAGTCTCCACATAAAGATATTGCCGACCTTCACTTAAATCTATTAAAAAACAAAAATAATGCACTGATTTTTCTCAAATTTGGTTTGTATATGTGTTTGCAAAATATAAGTGTCTTTACGAAATATGGTCAGGATTGGCCTATTTTTCGACCTAGTTCCCATATAAATAGAGGTTCCGATATGAACTTGTTCATATCTGTAGGAATTTCTGAAAAAATCTCCTGGCATCGATGCTTCGCAACCATCCTGTAAAGAAAAAGTAAATCATAAAAAATCTCTCTGTAGTTTAGTATTCTTCCTCTTTATTTGCCTATTCGATTTTCGAATCTTAGTGACCAATATAATTACATTTCAATACATTCAGCAAAACCGTCTCTCTTTCTCGCTTAGAAGATTTCCTACATATCGGATATCAGTCTACGCCTGAATATTTTGAAGCCATGTTGTTTCCTTTCTGCCTCTAGTGGGTATTCCTTCAATATTTGCTCTCGTAATAACTTTTAACAACTTATATTTTGGGTTTTACATAGTGGGGACATGTTCTCCAACGCGGCGAACTTTTCTTAAAACTACGCTGTCAGTTATAAAGTATGTCCATGATATTTTCAATATCCTTCGATAAATCCACATTTCGAAGGCCTCCAGTCTTTTTATGTCCACTGCTTTAATGGTCCATGCCTCCATTGCATATAGCAGGTCTGACCATACATATGTCTTGATAAATCTTAACTTCGCTTCAAAATGAGTATCATGGCTGTTGAAAACTTTTTTATATTTAAAAAATGCGTCTGTTGGCATTTCCATACGTTATCTTAATTAATTTGTCATTGAGCGTAACCCCGAGATATTTAAAACTATGTACTCTGTCGACGTAGCAGTTTTGTATTTTTAAGCTGGTTATGTTTTTATTTTTTGTGCTAGTGATCATGTATTTTGTTTTTCGTATATTAATCCCCAGACCGTATGCTTCACTGTATGTCGTCAGTTTGCCCACTGGATTTTGAAGCCCAGACATACTATCAACCAGTAAGGTAGTGTCATCAGCATATCTAATGTTGTTAGGAAATGTGCCGTTTATATATATGCCCTTTCGAACGTTGCTGATATTGAATAATAATGGGGACAATATACAGCCTTGTCTGAGTCCTCTGAAAATTATTATATTTTCCGTCAGCTCACCGTTGATATCTACTTGCGCTGTTTGATGCCAATACAAGCTCCTAATGCATCTTATTTCCTTGTCGTCTATACCAATCGACATAAGAATTTCCATCATTTTATCATGTCGCACTGTGTCAAAAGCTTTTTCGTAATCAATAAACCATAAGAAAATGTCCTTCTATACATTTCTGCATTTCTGAACCAATACCTGTATAGAAAAAAAAATCATGTGAGTCCGATCGCAGGGGGATCTGCAAACATCTAGTAATTAAAGATTTTTTTATAACACTTTCTTAAAATCAAGCAGAAAGCGTATCACTTATAGGAGTTAACTGCAGGGGCTCTGTTAATATAAAATTATTAATATTATTTATTATTTTAACCGGTTAATTTTTAATTTTTCGTTTTTTATTTTTTATTTTTAATTTTTCGTTTTTCATTTTTTATTTTTCATTTCTTATTTTTAATTTTTAGTTTTTTAATTTTAAGTTTTCATTTTTAATTTTTTAGTTTTAATTTTTTATTATTAATTTTTTATTTTTTTTTCCTTTTTATTTTTTTAATTTTTCGTTTTTCATTTTTCGTTTTTAATTTTTCGTTTTTAATATTTTTTTTCAATTTTTAATTTTTTATTTTTCATTTTTTATTTTTCATTTTTCATTTTTTACTTTTCATTATTCATTTTTAATTTTAGTTTTTAATTTTTCATTTCTTGTTTTTCATATTTCATTTTTAATTTTTTAGTTTAAATTTTTTATTATTCATTTTTTATTTCTTAGTTTTCCTTTTTATTTTTTTTTTAATTTTTCATTTTTATTCTTAATTTTTTATTTTTCATTTTACTTTTTTTTTAATTTTTCATTTTTAATTTTTTATTTTTCATTTTTCGTTTTACATTTTTTATTTTTCATTTTTCGTTTTTAATTTTTTTTTTAATTTTTTATTTTTTATTTTTCATATCTTGTTTTTAATTTTTAATTTTTTGATTTTAAGTTTTCGTTTTTTATTTTCATTTTTTATTTTTCATTCTTAATTTTCAATTTTTTATTTTTATTTTTCATTTATTATTTTTAATTTTTTATTTTTCATTTCTAATTTTTTTATTTTTCATTTTTTATTTTTAATTTTTCAATTTTCATTATTCATTTATAATTTTTCGTTTTTCATATTTCATTTTTTATTTTTCATTTTTAATTTTTCATTTTTCATTTTTTATTTTTTATTTTTAATTTTTTATTTTTCATTTTTCATTTTTAATTTTTCGTTTTTCATTTTAAATTTTTATTTTTTTTTAATTTTTCATCTCTCATTTTAAATTTTTCATTATTTTTCCATTTTTTATTTTTAATTTTTAATTTTCAAACAGGTCATCATAATATCATAATTTTTTCTATACCTGTATAGAAAAAAAAATCATGTGAGTCCGATCGCAGGGGGATCTGCAAACATCTAGTAATTAAAGATTTTTTTATAACACTTTCTTAAAATCAAGCAGAAAGCGTATCACTTATAGGAGTTAACTGCAGGGGCTCTGTTAATATAAAATTATTAATATTATTTATTATTTTAACCGGTTAATTTTTAATTTTTCGTTTTTTATTTTTTATTTTTAATTTTTCGTTTTTCATTTTTTATTTTTCATTTCTTATTTTTAATTTTTAGTTTTTTAATTTTAAGTTTTCATTTTTAATTTTTTAGTTTTAATTTTTTATTATTCATTTTTTATTTTTTTTCCTTTTTATTTTTTTAATTTTTCGTTTTTCATTTTTCGTTTTTAATTTTTCGTTTTTAATATTTTTTTTCAATTTTTAATTTTTTATTTTTAATTTTTTATTTTTCATTTTTCATTTTTTACTTTTCATTATTCATTTTTAATTTTAGTTTTTAATTTTTCATTTCTTGTTTTTCATATTTCATTTTTAATTTTTTAGTTTAAATTTTTTATTATTCATTTTTTATTTCTTAGTTTTCCTTTTTATTTTTTTTTTAATTTTTCATTTTTATTCTTAATTTTTTATTTTTCATTTTACTTTTTTTTTAATTTTTCATTTTTAATTTTTTATTTTTCATTTTTCGTTTTACATTTTTTATTTTTCATTTTTCGTTTTTAATTTTTTTTTTAATTTTTTATTTTTTATTTTTCATATCTTGTTTTTAATTTTTTGATTTTAAGTTTTCGTTTTTTATTTTCATTTTTTATTTTTCATTCTTAATTTTTAATTTTTTATTTTTATTTTTCATTTATTATTTTTAATTTTTTATTTTTCATTTTTAATTTTTTTATTTTTCATTTTTTATTTTTAATTTTTCAATTTTCATTATTCATTTATAATTTTTCGTTTTTCATATTTCATTTTTTATTTTTCATTTTTAATTTTTCATTTTTCATTTTTTATTTTTTATTTTTAATTTTTTATTTTTCATTTTTCATTTTTAATTTTTCGTTTTTCATTTTAAATTTTTATTTTTTTTTTTAATTTTTCATCTCTCATTTTAAATTTTTCATTATTTTTCCATTTTTTATTTTTCATTTTTAATTTTCAAACAGGTTATCATAATATCATAATTTTTTCACCAGGACAATCACATATTGTCTTACGACTCACATGTTACGCTTACATGTTACGCTCTTTTTGAAATTTACCCCCCTGCGCGTATAGATGTTTACACATCAAAAAGTGCTTTTCGAGTGTCTATACCTTCATTAATGCCAAACTGAGATGCCACACTCATTAGGCTGATAAGCCTTTAATGATTACAATATTTTGGGTGTTTCTTCTTAGCAATGGTTATTAATGGTGATCTAAGCCAATCTTGTGGGTACTGACCCGTGTCATAGATAAAATTTTAAACAAATCTATTAAAAGTTGGATATTATCGTCGTCTATCAACTTCAGTATCCTAGAAGGAATCTCATCAGGACAGCTGGATTTTTTGTCTCTTATAGAATTTACTGCAGACTCCAACTCTGTTTTAGTGATAAAAGTTTCTGTAAGTGGTTGTTGCATCTGCGCTTCATAATTTGATCGGATTCTACCAGTAAACATTTGTCTAATATATTCATTCCATACCGAAAGCAGCTTCGTTGTTGTTGTTGTATAATGCAACTGCGGTTGATCTGCGGTATATCCCTGCGGTATTAAGCATTCTTTTAATGTATTAAGTATTTTTGAAAAGCTGTTTTTCAAAAAAGATACTTTTTTGGTACTACTTAAAAAATGTTGTGTTTCAAAAAAGGTATGTTTTTAAGTATTCTACAACTCCTTCAAACATGGAGTTCATATTTAAAACTCATTAATTTTTAAAACTCATTTAAGGAATACATTTTCTAAAATTCCACTATCCTCTAATAGATTTCCATGTAAAATATTGCCCATTGCCGTTTTTCTGATGATAAAAAACAACAATAATAGAAATATAACACAAGGTTGGAAACAAGGTCTTTAGGAATACTAAATAATAAACAAAGAAAATAAAGTGTGGGGAACGGAAGACTTCTATAGACGATTTCAGGGGTGTTTAGGTTGTACATAAACATGACTGCATACGTTTCTAGATTGGATTTTCTTCCTACATTTAAACTTATTTTTTTTTTATCATCATGTACTTAATAGACACATTGTTCTAAAAAATCTTTAAAACAAATTCTTGAATTTTAATGTCTTACAAACAAAACAAAGGCGTTGGGAATTTTCATTATTTGTATTCGTTAAGTAAATGGCTGCTCATACTTTTCTTTTTTGCCAAATTACGTTTTCTTTGTTTTACATTTTTTTTATAGAAATCGCGAGGTTACAAAACCAAAATGCGAGGGTTTGATATAATTTTTTGAAAACTCATAAAAACTTTTAAGCATCATCAATATTCCATGAGCCGTAGCAAAACAATCAACCAGCCTTTTGTTTTATAGAAAACATAAATAGTGGCAAGATATTAAAAGGTAGCGTTTTATCTTTAAGTTCCAAATCGTATTTCGATTTTCAATATTTGTGGTTTGAGCATAATTGACCTAAAATTATAAAACCTATCATGCTATATATTCGATACGTCACTTAGAAAAAGTTTCCGTACACCTAAAATTAAAATTATCATTCAACGAAAAAAAAAATAAAATAATAGAAAACAAGTAAGTAACTTATAGTTAGTCTACACCGACTATATAATATCAAGCGTTTAAGAAAAGGTACATAGATATAAATAATTGGTTATCATATTATATATTGGATATCATCAACAATTTAATTCAACCCATGCCTCGGCGTTGTGAAAAAGTACTTGATTATAATGGATACCGAACAAAATATTGAAACCGAAAATAGAGGGAAAGTTTTCAAAATTTTCCAATGTTGTGTCGACAACATAAAAATAAATAATTTTAATTTTTTTTCTAAAGGTAAGCTATTCTATGTTATTACTTTTTCTTTTTGAAATAAATAAAACATAAAACACATAAATTTGTATACTAAGAGAGTTTTTTAAATTAAGATCCAATTTTTTTTGACCGTTCAAATCGTTAAAATTATTTTTGATTAAAAGTTTCGGAACACAAAATTTGTATGCCGTAGGACGAACACTATTGAAATTGGTGAAGTTCGGTCCATGTTCAGACCTAATTCCCATACACATGACCGCTATGAAATCGACATAAATTGCCATAAGGTCCGATCTCAGTCGAATTGGGTCTGTATGTGTTTATTCTATTCATTAATCAGTAGTCCAAAAATAATACCTAGACCGACTATTATTTTCTTACTTGTTTTAGTTTTAGAATGTTAATAAGCTCTTTAGGTAGTATAATTCTTGGATATTTATTAAACTCTCTTGCTATTAAATTATCCTGCCTTTAAGTTGTTTTACGGGGCCTGCGCCTAAATGACGTAGCTCTTCCATGATATTTCTTGGTATTTCTTGAAATTATAGATTTAATCATAATATATATTTCTCATAAATTTTCTTGTACTTAAGAGCAGCAGTAAAATCATCTATTATTCTGGTTCGTAACGCTTCAAAAAACATTATTATTGCCATTATCTGAAATATATTTACGCTGATCCCTGACTCACTGACTGACTGATTGATTCTGTAACGCTGAAATAATACACACGCATAGCTCTCCCTACAAAGCTATGTGAAATACACAAACAAAATTTAATCTTTCTCAAGAAAATTTTACCGCTTATAAAACTCAAAAAAAATTACAAAAGGAAACAATTAAATTTATTTATATCATTTATATTACGAATATTTTTACAGCATTGGTTATTTCTATATATAAAAATGTATTAGTGATGAAATTTCAACGAAAAAAAAAATTGTTGTTGTGCAACGTATGATTTCGTTTAAAGCTTTGAATTGAAAAGCGTTTGAAAAAATAGTGCAATTTTAAGTTTAAAATTTAAATTATTCTAAATTTGCATAAATAAATAATTTCAGAAGAGAGGTAGTAAAATAATATTTTTCACTCATAATATTAATTTTTGAAGAATTTGAACAAAGTACGAAAGCTCTAAGAGGTGAGCAATTTTTATACCCTATACCACTATGTGGTTTGGGTATAATGACTTTGTGCTGCTGTTTGTAACAACCAAAAATATTTGACCTAGACCCATCTTTAATTATACTGATCGAATCAGAATCACTTTCTGAGTTGATTTAACAATGTCCGTCCCTCCGTCCGTTCGTCTGTCCGTCTGTGTGTCCATGTAAAGCTTGTAATCAAACTGCAGGTTGCAAATATGAATATATTTTGATGAAATTTGGTATATAAGCTTTTATCGGCCATGGGATAACCGCTATTGAAATTGGTGAGAATCGGTCCATGTTCAGACCTAGCCCCCATACAAATTACCCATATGAAATCGACATAAATTTCCATAACATCCAAATTGTCATACTGATCTTACTCAAATTGGGTTTGTATGCGTTCATTACATCCACTAATGAGTAGTCCAAAAATGATCCCTTTGACCCCATATAGAGCTGCTTCCCAATCTTCACTTAAATCTATTAAAATACAAAAATATTGCACTGATTCTTCTCAAATTTTGTTTGTATATATTTTTGCAAAATACAAGAGACTTTACCAAACATGATCAGGATCGGTCCATCCGATATGAACTTTTTCATATCTGCAGCCAAAAAAATTAATAAAAATCGCACTCAAATTTGGTTTTTGCTTATTTTCAATGTCCAGTTAGTTGGGCCTAAGGGATAGGGTTTCTAAACGAATGGTATAGGGTATTGTATAGTCGTTCTAGACCGACTATAATTTTCTTACTTGTTTAATGATATTTTACATTTTTTTTCAGATGTTACTAATTTAGATAATCTCCGAATAAAATTAGCCCATAATACAAGGAGAACCTTCGAACTTTCAGTTTACCGGCGACAGTTGTACTGAAAGAGAATTATTTATATAGTAAATAGAGTACTCAAACCACCAACATATATATTTAATAAACCGGCTTTCGTGTTATTCGAAAAATGGATTTTTTGAAAAACGCGGTCACTAATACGATTTTAGGTTAGGAAAACCAGTTAATCGTTTTTTTTTTATAATTTTCATTAATAGAATTACAAAAAATAGGATAAAAAAAAAAATAAGAGGTATAGATTTTGTGTTCAATTTTGCCTTCATATTTAAATGATGTTAACATACTGCAAATGAATTATTAAAAAGGATTAAAAAATACATTAAGAAATGCATTTATCTTGGAAACTATGCTAGATAGAGCAAATATTGAATCATATACATTTTTTACCAAATTAAATTTTTATAAGAACAATTTGTATTCCAAAAAACTTTTAAAATGCATTAATCTCGGAAACTAAGCAAGATAGAGCAAAAAGGGCTCTAATTTGAAAAAAAAAACCAATTCTTTTATCAGAAATCAAATTTTTATATTAAAAAATCAAACAAAATTTATATTTTTATATTTGTTGTTCAATTAATATAATTTCTACCCAATAATTTCAATATCTACAAATAACGAGTTCAGTGAATTTAGACTTTTCAACAATAAATAAATAAAAATAAATAATATAAATATCTATAAAGTGAATTTACAATTTAGGAAAAAAAATTCGCAGAAGTCTTTATAGTGAAAAAATATTATATAAAAATGAATTTGTCTAGGAAACTAAGCTACATACAGTAAAAACGCTATAATTTCGATTCATCCACACTTTGCACCAAATATCCAATTTTAATATGAAAAATTTGTAACGAAGTTTCGTTACATAATTTAATAATAGGTAAACTGAATTGATTTATTTATAATGAATTGAAAAGTATTGATTATTTTATATATACCAGTATAATATCGTGAATTGCAAGATTATACAAAACATTAATTTGAAATAGAATTATTATTTGTTAATTAATATTGAATTTTATTGAATTTTAAATCTAAGTTCTATTTGGTTAGTTTAAGAGTAGAATGTATAAGTGTTCAGTATAAGAGATCCTAGGTAGAATTCGACTCACACACACACTTTTTACATTGGACTGTATTAGTGAGCAATAGTGTCTCTTAGCCTTCCCATACTTATCCACAGCATAATCCGGTGCTAGTTAGAATATAGAATCCAACTCTCACTCATACAAGACACGATAAAGTCGCTTTCTATGTTAGTAGAATACCATTTAGATGTCTGTACATTCTACTACAACTTCAGTTGGTTTCGAGATGTATTAGTCATAATCCAACTCTCACTCATACAAGATAATTAATTCTCTTTCATTTTTAGCAACATACCATTTATATATGAAGGTTCATTCTACTACAACTTCGGTTGGGTTCGACTTGTCACCGTGTGCGGACAGCTAGTGTCTGTAATAGCTTCGCTAGTAGCCACATATATTGATGGAAAAACGCAGCTGATAATAGTGAGCGGGGATACTACTGGTTTGTAACAGCCATAGTTCCCAGACACTGTAGTAGTAGTGAGCGGGGTTACTACTGGTTTGTAACAACCATAGTTCCCAGACACTGTAGTATTAGTGCACAGGGATACTACTGGCCATAGGTCCCAGGCTTAGTATTAACTAATACACTAACTCCCTTTTTTAAAATGACATGAAAAGACACAACTCGGGGCAGTAGTGAGGCAACCGCCACCAGCGCGACTTAAATGGAAAATCTACCCTGGTTCTCGTTTCTGAATAATAGTTAAATGCTTTATAAAAATAAATATTATTATCTTGACATCAAACACTGAAATCGTTTTTATTAATCCTTGCTTCGACTGGCATATCCTGGCAAATATTATTATAAATTATAAAAAATTTACAAATTAATGAATCTGGGAAACTAAGATAAATAGAGCAAAAAGGGCTTTAATTTGAGATCATCCAGATTTTTCACCAACAATCGAATATTTTTATGAAAAACTAAAAAGATAAACCAACCACTCATATCATAGATTCAATACAAAGTTACAAAAATATGTTATTACCTAAAAAATTAAAAGAAACACTTTCATTAAAATACCGATAACCGACACAACAAAACTGTTGTAAAATTTTCAACAATAAAGATGTTGTAATAGATTGAAATAGTACATAGCTAAAAAAATTAACAAATTTAAAAGTTATGAAATGATCTTTTATAAAAAATGACAAAAACATGTCGTTTTCGACAAACATAATATCATGTTTTGATATTCAACACCCCACGACATACGGTGAATCTCTGAAAGTATACAGTATGTCGAAAATGTCTATTGCATATATTAATTTTTGAAGTTGAATAAATACACCTTTAACTCTTATGTGTGTGGACAGGTACCTGTGTACCTATTGCGTTTTCAAATCGAATTTTTTTATATAAGATTTTAGTCTATAATTCTACAATTTCATGAGAACTCCTAACTTTTTGTTATTATTATATTTTCATAGGTGTTTATATACAATATCAGTTGGGGGGGGGGGGGGGGGCGTGTCATATAAATTTGCTTTTTGCACCCTTAATAGGGTGAATAGGTACCTGGGTACCTGTATACGTTTTATATGGAGGCACATGAAAATAATTAATTAGTTGCTTTACTAACGTGTGATAATCTAAATTATTTGACTTGGTTTTTAGAAATACCATTAAATAAAACTTTATTTGATAAAAGAAAAATTGTTTTACAATAAAAAAAAATTTATTCAAGGTTTATTTTTGATAAAAAAAATTATTTTTCATAAAAAAATTTATCTCAAGGTTTAACACAAAAAAAATATAATTTAAATATAAATAAAAGACATAGAAAAATTAATCCAAACAGTTGTTACATATGGGACGATTGATTGAGTGCTCGTTACAAATAGGCTTGAAGCAATTTTTGCAAGCCTTTCTAGTTTTTCTCTGCTTCTTTGTAAGCTTAGAGCATATGTAACAACTACCCACAACCGCAATACGGCCATTCTTATCTCGAGTTTCTACATTAATAACAGCTGTTGTTGAAATATCTCGCCCCAATACAACCTGTATTGCTGATCGAGTGGAATCGATTTTTATTACATTTGAATTTTTGGCACGTCGTTCAATGTTGTCCTTACATAGTTCAAAACTTAAATCTTTCAAAAATAGTCTGCGACGGTCAGTTGAAATAAATTGGGCATTGTATTCCATGTAAACGATGTATGCTGCTAATGCTGCTACATCGATAATATTGAAAAATAATGCTAACGGCCATCGACATGTCCTACGTTTAGAAGTATATTCTCCCAATAGCTTATCCATATTGTGGACACCTCCTATAGTTTGGTTGTAATAAGTTATAATTTCTGGTTTAGCAGCTGTAGTGGGTTCTGTTACAGGCTTTGTGTGCATAGTAGATAACATTACTACTGCTTTTTTCTTTTTAGGAACGTAGGAGCACAAAGTTGCCTCATTTCTGAAGGCAAAATTGGTGGAATTTATTTGCCTGAAATAATAATATTTGCTTGTCAATTTAATTTTATTTTTGCATAGTCAGTGTAGCATGCACGCATTTCTTTTTATGTGTAAAATTAAACTTACCTGTCTTTATGTGGCTGCATATCTGCTGGTAAAAATCTTTTGTTCTTTCTTACTGTTTCAACTAGAGTTAAATTCCACGAGTTAAGTTTTCGAGCCAGTTGTAAGGATGTAAAAAAGTTATCTGTAGTAACATTTCTTCCGGAGTTTTTATATGGGCTAACAAGATCTAAAACTGTTCTTTCCCCTATATTTGTTTGACGCTCGCCTTCTGTTGGTTTACCTGTATATAATTGACCTTGTAAGGGGTAGGAATTACTTGCGTCACAAGCCCAAAATATTTTTATTCCGTACTTCTCAGGCTTAGACGGCATGTACTGTGTGAAGCGCGTTCGTCCACGATAACCATATAGCTGCTCGTCAACTGTTATACATTCGCCTGGCTTATAATTTCTACGTAAATTGTCATTAAGCATTGCACAAATATCTCGAATGGCTGCAGCTTTATCAGTTGCGGCACGTGAAGTACGAGTGGCATCGTTGTCAAATCCGATGACACGCAACATCATTCTAAATCTATCAAGAGGCATTGCAGCTCGAATCAGTGGTAGATGAATAGGTTTCCATAATTCTGACAAATGCTCCTTATTAGATTTGTGCACTCCACAAAAAATTAAAATTCCAAAAAAGGCGTCTAGTTCTTCTTCTGTAAATGGTTGGAATATTTTTGTTTTTGGCCGGTCGGCCACGTTTGGAAACTTTTGTGTCATGTTAAGATTGTAATCATCAATAATTTTTTTTCCTTTTCGATTTGTTTCGCGTAAAATTATGTCACACATTTCGGTCGACAAAAAGCTTTTAAATATTTGCTGTGCTGTTAAAATATTGCTGCCAAGGGCTGCGCCGCTACGCTGACGTAAAATGTTTCGGTTTATTGGTTGCGATTCAGTAAAAGGTTTAAGATCCCAAACAGTGCCATCTTTACCACAGAGTTCATTGTTTGGCTCTTCTTGCTCACTATCATCTGAATCATATGAATCCTCAGCAGCCTCAATGCATCCCACCTGCTCAGCATCTGAACCTTCCGATCCTGCGTCCTTAGCTGGTGGAATGTATTCATCGTCGTGTCAGATGGTGAAAATTCGTCTTCATCACTTTCACATTCACACAACATCTCACGAATTTCGGTTGACGAAAATCTATTAGAACGTGTTCTTATATTTTGATCCATTTTGCGGAAATAAAAAATGCACTTTTAAAAAACTAGGCACCTTTACTTGGTGAAAAATTATTAAAATGTCAATAAAATCTGCGGAGATGTGCGTATCTCATATGTGCAACAAAAGAAAATACGTAGTGTTTGCTAATTCATTATACGGGGAATCACATAATAAGATTTTTATTTTTTTGCTTCAGATTTAAAAATATATTTAAAGGGGAATCCCACATTGAGTAAAATTCTAATATTATATCATTAACCATCGATTTTTTGTACAAAACAAGACAAAAAATTACATTTCTAATACAATTTGCATGAAGGTACCCAGGTACCTATCCACCCTATAGAAGGTGTTTTTTTTCCACACACATAAGGGTTAATTTATGTATAATATTTCTAAACGCCAAAATAGAAGTTAAAAAGCTTATAGATAAGCTTAGATAAATTTAAGAAATTTCAATCTTAAATTCATATTTTATAAAATCTTCTGTTCTTTAGCCGGTTCATTTGTAGCATCGATCTAAAGAATTTTCAATTGGGGTAATACCTTATCTAATTTGTTTAATGAGAAGTGTGATTATATTATTTTTGTAACCATACAACATGATTGCAGATTTTATTAATTAAGTTCGCAAAGTAAGGTAATATTTAATTTATCCTTTAAAATCAATTTAAGAAATTTATCTTTTAGACTTAAAAACTTCATTTGCATCAAAAATCACATAAGAAAATTTCAATCTGTAATTCAAATTAAATGCAATATTTTGTTCTTTAACCAGCTCGTGAATATCACCGATATACAGCATTATCTTTATCACTTGAGGTATTAACAAAAATTTGTATGAATGAAAAGTTGAATGTATGAATTGATTTACATATATAAGTTTGTGTGTGAGTTGATTCATATTTGTGAAGTTGTTTTGTTCTAGGCTTAGGTTTTTTCCAGTTGTAGTGAATGAGAACGACGATCCTGCTTCTAGGATGCGTTGATTGGAATATGTTTTATCTGTTTTGATACTTTGATACTCATGTATATAATTTCTACAAACCAAACTTTTTTCATTTGTACATTAGAGCGCCCATAAAACAAAAAGTGTTATTTTTGCCGCTCCCCGCTCATTTTCTAGTATATTGGGCATAAAAAATAATATCCGTGCAAAAATTTATTCAATCGGATGCAAACCGGCCAGTCCGTCACGACTTTTAGCCCTAAAAATGGAGTAAAATTAGTTCCAAGCTTTGACGAGCTATAACTCGTAAGCCAGATGACTTTCAAAAAATACACCTTACGCATTTGTATTGCAAATATATAGGAAAACATTTTTCTCCTAAAAATTTTTGACCTAGCTATGACCCTTCGTGGTGTTTTAAGAGGTCAAACTTCAATTTGGCAATAGTCAAACCTAAATATATTTATAAATAAATTTACTAATTTACGTTTGAAAAAATTTTGACTTCAAATTTGAAGTTTGACCTCTTAAAACGCCATGAAGGGTCATAGCTACGTCAAAAATTTGTGGGAGAAAAATGTTTGTCTATATATTTGCAATACAAATGAGTAAGGTGCATTTTCTGAGAGTCATCTGGCTTACGAGTTATAGCTCGTCAAAGCTTGGAACTAATTTTACTCCATTTTTAGGGCTAAAAGCAGAGTTCAGAAAAAAACACACACTGAATAAAAAACACGTACATATATGTAAACAAACATAACTTAGACCAACACACACATATTTTTATTTTCATATCAATTATATTTTAAGTCGTGTTTAAAATATAACTGAACTCGAACCTGTTTATTGTACATGTTCTGTTTTTTCTTACTACACGAGCCACAACACAACTTAAAATATAACTGAACTCGAACCTGTTTATTGTACATGTTCTGTTTTTTTTCAGTACACGTACCAGAACATGAACTTCAAATAAAGCAACACTCAAAAATGTGTGCTTTATGTGTGATTGAAACAAAAAGTATGTGATACAAAAATGTTCGTGTAAATAACGAAATATTAAAACGAACACAGTCATGGTTGTGTTGGGCACCGTAGAAAATTTAGAAACGCACATAATTGATATGAAAATAAAGATATGTGTTGGCTGCTTTTGAACAGAACATTGTGTGTTTCATGTGTGTATTTTCTGAACCTTGGCTAAAAGTCGTGACGGACTGGCCGGTTTGCATCCGATTGAAAAATTTTTTGCACGGATATTATTTTTTATGTACAATATTCTAGAAAATGAGCGGGGAGCGGAAAAAATAACAGTTTTCCATTTTATGGGCGCTCTAATGTACATACATATGTAACAATATAATTTTATATTTAATACTATATTAAAATAAATTTAATTTATTATAAATTTTTCATAGATTTAAATTTAAAGTGTTTATTTTATTCATAATTTTTTAACGGGCGCCTAGGCGCCACACAATCAACTAGTTTTATAATAATTAATTATAAGACTAAAAATTGTATTTAAAAAACAATTGTATTTAAATAATGGTTAATGGTATTTAAATAATACTTTACTTTTAGTTTATCTATTACACTGGTCAACACAAAATTTCACTTTGATTTTAAAGTATGAAATTTCGATACTTTAGGTCGTAATTAAGCGAAACAAAATATATGACATGAAAAAGTTTGCTTTTGTATTTAGGAGACTAATTGAACGATATTTTTTAAAATCTGTAGTTTTAATTTTTGGTTGAAGATGAAACCATTCAAATAAATATATTTATTGTTTTTATTAAGTTTTACTATCAAAATAACGTACAAAAAGTGTAAAACAGTTATCAAAAGCAAGCTTTTACTTTTTCTTTATTGTTCGTAAGTTCTTTCTCTCAATAAATACCGAATATATTCTTCCATCATGTTTTCATTATATTGGCCTTGATAACGTTGTTCGAAGTTCATAATGTCCCGATGAAAACGTTTCCCTTGATCTTCTGAATTCGCTCCCATGTTGTCTTTAAATTTATCTACATGATCATGCAGCATACGTACTTTTAATGGCATCCTGTTGCGATTGTAGCATATTCTTTAATAATTTTGCATAGTTTTCAGTTTTTAATTATTTCCTAGAAATCCAGAAACTGATTTAAAGCTGTTCCAGCTCGCTTTTTGAGTACGATTCAGCAACGTTGGAAAATTTCGAAAATCTGTTGATTTTGCGGACCAACAACAAACACCGTTTTTAACGTTTGCTGTTGATAACTTCGGGAAAAAACTTTTGCAAGTATTGTAATGAATAGTTTTTGTAAATACAATTTTGTTGGTTACTAAATAAATCTAAGCTTCATCTACGTAAAAGTTTATCGAGGTAAAATTTTTTCGTATAGCGATTCGTCTATCGTCTTCGAGATTTCTAGCTATTTATACTCACCTAAGAATCAAATCAAATTTATTAACACAATATTTCTTTTAAATATTTGTTTTAAAACAAAAGTTAGTATAATAACGGGTGATTTTTTTGAGGTTAGGATTTTCATGCATTAGTATTTGACAGATCACGTGGGATTTCAGACATGGTGTCAAAGAGAAAGATGCTCAGTATGCTTTGACATTTCATCATGAATAGACTTACTAACGAGCAACGCTTGCAAATCATTGAATTTTATTACCAAAATCAGTGTTCGGTTCGAAATGTGTTTCGCGCTTTACGTCCGATTTATGGTCTACATAATCGACCAAGTGAGCAAACAATTAATGCGATTGTGACCAAGTTTCGCACTCAGTTTACTTTATTGGACATTAAACCAACCACACGAATGCGTACAGTGCGTACAGAAGAGAATATTGCGTCTGTTTCTGAGAGTGTTACTGAAGACCGTGAAATGTCGATTCGTCGCCGTTCGCAGCAATTGGGTTTGTGTTATTCGACCACATGGAAGATTTTACGCAAAGATCTTGGTGTAAAACCGTATAAAATACAGCTCGTGCAAGAACTGAAGCCGAACGATCTGCCACAACGTCTAATTTTCAGTGAATGGGCCCTAGAAAAGTTGGCAGAAAATCCGCTTTTTTATCGACAAATTTTGTTCAGCGATGAGGCTCATTTCTGGTTGAATGGCTTCGTAAATAAGCAAAATTGCCGTATTTGGAGTGAAGAGCAACCAGAAGCCGTTCAAGAACTGCCCATGCATCCCGAAAAATGCACTGTTTGGTGTGGTTTGTACGCTGGTGGAATCATTGGACCGTATTTTTTCAAAGATGCTGTTGGACGCAACGTTACGGTGAATGGCGATCGCTATCGTTCGATGCTAACAAACTTTTTGTTGCCAAAAATGGAAGAACTGAACTTGGTTGACATGTGGTTTCAACAAGATGGCGCTACATGCCACACAGCTCGCGATTCTATGGCCATTTTGAGGGAAAACTTCGGAGAACAATTCATCTCAAGAAATGGACCGGTAAGTTGGCCACCAAGATCATGAGATTTGACGCCTTTAGACTATTTTTTGTGGGGCTACGTCAAGTCTAAAGTCTACAGAAATAAGCCAGCAACTATTCCAGCTTTGGAAGACAACATTTCCGAAGAAATTCGGGCTATTCCGGCCGAAATGCTCGAAAAAGTTGCCCAAAATTGGACTTTCCGAATGGACCACCTAAGACGCAGCCGCGGTCAACATTTAAATGAAATTATCTTCAAAAAGTAAATGTCATGGACCAATCTAACGTTTCAAATAAAGAACCGATGAGATTTTGCAAATTTTATGCGTTTTTTTTTTAAAAAGTTATCAAGCTCTTAAAAAATCACCCGTTATTAATGTTACTGCATGTAAATGAAAGTAACTGGTTTTGTGATTATACACAAAAATTTAATTCAATTTCATGGCAATTTATCGGATTTTGTCCCAGCAATTTGGCTTAAGTTAAGTGCATCTTGACAATGTTGACAGCTGGTTCTGTTTATTTTGACAATAAATTTAACGAAAACTCAAAAGCATGATTTGCATACATTCGAGTTAGCTAGAAGAAGGAAATGGCTAGTTCTTTCCGTTTTAAACTTTGGAGCATGCAGATCATACTTTCTGATTGCTGGAGCCTAGTTGGTGGATTTTTATAAAAAGGTATACAGATAACATTTTTTCTTAACCATCAATTTGTTAATAGATTAATTTCGTTTGAAGAAAACTACGATTTTACACAGTCTTCTAAGTGGCAAAATCCACGATGATGTTTTAAGATAACTAACGCAAAATTATTAATTGGTCTGGTGGATGCAAAATTATTAAAATTATTATTAAAACTAAGAGGTATAAAAAATTATTAATTGGATAAATCAGTATTGCACTTGCAAGTTACGGAAGACCATATTTTCTAGGTAACATGAATACCCTATAGTTTATATCTGAAAATAAACCAATATTAATTCCAGACATATCTTGGTAGTTAAAAGTTCCAGGAGTATCCTTTTGGGAGTTGCTTGGATTGTCAAAAGACATATATGTACATAGTTACAACATTATCGTCTTCTTCTTGTTTAAACATATGTAAGGTAATAAAATCAAGTCGTGTTGTGTCTCAATGTATTAAAAAAAAAAAAAACACACAAATCTCTTCTAATAGGATTCTCAGAGAGTAATTTCCAATGGAATATCCCAGTATTTGTACTCAGAGCCAAAGATCGTAGACAGAAGAAGGAATCAGATAGAAAAAAAAACCGGATTGACTTGTCATTTAATAACATTCCTGCAACTTATACTCATTAGTGAACAAACGGCAATTTTTTTAGAAATCAATTAAATTATATTTTAGAAATTCGTTAAAAAAAAAAATGAAGAAAAAATCCATGTGAATCGGTTTAAAAATAATATTAACAATTATAAACTCAGAATTCATATTTCGTAAGTGAAAATATAGATTAAAAATAATTTAGCGAGTTAAAAGAAAAAAAATTTATATTGAACAAAAAAAAAACAAAAAAACCGAACCAAAGATGGAATTGCATAGTGAACGAAAATTAACAAAACAAAAAATAATTTCGGTAAAGCGCATATTGTAGTGTGGTGATAGTTACAAGAAAAAAAAAAAATATTATTAAAAATACAAAACTTCGTAAAACAAAAAATTAAATAATTCATTTTTAAAAAAAGTTTTTTTTTTGCTTTTGGTTGTTCCCTAATTTTATTAACAAGATAATAATCACTAGATTAAAAAAAAAAAAAAAAAAAAAAGGAACAAAATTTAAAAAAAATTTGTATTTTCGAGCCACGGTGATCACCTAAAACGTAATTTTTTTTTAATGCAAAATTGTGTAATGTTATTTGTAACATAAAGTTAAAGTTAAAAAAAAAAAAAAACGAAAACAATCCGAAAACAAAGTAAAAGGAAAAGAATTTGATTTTTAACATAAAAAAAAAAATATAACGACAAAGGGAAAAAGAAATAAAGATCACAGGGAGAACCAGAGATATCATACTCCCATCTATCTTGCATAACAGCCCCGTTGGAAGGCCTTTCATCTGCAGCTGAGTAGCCAAGTAAGTGTCAAATCTATATCTTTTCTCTTTATGCAACATTTCTTCTATTAAAGTACATTAACCTATGTTGACCACAACCAGAATAAATGTTGCAAGCGATTAACAAAATTGTTTTTTTTATTTTGTGGTAAAAATTCTAAAACACAAAAATTATCAATTTTGTATGAATTAAAAATACATTTTAGATTCCAAATTTTATATAAATATTTTGAACTTTACAAAAAAAAAAAAAAAAAAAAATTTGTTGCATAAATTATCGAAAGTTTTTCCGGTTAAATTGTTATTTTGATTTTTCTCAATTTTGTTAAATTTTCAATTATATATACACATTTTTTTAACGATTTTATCGCAAGGTTTAAACAACCAATAATATTCAATTTTTTTACATTTGTCAGTTACAACCAAAAGAATCGACAACATTTTGAGAGTTCTATAGAAACAAAGGTGTTTTTTTGTGCTTGTTATTAAATTAACAACTTTTGAATAAATTGACATATTCAATAATGGTAAAGTAACTTCAATCTGTAATTAAAAATTGGTAACCTATCCAGAATTGTTTCTATATGAAATTTAAAATCGAAAAAAACACTTTTTATATATTATTCTATATTTCTCATACCACACTTTAAACTTATAAAAAAAATTTATCGTTTTAATAAGTGACATTCTATTTTTTTTTATCAGTGTTAATCGCGAACCTGTGCAATTCCATCCAAATAAAGTTGTAGAATTATATCCTTCTACTGAAGGCGATTGATAAAATTTGAAAGTTTAATAGTGTTACTCGATCTGCCCTATTGTTGTTAGTTACACTCAAAAAGTTATATTTGTTAAAAATTAATTTCGTACTCATATAAAATTTTCGTAAGGTTACAAAGTACGAACCAAATTTAAAATTAATGTAATTTCGTAATCATGTATACAGTTCATAGAATTTACAAACTCTCATTGCAGTAACTTAATTAGCTTTAGTCACATTAACAATAAGAAAAAAAAAAATTAAGTATTGAAATTAAAAAAATAAATAAATAAAATTAAAAAATATTGTTATAATGGATTGCGAATAAACTAGAGATTTTTTCCTTGGGTTAAGGATAGGATAACCGCCTCTCTGGGTTCCTAACGAATCAATGCCATTAGGAACATGGTTGGGAGGGTCATGAAGCTAGGGATATTCCATCAGTTCCCCAGTAAAACTCCATAACATGCCTCTTTATTAAAATTTCATAATTTTTCAAATTCGTCTCCGCTGGAATGGGGTTTTTTTTTTTAGATTCAATAGAGTAATTAACGGTCCATTTTATTTTGAAAGCCAAAATTTTTTTTTCTGGGACTCTGATAATAAATTTTTTTGTGATGTGGTTTGCAATGGAAAGGGTCAAAAACCTACCCCCGCCACTGTCGCTAGTTCAACAGATGGGTCCCACCGACCTGAACCAATGCAAACATGAGTGTTAAAAAGAACAATTTATATAATACCCGGTTAATAAATGTAGTGATTAGGATTCCTTGTGCGATGCTGGTAGTTTGGGTTTCACTGCACGAATTTTTTTCGGTAGTGACTCAAATTTTTCACTTTTGTTAAATTCTTTTGTTTTTTAATCTAGTCACCCTCATTCACTCAAACAGTCACTCATTACAGTATCCAAAAGCTTCTGAAGTTTCATCCAGTTTTTTAGCAAACTGCTTCATATACCCTAACTTACTCCCATTAAAAATCCCACCATTTTAAAATCTCCCGTCAGCTGCCAGTTATACCCTCGATACTTTACAGATTCAAGCAAGATTTTTACGCTGTCATAATTTTCTTTAAGACGTACTGAGTGAGCGATTGGAATAGATAGAAATTTATTTCCGTTGTGTAATAAAACAGCTTTTAAGCTCCTTGTAGAGCTGTATGCCAGGGTATGCCAATGTCTTCGAACATACCTTTTATGTCATTGCAAAAACAAAGCCCATCTTCATTTGTGAAAAACGTTGAGAATGTTTCGTGCCTAGTCCGTTGAGCCATGATATTAACGTCATCAAGAAAATTTCACTGTTTTATGCGAGAGTCTAAAAGTTCTGCTTCATTTTTTTTTTCTTTTATCAAGTCGTTAAAATCTTCTGTAGTAATAAGATGGTGTCGTGTGAATCGGTACTTGGTTGTTCTGCTGTAGGTAAAAACTCAGTATCGCAATTACTTTTATTAGAACTAAGAAATGAGATACTTTTCTGCGATAATTTTATTGGTGGCTCAGGTACTGGTGATGTCACGTCGTGTGCAATTGGAGTAGGAGATGATTTAAGGTCAGGATGTCTCTATGTCTCTTACTTGGATTCACAATGCATAAGTAGCAGTTACTAACGTGGTCTTTTGGTTCCCACCCGATCCTTGGTATTGCAAATTTCACGGACCTCTTCTCACCTTGATACCAACATAAAATATGGAAATAAAAATTAATATGTCTATTATATTTGAATAACAGTTTAATTAAAAATTATTTAACTTCCAAACAACTTTTACAATAACTACAAGCAACATGTGGGGCCCATGGCTTATCTTGATGCTTCGTAGGCTTCACAGAGAACGTGAGATGTCTTTAGTTCGTATTTTACGTCTCTAATTTTAATATATTGACCAAATATATAAAAGTATACATCAGCATCATATTTACACTTTCGTGGCGACATTTTTAAAAACATTTAAAAAAATTCGAAAATGAGCATTATTACTATAACTATCAAAAAAGCAAACTGTATACCAAAATGAGGTATTTTCTTTTCGTTTTTGTGCATAATTAAATAAACTTTAGGACAAAGAACGAAATTTTTTTTGTAGTTTCGTGTTCTTTATTTTAATTGCATTTTTTGTTGCAAATTTGTTATTTGTAGTGATTAAAAAAATAACGAGGAAGAAAATTATAGTCGGTCTAGACCGACTATACAATACCCTACACCATACGTTTAGAGACCCTATCTCTTATGTCCAATTAATTAGATATAGAAGATAAATATAAACCAACTTTGAGCGGTATTGTTGTTAAATTCTTTGGCTTCGGATACGAAAAAGTTCATACCCGATGCTTTATTTAAATGGGGAGTAGGTTGAAAAGTGGACCGGTTATGACCATATTTTTTGAAAAAAATATATACAAACCCAATTTGAACAAATCTGTGCAATATTTTTGTTTTTGATAGATTTAAGTGAAGATAGGGAATCAGCTTCATAAGGGGATATGACTAAAAAATTGCCCTTTAGGGTTTATTTTTAGACTACTAATAAATGGATGTAATAAACATACACAAAACCAATGTGGCCGAGATCGATATGATAATTTGGATATAATGGCAATTTTAGTCGATCTCATAGGCGTCATTTGTAAGGGGACTAGGTGTGAATATGTACCGATGTTCACTAGTTTGAATTGTGTAATTCCATATTTGTGACCTGTGGTTTGATTTCAAAGTGTACATGGACAGAAGGATGGACGGCCATCGCTACATCTACTTAGAAAGTGATTCTGATTCGATCGGTATAATAAAAGATGGGTGTAGTTCAAATATTTTTGGTATTTACAAACAACAGCACAAACTAGTATCACCCTGACCAATATAAAATATGTATAAGTATGAAATAAAATTAAAAAAAAATATATTTTTCACATTATTTCACTGCTTTATTTATAACTTAAAAACTAATTAAATGTTTTTTATGAATTACTTTTCAAAAAAAAAAAAAAAATCGAAAATACTACGTTTTGAGATATGTCATCATATGATAATGACCCTTGACCTTTCGAAAATGCAATTTTGAGATATGTCATTATTAATATATTTTATATGAGGTCTCGATTACAGTTACAGTTACAGTACTAAACATTGTATGCTCAATATCAAAATACTTTCATTGTGAAACAAATTAAAGCCCAACAGAATGAAATAATAAAATGTTAAAAAAATTCTTTAAACTCATAATATATCGTCGATTCAAATTGTTTGCAAACATTCATTTTGTATGCTTGAAAGTTTTCAACTTAACATAGAGATAAAAGCCATAAACTCACACAGACCGAAACAAGTACAAAAGTGTAACACAATTTTACTTTCATAAGTGCCACACATACGCACAAACGCTTATACAGAGGCAGCGAATAAAAGTCAGCTAGCAGCATTAAAGACAGTGTAACAAAATTGGGCTTTTATGCTAATGACTTTCAAACAACAGAATAACAACAATGACAAGAACAACAAAAACAATAACAACACCATAAGAAACATTTGCATTTTACTATTAAACAACAACACACAAAATATTAATATATATATATGTTGTTGTTCGCTGCTTTGTCTTTACAACAGTTATCTTGTTGTTATTTATTATTGTGTGTCTGTTTGTGTGTGTGCCTATATGTGTGTGTTTGTGTGGCAGCGTAAATGTTTTTGTTTTAATGGGCAAAATAATATTCACAACTTCGATTGTGCAATTGTGTTTAGAGGGCAAATACAGAAGTTTAGTTTTTTTTTGTTCTTGTTTAAGTTTAAAATGGTTTTAGTTTTGTATTGATTTTGTAAATGGCTCTTCTAAGTATTTTATGTGATAGGGTATCCGTAGTGATTGCAATGTCGATAATCGATAAACCGATTAATCTCACAACAATGTACATAATTTCGAAATTATTGATAAATCCTCGAAGTCTTATCGATAATTCGATTAAATATTACCATATATGCAGATTTATCACTTTTTTATAGATTTTGTTCTTTGCTGTAGGATTTTCAGGTATTCATTATGCCAGCGATCCCAAAACTCTTGTTGAATCCACCTTATGATATGATACCTTATTAACGAAGCTGTATTAATATTGGCCATATAAGGCTCTAAAATAGTGCTTAATGATCTCCCTATTAAAAAATTTGCAGGTATAAGCGGGCGTAGATCATAGATATATATGTTTTTCTTTATTTTTAAAAATCTTAAGATATTATACAAATAAAGAAATTAAATAAAAATGATATATAGTCGTCTGTTATATAAATAAAAATTAAAATAATAAATAAGTATGTATAAATATTTTTCGAAATATATTTATAGTTGTACTATATATGATAAAAATATATATTATAGCAATAGATATGATAATTTAGTAAATAATTACACAAATCCTTCAATTACCATTATACCCTATACCACTATGTGCTTTGGGTATAATGACTTTGTGCTGCTGTTTGTAACAACCAAAAATATTTGACCTGGACCCATCTTTTATTATACCGATCGAATCAAAATCACTTTTTGAGTCGATTTAACAATGTCCGTCCGTCCGTCCGTCCGTCTGTGTGTCCATGTAAACCTTTTAATCAAACTGCAGGTCGCAAATATGAATATATTTTGATGAAATTTGGCATATAAAATTTCATCGGCCATGGGATAAACGCTATTAAAATTCGTGAGAATCGGTCCATGTTCAGACCTAGCCCCCATACAAATGACCTCTATAAAATCGACATAAATTTCCCTAAGATCCAAATTGTCGTATAGATCTTAGTCAAATTGGGTCTGTACGTGTTTATTACATCCGTTAATAAATAGTTCAAAAACGATCCCTATGGGACAATTCTTAGTCATAGGCCCCATATAGAGCTGCTTCCCGATCTTCACTCAAATCTATCAAAAAACAGAAATATTGCACTGATTCATCTCAAATTTTGTTTGTATATATTTTCGCAAAATACAAGAGACTATACCAACCATGGTCAGGATCGGTCCATTTTTGGACCTAGTCCCCATATAGACATAGCATCCGATATGAACTTTTTCATATCTGGAGCCAAAAAAATTAATAAAAATACCACTCAAATTTGGTCTATGCTTATTTTCTATATCCAATTAGTTGGGTCTAAGAGATAGGGTCTCTAAACGCATGGTATAGGGTATCGCATAGTAGGTTTAGATCGACTATAATTTTCTTACTTGTTTTTCTATACCATAAAACTTTTTCGACATAGTTATAAATCCTATTCCACCCATTGGGTGTTTTACCATTCAAAATATTTATAAGTTCATTTTCATTAAGATATAGTTTTTCAAAGTATCTGTTTCGAAATTTCCTAAGTATTGGGCATTTTGCCATAATGTGTTGTAAGTTTTCGTCTTCTCTAGCAGTACATAAAGTGCAAGTTTTATTTTCAGTTGTACTAAATTTATTTGCATTTAATGGTAACAAATCTGAAGTTGTTTTAAAAATTATTACAAGTTGTCTTTGGTTTTTTATGTTATCGATATAATTTACTGGCAAGTTATGGTCCAAATTTTCATAAAAACGCAGTATACTGCTTGAAGCTTGTTGTTTCATATTTTCAAGTGTTTATGATTTTAATTCTTGTAGCAATAAAGTTCCTTTTTGAGCCCATTCTTGAGCTAAAACGTCTTCAGACGCAAAACTTATACCAAATTTTCTGCCCATTTCGTTTATTTCCTTTGCCCAAAATAAATTATTTTGTAACATCATCAATTTTGTCTGTATTAAAATAACGTTTTGAATATATAATTCATGTGCAATTCGAGCAGTATGCTTGTTGGAATATTCCGCTTCCGTTTCCCTGATCATTAACGGGTCGTACGTACTGGCGTGAGGCCTAGCTCACCGGATGGGTGGGATCTTGTGAAGACCCAGGGAAACAGCACTGCAGATATTTTCACGTGTGATGAGAAAAAAAAAACTATCTACACTATGGCATTTAAATGATGCATAGATGGTATACCTACGGTTTTGGTTGGGGACTAAGTGGTGTGCCCCCTTTTGCCCTCCCTACCATGTTACCATGATTCCAATCTAATTTGGATGGTAGCCCCCATTAAATAAGAAAATTGGTTGGGTTTGGTTTTCTACATTGGGTTTATAGCAAAATTCTTTATTCTACCTTCATTTCAGGGTTTTAATTTATAGTTAGAAAAAATTTGTATTTAAATTTATTTTTAACAATGCTTTAATTCATATTTAACTTTATATTTAGAAAATGTTTTAATTTGTATTGAGAAAATTTTTTAATTTAAATTTATTTGAATATGTACATTTTGTTTTCTTTTTAATGGAATTTAAATATTGTCAAAATTGTATTAATATATTTTGGTTGTGGTCGATACTGTACTTGAATGCTAAAAAGGTACCGTTACATAAGGAATTGTTAGCAGTTCGTTAAGCGGTAATTAAGAGATTAACGGTAAGGTTATAAAAGTTGAAATGCTGGAAACAGTTAATTCCTATATAATGTTTGTTCTTTCGTTTTTTTTTTTGATGTGTAAACATCTATACGCGCAAGGGGGTAAATTTCAAATTCACAATACAATCACAAAAACAGCGTAATATGTGAGCGTAAGATCTTACGCGTAGCATGTGAGCATTAAGACAAATCGGTGTAACATTTTTGTTTGGTGAAAAAATTATGATATGTAATAACCTTTTTGTCGCTGTTTTCTGCATTTTATTTGTTACCAGATGTTTACACATCTCCCCTGCGATCGGACTCAAATAATTTTTTTCTATTTATATTTAAGAAATTTTATTTTTAGCAAAATTTTATATTTTATATTTAGAATATTTTTAGCAAAATTTTATATTTAATCAATTTTATATTTAGCAAATTTTTATAATTAGCACAATTTTATAATTAGAAACATTTTATATTTAGTAAAATTTTAAATTTAATAAAAAATTTTAAACTTAGAAAATATTTATATTTAACAAAATTTTTATTAGGAAAAATTATTTGTATTTTGAAAAAAAAAAAATAAAAATTTACCGTATTATTGATGGAGTTGGTGGGCCTATGTAGCGCTATCGCCTGCCGCACAGTGGTTGAAAAGTTGAAATTAATACTGAATTTCATGTTTTCCGCTCATGATGAAATTTATTAATTTCATTAAAAACATATTGAATATCATGTATCTGAAATGGTAGGGCGATATTTTCATTACTTTTTTGTAGGCGTTTCCTCAAAGTGTGCCAAGTCTAACACACAACATTTGTTATAACAATGAATGATGATAAGAGCACAACTATTTTATTAGAAATTAGAGATTTAATAATCTCGCTTATCAATAATATTGTTGTTTTTTTTTTTTTGTGAGAAATATTCAAAGATATTTATACATATGTATAATAATAATGTTTTTAAAATTCACCTGCAAATTCTTTTTGTTTTATTTTATTAATTTCTCAAAATAAAAAAATACAAGAACAACTAATGCAAATTTACTTGCAAATCTCTTTATTTAGTAATTTGCCGTTAGTTTTTTTCTCTATTATTCTTTTCAGTTTACATTAGAAATTTATAAACATAAGCAAAGTTTATTTCGAGATAAGTGCATTGATTTATAAAACATGGATAATTATCAAATATCTAATGGTGAAATTGTACATCTTCTGCTTGATTACAATAATGATGTTGATGCAGTAGTGGATGTAGTATCAATAAATAATAATTTTATTAAAAAAGATGATTTAAAAGTATTTAAAAATTATTTAATAAAAACTTTTAAGCCGCGCTTTAATCAGCGGTGGATAAGCGCTAGTCGTAATAGAATATAGAAGGTGGCTAACACAATAACACAAACATCATCAAATGCGGTATGCTATATATGTAAAGCAAAGCCTTCCGAAATGAATAATTTGGAAATTTTAATAATGAAGCCAGAAAGTGAGGAAGCTCTTAAGTTCGGTGTATCTCCATTACATGCTCGCATAAAATTTATGGAGTGTATACTGCACATCGCTTATAATAAAGATTTTGCTGCTTGGAGAACTAACTCTGCAACCAAGGAAATAAGGGAGCAAACAAAAAAAATCATTCAAGGCAAATTAAAGTTGAGCCTGGGAATAAATGTTGACATGGTTAAACAAGGAATGGGTACAACCAATGATGGAAATACATCAAGGAGGTTTTTTGAAAATCCCAGAATTACTGCTGAAGCTGTGGGTGTAGATGAAAATCTTATTCATCGTTTCAAAGTAATTTTAATAACTATTAACAGCAACGCTGATATATGTCCGAATAAGTTTCAGCAATATTGTTCGAACACTGCCCAATTATATGTTAGGTTGTATAGCTGGTACTATATGCCAATGACCGTACATAAAGTCTTGATACATGGAGGAAAAATAATAGCAGCAGCAATTTTACCTATCGGAATGTTATCAGAAGAAGCCCAGGAAGCGAGGAATCGCGATTATCGTGAATATCGAAGGTATCATGCCAGAAAATGTAGTTGGATATCAACAAATGAAGATGTGATGCACTTACTTTTAGCTTCTTCGGATCCTTTTATAAATAAGTTTCGAAAAGTTCAAAAAAAGCAGGAATTAGATCTACCTGAAGATGTTAAGGAATTGTTGTTATAATAAAATATTAATTTTATATATACATGTTTCATTTTAATGTTTTTTTATTATTACTAGGATTAAAAGCGTGTTTGATTTAAAACCAGGTTACATGTTAATTTTCTAATTATTTAGAAAATTGATGGGGAAAGTTGGGGTATTAGAGGAGGGGTGTGTATGGAAGATTTGGATATGATATTATTTTTAATAATCCTATGAAGTTTAGGGATTGTAGCATTGATAACAAGGGATATACATCATATTAAAAAATTTTGTTATATTGGAAGTAGGCGTGGTTGTGGGCGAATTTCGTAAATTTTTTAGCCATTGATTTTAATTGCTACAAAACATATATATACCGAATTCGGTTGAAATAGCATAAATTGAAATGAAAATATTGCCATTTATATATTTCACTTGTATGGGGAGTGGGCGTAAAAGTGGGCGGACATATTTTATTCTTCATATATTTCCTAATGATGATAAAAAAAGCATCTGTAAAAAATTTGGATGTTCTACGATGACTCCTTCTATTTTTTTCCATCTCTACTATGACGATAAACCACTGTGTGCCGCCGCACAGTGGACCATTTGACGAGAAGGCGGTCAAATATCTATAACTTTTGATTGGATTGGAATTTTGATATGGGGTTTTTTTTTGTTTGGTAGGTGAGACTTTAGCCTTTAAGTTTTGCTATAAAACGTAATTCTGGACCGAAAATAAAAAAGTTACGGAGGGTTTAAAATACATTTTCATTTGTAGTTGAATTTTAGTACAAAAGTGAAGCGTTAAAAGGTAAAAAAAGGTTTTTTTTTAATATAATGACTTATTTTTTCAGTTAATTTTAAACTAATACTTTTTAACAATTTTTTAAGTTAATTTTTTCAGAAAATGCCAAATGCACAAGGGCCAAAGGTTGTTTTTTTTTTTTTTTTTTTTGAAAGATACCGAGTTAAAATATAATTTATTAAGCAGCGAATGTAAAAGTTACCTTATATTGGTCCAAGATAGAGAAGTTTCAATGAAAAATTCGCATGTTTTTGCTTTAGTTAAATTTATTTTTATTGTCTTTTTAAATATTTCTATATCAATTTTTATGGTAAATTTATGAAATATAACAATTTTTATTGTAAATTTACAAAAATATATAAATTTTTAAACCAAGAAAATTTTTTCACTATATAAAAAAAAAGTGTAACTTATTGTTAGTGTAATGAAAAAGTACTTTAAATCAACCAATTTTAGTAAAAATTTCTTCTAAATAGCCTTGATTTTCATCTCCTAGAAGTTGTTTATCTTCTTCGTCTAATTCAATAGAGGTAGTTTTCCATTTTTGACGAATGTTGGACATATATGGATCTGAAGTGCACAACAATATAGTGATAAGGTCTTCATTAGTGCAACATCCGGACATTTTCCTTGTGTTGTGCTCGCGAAAGAATCTGTAGTCTTTGTTCCTTTTATCTCCAGCTTGCGCCTTCGAGATCTTTCACTACATCCGTCAATTGGTTTTGCTGGTCGACCCTTTTTTTCCACTTTTGTTGGCAGTTGTAGATGCACTCTCAAAAATAAGTTCCTTTATTAACCAGTCTTGGTATCGTTTGTAAATCTTTGCCTTGCTATGAGAGCATTCAATGTACCGTCTTTTCAAATTCGATGCAAAATTAGTAATTTTTCCTTTGTGCATTTCAATGTCTTCTAGGTTACAATTCTTAAAGAAGTCGTTGCTCACTATGTGCAAAATTACATCGTCTACATCATTTCGTTGAAAATAAATATCTGCCAGATCTCTGTAACAGTACTTAGCCATTGCACAAACTGTAATGAATAATAATTGTGGAAACATTATTATAAATACTGTTTCTTGCAATTATGTTAAATAAAAATTTTGATCTTTTATTACCACTTTTAGAAGCATAAAAAACCCACACCCTAACCCCTTTTAAAAGGTGAAGCATACCTGCTCATATCTTAAAGGGCTATGTCGCAATAGTTTTTTTTTTACCATTTACAAATTTTCATCTTTTATTACCACTTTTAGAAGCATAAAAAACCCACACCCTAACCCCTTTTAAAAGGTGAAGCATACCTGCTCATATCTTAAAGGGCTATGTCGCAATAATTTTTTTTTACCATTTACAAATTTTTATCTTTTATTACCACTTTTAGAAGCATAAAAAACCCACACCCTAACCCCTTTTAAAAGGTGAAGCATGCCTGCTCATATCTTAAAGGGCTATGCCGCAATAGTTTTTTTTTTAACCATTTACCTGTTATTTAATTTTTTTTTCCCATTTTGTCAGGTATTTAAACTATATAACTCTAATTCAGACTATTAATGATTTTGAAAGATACCTATGTAAATGTACATGTAATAATTAAGCGCATTATCTCTCAACCCTTTTTTATAAGTATACAACTCCTGACAACTCTACCGACACGCAAAAAAATGCACCGCAGTGCACCGGTACGACCAACTTTTGTATTCATAACAGTCAGACGGAAGGAGGGACATCGTTTAATCGACTCAGAAAGTGTTTTTGAGTCGATCCGTATAATAAAAGATGGATAAATGTCCAATATTTTTGGCAGTTACAAACATCACCTCAAACTTAATATATCCTAACCACATAGTGGACAATTTTTGTATTCATAAATTTTCCAGAAAATATCTAACCTTGGGTCAGGAAAATTGTTCTGGTGCACACGGGCGGAAACTGGCAGGTATATAATGGGGTATAGTAGTGTAGGGGAGGTTCGGACTATAGAAGAGTGCAACATTTTTTCTGACTGCTTTTGCATGGCAGGAGTTATGTTCTATTAAGTAGGAGATTTTCGGAAAATTTGGACCCTTTTTAAAATTTTTTTTTTTTTTTTAATTTCGGAATGACTCAGTGATTTTACATTTTTAACATTAATAGCATAGAAGACACAAAATTACACAAAATTTATTTCACTTCAAAATCTTTTAAATCGAAAAAGTTACAATCATTCAAAAATAAAAATTTACAAAGAAATTTTTAATTTTAGCAAAATACTGAGAAAGCCCATTTTCGAAGACCCTGTTCGCTATGATATAGTTGAGAGAGAGTCGCAATTTTTTGGCTCCCGAGGTTCACTAGTATTTGCTTTCAAATGAATAACATAACTTTAAAATCGGTAACAAAAAAAAAAAAAATGATTTTTGGCCGCCTTCTCAAAATATGGTCCACTGTGCGCCGTTGTTGTGTCTCGCAAGATGCTGCTGCTTTTATCATGTGTACAGGTTTTAACACGTTTTCAAATATATAAATTTTCAGTTTGGGTAATTAAATTTTTCCTTAAAAGTTTTAGACATTTTCTCATCATTCGATTAAGAAATATTTCAATATTAAACTTTAATCGTTGCTTGTCTATAAAACAATTTCTTTTGATTTTTTTTCTTTAATTTAATTTGAATTAAGGATTAAAATCACCAGACTATGTATGGTATTTAGAACAAAAGTGTTTATTCTTCAGTTTTTTTCCTGCTTAATTCTTTGAAACAAAAATTGCATTTTTAATAAATATTTATGGAAAATTTTTTAAGTCATCACTTTTATTAAATGTTTTCTTTTTGTTTTGAGATTTGTTCTCATGTTAAAATTAACGTTATTATGATTTTTTTTTATAGTTAATTAAAATTGTTTAAGTTTTTGTTTGTTCTGTGTGCGTTCCGATATATTCCTTATACTTTACTTTCACAACTGTTCTTAACTTTTAAACTTATTTTAAGCTTCACTTAATTTACATTCTACATTTTAATTTCGTAAGAAGTTTTTTCCTCAAACTTTCTTCTTTCACGAAAACATTGAACTCCTCCTAACATAAATCTTTCCTTTCCACCTAACCTTTCTTCATTCACTCAATTTATCCACCCAATATATTCCAAAAAATAAAATTTTTTTTTACTCACTCATGACTTTACCCTCGCAGATCACTATTTAATCTTTAATTCAGCCATTCATCTAGTATACACAGATACTCAACCACTCAGTCATGCATTCCATTCTCTATGCTTAAACACGCCCTCTCATACTTTACTAGGAGAGTACGTGATATTAACGAAGGAATGAATTGGTGCGGTAATGACCTTGGCTGAATGGTAAAAAAAAACCAAAGTGGTTTGACGAGAAAACGGCAAGCCATGAGCATAGGGAGAATACGCACATTGATAATTCATGATTGATTTAATGAACAAACAAATTTAAGAAGAGACTGAGCTAACAAATTCCCGCCAAAATCAAGCGTAGGAACACAGAATTAAATAAAAAAATTGCCAAAGCAAACAGAAAAATTCAAAGTTCAAGGTTGTTCTGTTTGTATTTTTTTTTTCTTGGTGTACACCAAAGGTTACAATTTTAGCACGGCCGTCACATTGTTTTGAACGAAATACTGCTTGGAAGATTTTCCATTTCACTTTTAGTGTTCTGTTGGGCTTATTCATAAAGCTGCTCCACGTTGCATTAATGCTATTTTTAGATGAAATGTTTCTGTTTTGAACATGTTTTTTAAAACTCAATTTTAGCGTAAGGATTACACCCAGAGAGTTGTATTCGTTCACTGTTCTTACTTCTTAATTTTTGTGTACAATTTCATCTCTCGTGGAAAGTCTACCAGATGTCCTGAATACCATCACTTTTGACTTTAATATGTTAACTTCCATGTTCCACACATGATCACAGTAGCTTTCTCAATTTTTAACCATATTTTGCAGTACGTCTATATCGTCTGCTAGCATATATTGTCATCGGCATAAAGAAGCAAACGCATATTAACCCCGTTTATTACCAAACCACCCCCTAAATGATCATGAAGATCTTTTAGGTAAAGTGCAGAAAGCAGTGGTGACAGTAAGAAACCTTGCTTAACTCCAGTATACGTCTCAAAGTATTCTGATTAGTCACTACCAGTACACACGGCCGACTTGGTATCATTATAAATATGTTCTATCAGATCAACAACTTTTATTGACATACCAATCTGATGTAATTTATATATGATAGGTTTTCTAGGTACTTTATCGAAGGCTGCTTAAAATCGACGAAAAAAGCATATATTTTCTTCTTCTCTTTAAATTTTGCATGCTCTATGGCCGATAAATCTTACATATATTTACGCTGATCCCTGACTCACTGGCTGACTGACTGATTCTGTAACGCTGAAATAATACACACACAGCACTCCCAACAAAGCTATGCGAAATACACAAACAAAATTTAATCTTTCTCATTTTATACAAACCCACACACAATTTTCTCTCTTCTATGTTACCGACCAGTGCTGCTAATAAAATCTTCTGAAAATCAACAATTTTGGAAAATAAATCGCCAAAATCGTCATTTTTAAAACAAGAAATTGCCAAGAAAATAAAAATAAAACTCGACAAAATATTACAAAAGGAAACAATAAAATTTATTTATATCATTCATATTACGAATATTATTACAGCATTGGTTATTTCTATATATAAAAATGTATTAGTGGTGAAAATTCAACGAAAAAAATTTAACACAGCAATCAACTAAATAATTTTATTGACATGTATCTATAGCTGAAACATATAATATAGGTTTAAAGTATCGCCGTAATTAAAAGTTAAATCTTAAATGGAGATGCTATTCAAGGTATTTCCGTTTTGAAACGACTTGACCCAGAATTAAATCTATACATATTTTGTAATTTACATATACACTGAACTAAAACTATCAATTTTCTATAAACAACCCATTAATTGTTAACCCTTGAAATCGTAATTTTTATACTACTGAAAATTTTAAATCTTCAATCATCATTTTAACAAATTTAACAAATCATTTTAACAAATTGAAAAATCGTCGAAATTACAATAAGTTGTCAAAATTGGCAACACTGCTAACGACAATAGCACTACATATGCAGATTTCGTGTTACATATGGAAAAAGTTGAGCGCAAAAAATGCATCAAAAAAACTAATATCTTCTTTAAATTCCCATTGTTGGTCAATGAAAAAATTCTGCAAAAAAAGTAATGAATGAAATTTTAAACATTTTTATTTTTCTCATTTAACGTCGTCCGATATGCAAACATACTTCTTTTATCAAACTAAACTTATCCGTTTGTCTATTTTGTTTTTCATCTCAAAATTGTTTTGTATTGTTAAGAGTGCTTTCGCTCAGGTTCTCTGATGGCCAGCACTTACCAAAGAGTATGCTTTTTTGATAAATATTTGAGAAAAAAGAGATCTTCAATGTAGATTTTGTTGTTGTCCAACGTATGATTTCGTTTATAGCTCTGTATTGAGAAGTCCAAGAAAAAATAGTGCAATATTAAGTTTAAAATTTAAATTATTGTAACTTTGCATAATTAAATTACATACATTGTAATTTTAGAAGAGAGGGATAATAATTTTTTTTTCACTCATAATATTGATTTTTGCATAATTTACTTTTAAAAAAATTTAGGTATATTTAAGATTTTAATTTGAATAATTTATTGAAGTTATCATAGAAGAATTAAAGGCGATTTTTTTTAAGTAAAACTAATTCGCGCTTACTTTTTATTTTTTCTTTTTTGGATTTACATATAGATAACTTTGCAAAAAATTAAGTTCTCTTTTTTCAGTTTACATGTATGATGAAATATGAAATATTTTTTCTTTTTTGTGTAGGTGCATTGGAGTTTGCATTTCTTTTTTTTGTATTTCTCTTCCTGAATGCACAATATGTCGAGAGTGTTGTGTCAAAATTTTAAGTAAATCAGAGCAAAACTTAAGAAGATACAGCGTTTCCAGTATATAAATCGGTTTTTAAAAAACTTAAAACCGATTTTCTCGCAAATAAATGTTCGAAGTCCGTGAACATCATAACTCAAAATATCCTTGACCGATTCTTTTGAAATTTTAGACACTACATCTACACCTAAATCGTCAGGTAACCACGAAGGTTTTTTTAATTCCATTTTCTTCCCCATTTTTTAACAACAAATTCCCGAAATTGTATAGCAAAAATCGTTTTTCACTTCAAAATGCTGCAAAAAAAAAAAAAAAAAAAAAATTTTAAAACTCTTCGTCACTACTTCAGGAAACATGTCACCTTTTAAATGCATTTCGATTTTTTTATTTCACATGGTCCGGTAACGAGTTATGATGTTCACCGCAAAACAACAACGTTGAACAGTTGAACATCAAAATACGATTTTTATTAACTTTTAAAACCTTACCCCCCCCCCCCCCCGCCCTTAAGAAACTTTTAGGAACCTTGCTCTAAAAAGTTTTTTTTCTATGCTATTCTATTTTTTGTACAATAAAATGGAGTTCGGTTATAACGAACTCGACGGTACCGGCCAATTTAGTTCGTTATAGACTAAGTTCGTTATAACCGTAGTATTTTTTTGTTTTGTCCGAAAGGATTAAAAACTTTTTTTAGTTGAATAAGTTTATTTTTATGCATTTTAAAAAGTTATAAAACATAAATTAAATTATTAAAACTGCTTTTCGTTTTTTTTTTTTTAAAGAAATTTTAGAAACATTAAAATTATTTTTTTTAAGTATATAAAATATAGGAAATTCTGAAGTGGAAAAAAAAATTTGTTAAAGTCAAAATAAACGGGTGCCTAGGCGCCACACAATCCACTAGTTGTAAATATTAGCTATAGTTGAATAATTTGGTCTGAACACCTCTTGAAACTCTTTTAAAATACTATTTCGTTGAATCCAATTTGTAAGCCTGGAATTTATGATTCCCATTAAGAGCTTGGCACCATAATTCATTATAGAAATTCCCCGATAGTTATTTGTATAATTAATATCCCCCTTTTTATGAATTGGGAAGATAATGCTGCTTTCGAATACGTTGTCTGCTTTTCAAAAACTATATTAAAGGCATTAGCCAGTTCGTTTAGAAATGCATCTGTTGCATATCTTATCATTTCGTAAGGAACTCTATCCTCGCCAGGTGCTTTATTGGGTTTATTTTTATTTAAAACGGTTTCAATTTCTTGAATTGTTATTGCCTTAGGCACCTCGAAATCAGTATGCCACATTGGTGCGTATTGAATATCTTTAGACAACGTAAGTATGTGAACACCATCAGCTCTACGAATGTAATGCTTTGCTTGCTTGACAGCACTTCTTTATAAGCCTCCGAAATGGGGTGAAAGCTTTTATTAATATTTCAATGGTTTAGTTTTTACCTGTATAAAATTTCTTGAAGACATAAACATTAAAATTTTTTTTAACAATTTGGTAAAAACAGAAAAATATTTCAGCTGAGTAAGTTTTTTTCTTATTTTTTTTTCGTAGTATGATAGTTTTAATTCTAGGTGTATGCATACTTTTTCTAGCAAGTGTAGTTTTAATTTTCCTTATTTCTAGAAAAGGTTAGCAACTTTTATTTAATAAATATGCTAACATTTGCTTTCTATTATGATCTCAAAGAAAACCTAAAAATTTAAAAACTTAACAAAAAACAAGTAAGAAAATTATAGTCGGTCGAGACCGACTATATGATATATCATAGGCCCAACTAACTGGAAATAGAAAATAAGCATAAACCAAATTTGAGTGGGATTTTTATTATTTTTTTTGGCTGCAGATATGAAAAAGTTCATTTCGGATGCTATATCTATATGAGGACTTGGCCCAAAAATGGAATGATCCTGACGATGTTTGTTAAAGTCTCTTGTATTTTGCAAAAATATATACAAACAAAATTTGAGAAGAATCAGTGCAATATTTTTGTTTTTTTTTAATAGATTTAATTGAAGATAGGGAAGCAGTTCTATGTGAGGCCTATGACTAAGAGTTGTCCCAGGGATCATTTTTGGACTACTCATTAGTGGATGTAATAAATGCATACAAACCTAATTTGAGTAAGATCTATATGACAATTTGGATCTTATGGCAATTTATATCGATTTCATAGGGGTCATTTGTATGGAGGATAGGTCTGAACATGGACCGATTCTCACCAATTTCAATAGCATTCATTCTATGGCCGATAAAAGCTTATATACCAAATTTCATCAAAATATACTCATATTTGCGACTTTCAGTTTGATTACAAGGTTTACATGGACACACAGAAGGACGGACGGACGGACACACGGACTGACATCGTTAAATCGAATCAAATAGTGATTCTGATTCGATCGGTATAATAAAAGATGGGTCTAGGTTAAATATTTTTGGTAGTTACAAACAGCAGCACAGAGTCATTATACCCAAACCACATAGTGTTATAGGGTATAAAAATACCTCTATATGCCGACGTCATTGCGTCATTATCGGATACTCCTACAGGTTTACAAAACATGGTCAATGCCTTAAATTCATATTGTACTATGTGGCGTTTAAAAGTCAACTTGGATAAATATTAGTATTTAGTTCAGGAACTAGAATCTCTAAAAATCTAAATTCGCATTATGACGAAGATAATATAGAAATAGTCAACTCATACAAGTACCATGGAGTAGATATTGTGTTTAACCTGTCTTTCAATAAACATTTAAACAACAAATTGACTGCCTCAAAATTAGCAATAAACTCGACGTGGTCTAAATATATAAGTCATCCAAAAATTTCGAATAGCAACAGACTCAAAATATTCAACGCTGCCTCCAGATCCATTATGTTATACGCGCCCCAAATCTGGGGATATGAAAAATTTGAAGATGTAGAGAACCTGTTTCGATTTTTTATTAAGAAGATGCTATATCTCCCAACAACAACACCCAATTATATGTTACAACTGGAAACTGGATATTAGTCCATGTATCTTTCTACGCTAAAACTGCACTTTAATTACATAAACAAAATATTGAATATGAATAACCAGCGTTTACCTCGTTTACTAACAGAGAGTATTATAGCTCAAAATGTATTAAGGGCGAAAGAGTGGTCTAACCTCTGTAGACTTCTTCAATTTACGCCAACTGATACTAACTCACCTTTATGCGTCCATTGGAAATCAATATTAAACCTACTAAAAGCTAAAGAATGTGAAAATTATAAGCTAAACGCTGCCAATTCCCAACATCATGACCTTTATTCACAACTTAATTTCAACGTTATGCTTCTCCTTTCTGCTCATTTATCATCACGTATCACCAGTGTAATAATTGAAGTGAGAGGTGGATTGCTTAATTTAAATGCCAGGTCTTTTAGAAACAACTCAACTGGACTATGTTCAATCTGTAACATGGAAGAAGCTGAGAATACATTCCACTTTATTGGAGTTTGTCCAATATTTAATGCTTTTAGGCGGAATTATTTTGGTAGAACCCAACTTAATATAAGTGAATTAATTAACTAATATTTTAAATGGCTATAGTTTCTACTATTTGTATAAATAAATTGAAGTGTGTTCAAATTATAGAAATCTAATAATGAATGAATTTGATTATTAGCAAATATTTCTTTGTTGTGATATACTTAAATTTGTAAATCTGTAAAAATGAAAATTATTGAATTAATTTAATGAACAATATTTAGTATATTGCCAATCAGGCTCACAACAAATATGTTATGCCTAATATTGATAATTATTGTAAATTATATACATATTTATATATAACTTTCTTATGTCTATTAAAAAAATCATGTGAGTCCGATCACAAGGGAGATGTGTAAACATCTAATAATTAAAGAAAACATCAACATCATATTTTCCAGTGCATAAAAAATAAGTCGGTTATGCTGTTTTCTGAAATTCAATTGATGTTTTCTGAAATGCAATTGATGTTTTCTAAAATTCAATTGATGTTTTCTGAAATACAATTAATGTTCTCAGCAATCCAAATAATGCTTTTTGAAATTCAATTGATGTTTTCTGAAATTCTATTTATGTTTTCTGAAATTCAAATGATGTTTTCTGAAATACAATTGATGTTTTCTGAAATACAATTGATGTTTTCTGAAATTCTATTGATGCTTTCTGAAATTCAAATGATGTTTTCTGAAATTATATTGATGTTTTCTGAAACTTGAATGATGTTTTCTGAAATTCTATTGATGTTTTCTGAAATTCAAAAGATGTTTTCTGAAATTTTATAGATGATTACTGAAATAGAATTGATGTTTTCTGAAATACAATTGATGTTTTCCGAAAGACAATTGAAAAATGTTTAGTTGTTTTGTAAGGTTTTGAGTTATTTTCTTAATGAGACTTTTTATGCGGTCCCAATTCACCGCATTAAACAAATAATTTTTAGTTGCGTCGCGAAAACTATTTTTCATAACTACTCGTGAAGTTTTTTTAAGAATTTTTTGTATAATTTTTTTTAATGCGGTCCCTAACCCTCGCACAAAAACAGGTTTGAGTGTATTTTTTTTATGATACGATTTTCCTACGCTTTTCCTTACTTGGAAGACGGTATTATAATTTGCATTTTATATTAAGATGTCGTCATGTGAGCTTCAAACAGAGCGGGTTCTAATATATGTTAAATTGATTTATGATGTACAATGGAACTTAAAGGTATTATTAACTAATTAAATTTAATTAAAATTTCAACTAACAAAATTTATTTATATTATATCCTAGTTATTGGAAAATATTCAAAATTTATATCAATTTAATGCTTAGTAAGAATCAATTTAATGCTTAATAGTAATAATTACTAAAAATGTTTATTAATGAAAGTTGTTAACATATAATTGTTTATATGGCGTTTATATGAGGCGTTGCCAACTAACTATATTGAAAAAAGTACGAACAAAGACAACCATGTCAGTTAACACTGCTTTTGCATTATCTTTACTTGCATTCTATTATCACATCGTCATTCGTACGTAATAAAAACAGAAAAAAAGATTTCTTTAGAACTCAAATAAAAATTAAGAGGAATAAAGTATTTATAAAAATACACATCAAAAATTCCACAAAATGCAGTCGGCTAGTAAAATAAATAATGTGTACACTATTTGACAAATAGTTGGTCAGGTAGTGTTCAAGAAAATGTTTAAAAAGAAAAAATGGTATCAAATATTTGGTCTATGGAGCTAATTTGAAAATTAAAAAAAGTGTTAAAAACACGAGTTACTTAGGTTTGTCTCTCCTGCCACAATTCCAATTTCGAATGCATTGGGTAATTGCCCATGAACAGTTTCTCTTGAAAATATTTTTTCACCAATACAATCATAAGTCACACAGCGTTATCTCCTTCAGCTCACACCGATATAAGTTACGCTGTTTTTGTGATTGTATTGTGAAATAGAAATTTACCCCCCTGCGCGTATAGATGTTTACACATCAAAAAATAATAATAAATATTATTTTAAACATTAATGAACTATTGTATACTGTTGTTTATTGTAGGTTTGCCAATTTTTGCCCAAAGGGCTTACGGCAGTTTTCAGAAATAAAAAAAAATAGGTTTGTATTACGATCTCAAAAAAAAAAAAGACTAAAGCCGGCAATTCCATATGTGACGGAATGACATTTTGAGTTGTAAAATTGAAGTTAAGGCTACTCCACAAAGCTATTTTCAATTGGAAATTCATTCTTCAGTTTGAAAATGATTGTTAATGATTAAGAGATTTAAAAAAAAAACTTAGGAACAATTTTTTCACTATTTTATTCTATTATTTTTGAGTAATTTCTCATTGTGTGACGGAATGACATTTTTGCTACCATGAGTCTGTCCAGGTATTAAAACCTGGGAACTTCTGTAAATTAAGAAGCTAATCAGTTTTTAAACTAATGCATGTTTTACATATGATATATAAGCAATATAAAATTATAGTTTAGAGCAACTTTCCTGTAATAGTGTTGAAGTTACTAACTGTCATTTGACGTGACGGAATGACTGTGACCGAATGACTAAAGTTTTTAAACATGTATTAAAAGACTATTGAGTAAACAAATAAAATTTATAATTATTTTATTATCTAGAATACTTGTAAGAATTTACATAATGTAACTTGGAACATATTTTATTATATTTTAAAACTTACTTCATATAAATGAAAAAACAAAATTTTTCATAAAAGTGGACATTTTTATGGAACTGCCCAAGTAATTTAAGAACTTGTATAAAAATTTTTAAAAATTATCAAATATAAATGTTTTCAAACTCCTTGACTGTCGTTCTAAAAATAATTGTATCAAAATCAGATAAAAACTCAATTTTTTTTTATATTTACTTTAAAAACTCTTCTAGCCTACAGTGTCACTAATTCTGAAAAAAAAAACTGTTGTAAAACATGTTATTTTCATTCATAGCCCAATGATTCAAATAATGGTTGCCAGTTGGTATTTATATAAAAATATTTAAATTTTTAAATGGATATCTATGATAAATTTATTTCAAACATGATTTAGCCCATATTAAAAAAACGTTTGGCCTGATAAATAAATTTCTACAAATATCTTTAATTTATTAAAGTCTAATACTCTTTAGCCAGTGGAGTCGTATTATTCTTATTATAGTTTAAAGACTCTTTTAGCTTCAGTATATAAATATTAAATTTTCTCCAACTCTTGTATCGCATTTAAGTACTTGTTGTTAAATACCCTCATTATTTTTAAATGTTTATTTCACAATTACAAATAAACAAAGAAAGTATAAATCGTTCTGAAAGTGTTGTTGTGTTCTTGACTACACTTTTATACTAAAAAAAAGTACTTTGGTTGCAACAAAAAACCTTAAACATGTTCTCTGCTACAACAACAGTGTCGATAACATCAACAGCAGCTACATTATCGGGGTTGTTGTCCCATCCAATATTTACCAGCACTTATACACATACACACTTACTCGAATACAGCGAATGTTGGTTTGTATTTACAAAATAAAAGTGAATGGTAGGTAATTATGTTTAAGTACTATTTATGATTTTAACGATATTTTAAGTAATATGTACTGCTACAACGATTTGTTTTAATTTTGGAGTGCACATCGAAGAAGAAGAAGAAGAAGAGAAGGAGAAGAACATAAGAAAAGTGAATGACCTTGTAGTGTCACACATAAAAAGGATTTATTTATTTTATACGAGTATGACCATCAAAATGTTTAAGTGTTATGGGCGAAATTGTAGACAATTTTGTAAAGCATTCTTTCTATAATAAAACATATATAAAGTTAGATAATATCCAATAAGGTATTTATGTATTTAAGAGTTTTTTTTTCAAAAAAATAAAACAATAAAAATAATTGTGGTCTTCTCAGCTTCTGCTGCAATTTGAACGTTTGAAAGGAGATTAATAATTTACGGACTCGTAGTTATATTAATTAAAACTTCTTTCTTAGTCATTTATGTGCTTGCTCGAAGTAGTCGAATACTTTTTGAGGCCCACTGTATATTTATTGCTATAATTATATATTTACTTCAATATATTTTTCAATTTTAGAATTGTCATGTTTTGTTGAGAATTTAAGTCTGTATTAGCATCCAGCTGGAAAATTTCATGGTTGGATGTTGTGAAATGGATGCAGAGAATGGTGGCAACAAAAAAAGTTATAAAATTGTTACAACATGTAGTAGTATTTATCATGCAAAAGTAAAAAAAAAAAAAAACAATAGGCCATAAAAACACAGATGAAGCAGACATATGCCGGATAGAAAAAAAATCCACAAAAATCGTGACTATCCTACACATTGTCACGCATGTATGATTTAAAGTAATCCTCCCTTCCCCCTTCCAAAATAAAGAAGTTCATTCAAAAACACAGATACCAACTTAACGCCAAAAGACACTTACATACACACTATCGCATACAAAAGAAAAAAAATAAACAATGGTCCACGATTGAGATATTTAAAACAAAAAATAATATAACCCATAAAAATAAAGTTTTGATTAAAACTCTGTCTTTCCTTATGCGAATGAGTTTACAATCTCTCCGTGACTGTGCGTGACTTTGCGTGACTATTTTAAAATTGTCTATGGACAAAGTTTCAGACTGATCGGATGAGGGGAAATGTGGTTTAAATCACTCCGTGACAGTGTGTGACTATCCTAAAATTAATTTCAAGTCAATGGACAATCAGATGAAGGGAAAAGGGGTTTAAATCAATACGTGACTCTGCGTGACTGTGTGTAACTATCTTAAAATTAAACTTTGGCCACAAAAAAAGTCTATGGACAAAGTTTGAGATCGATCAGATGAGGGAAGTGAGGTTTTAATCTCTCCGTGACTGTAAGTGACTATGTGTGACTGTGCGTGACTATGTCAAAGTTAACCTTTCTTCACGGCAAGTCTATCGACCAAGTTTCAGATCGATCGGATAATGGGAAATGGGTTTTAAAGCACTTCGTGTCTGTGCGTGACTACCACAAAATTAAACTATTGTCACAACAAGACTATGAGCCAAGTTTCAGATCAATTGGTTGAGAGGGAATGGGGTTGCCCCATGGCAGACAGACAGAGAGAGAGAGTATGAGTTTAAAGAAAGACATTAAAACTATATGACTTTTAATCAAATAGTTGAGCTCGAGGTCACGTTTTTATTTATAAAATATCTTTTATTATATTTTATATTTTTTATAAAAAATCTTAAAAGAGGGATCGATGAGCAAATTTAAGGCGAACATTTTATAGAAAACCCCAGCTCAAATAGTTGAACTATGTGAGGTATAGAGTAATTTGAACGGAACAGTAGCTATTCGTTCCACTCAGCGGCGCGCCGCGGCAGACTGATTCACTAAAGATTTTTGGAAATTTTAAAATCTTAAAAAATAATTTAATTTCAACTGAGTTATAAAATCGGCCAAGAGGGATTTTTCTATAAATTTTACATCGGGAAATGCACATATTATTTATTTTATAAACAAATAAATTTAGTAATATTAAACACGCAAAAATCAGCCTAAAATTATTTTTTTGTAAATTGGAACGTTACGAAGGTAAAATCCACCAAAATAGAGGAAGTGGTATATGTTCTATGTATTTCCTCTATACAGTAATCTTGAAATCAAATTTTAATACGCAAATTCTGCCAGAGACTTCAAAAGTACTTTTCTTAAAAAGTATTTTATCTTTAGAAATACTTTACCTTCAAAACTTAATTTTTTAAAAAAGTACATTTTCTTAAAAAGTACATTTTCTTTAGAAGTACCTTTTCCTAAAAAGTTTCTTTTCTTAAAAAGTATATTTTCTTAAAAAGTACGTTTCCTAAAAAGTGTTTTGTTTTTAAAGTACCAGTTCTTAAAAATCAAAATGTTTAGAAAAGTAAATTTTAGTACAAATAGCTTTTCATAAGGGTTTCTCCCGAAAACACTCAACCACGAGTGAAAAATTGAGACTGTTCAGAAAAAACTTTTTATTATCTAATAGTAAAGCTTAATTATATATATTTTATTAATATAAAATCATTTTTATTGTTATTCAATTTTGAGCCGAAGTATACAACTGTAAAAAAATCCAAAGCTTTCTGAGTCTTTTGGATAATTGGAGCAACTTGATTTCTTTATGTCTTTTGCTTATTGAAAGTACTTATATGTTGTTTAATTTAATAAATGGAAACCAAATTTTTCTAATATTGCTGAACTTTGTATATTTTTAAAAGTGCTTTAAAAGAACTTTAATTTTCTGTCGCGGCCGTTTCATTTTTTAATTGGTTATAAATTTGTACTGCATTATACTAAATCCTGTCTACACAATTCTAAAATGTAGCGCTCATTCAGCACTTTAAAACACTAAAAATATATCTTTCCTGTTTCTGGTGTATTTTTAAGTGAGTGAATGTCGGGTTCGTTACCCAGGAGATAACAATAAGTAGGCACCTTTTGCTAAAAAAGTAAAGTTTTTACAAATTTGCATTTTCTAAAAAGTACCTTTTCTGAAAAAAATATATTTTCTGATGAAAATCCCTTTTCTTAAAATGTGCCTTTTCTTAAAAAAGTATTTTTTTTAAATTTACTTAAAAAAAAAAACTGTTTTAAAAAAATAAAATTTAGTGCAAGTAGCTTTTCGCAAGGAAATACATTTTCCTTTTCTAATAAAAATATTAAAAAAAAATTAAAAAGTACCTTTTCCTAAAAAGAAAAGTTTTTACAAATTTGCGTTTTCTAAAAAAGTACATTTTCTGAAAAAATTATATTTGCTAATAAACTCTCTTTTCTTAAAATGTGTCTCTTTTGTGAAAGAAATTACCTTGTCCTAAAAAGTATCATTTCTAAAAAAGTATTTTTTTTCTAAAAAGTACATTTACTTAAAAAAAATAACTGCTTTGAAAAAGTAAATTTTAGTGCGACTACCTTTTCGCAAGGAAGTAGATTTTCCTGAAGAAATACCCTATTTTAAAAAGGGAATTTTTTTTTTATGTGTAAACTTCTATGCGCTCAGGGGGGTTAAAAATCTATTTCACAATACATTCACAAAATTAGCGTAAGGGAAAAACGGTGTGAGTTATATGTAAATGTATTGGTGCAAAGATTATGATTTAAATTTATTTAGCTGAAAAAATTCCTTTTCTTAAGAAGCACCTCTTCTTAAGACGATGCTTTTTCTGAAAAAAGGCTCTTTTATTGAAAACAATGTTTTCTTAGACTTTCTCTTAAAGGGTACCTTATTTTGAAAAAGTTAATTTTCACAAGGGGTGAATTAAAAACAGGCTTTAGGTCATTTTACAAAATTGTCAATTTTCTTAAAAATACCTTTTCTTTACAAACTACATATTCTTAAAAAGTACCTTTCTTAGAAAGTACTATTTCCGAAAAAGTACATTTTCTAAGAAAATAATTTTTTGGAAAGTGAAGATTTTGGATAACTACATATTTTCTTAAGAAGGTACAAATACCTTTACCTAAAAAAGTAAATTTTTTTAAATAGTTCTTTTTTTTTAAGTATTTTTAAAAAGTGTTTTTCTAAAAATATAATTTTCTAAAAAATTACTTCTTAAAAATGGATATTTTCTTAAAAGTACATTTTCTTAAAATAGCACTTTTCCATAAGGAGTACCTCTTCTTAATAGCACCTGTTCTTAAAAAAATACCTTTTTTAGAAAAAGGTGCCTGGTCTTAAAGAAAACTTTTTAGTTTTATATTGTGCTGTTTGAGGTCATGTAAATATTTTGAAATAGTAAAAATCATAATAAATTTTTGTAGTGTTAGTGAAATATGGAAAAACTTAAGACAGTTCATCGTCAGCGTCCTTTTGTCTATTACTTCAACTCATGCTTAACATTTGAAAGAAAATAACATGAGAATCGGTTTTTCTTTCGTTTTTTTCTTTATAAGAGAGTCAATATAAAAACGAAAAACAATTCTCACGTCTTTTTCTTTCAAATGCTTGGGTTATATAATCTTATATATTAAAAAAATTTATGAAGAGTATAGTCAGTCTGTCTGGCCGTTCTATCCGGCCGATTTCCTTAATTTTTTTTGTAATCAATCATTGAAATTCACTCAACTCCCACCTTATCCAAGTTATACTCAAACGCAATTCTTCCCTGTACATTTCTTATGGGACACATTCACTCAAGCAATTCGAATTCTCATAGCTCCTCTTCCAATAAATGGATCTTGATCATTTTCCTCTCAGAACACTCAGTGGATCAAGCTCTCTCTTTTGAGCTGAATTCGTTGAGTTTGAGGAAAGTTATGCATGCAAAATCAACTTTACATTATGCAACACGAAAGTTAACGTACAGATTTCATTACAATAATTCCATAACACATACCCTGTGTTGAATTGTGAATTGCCAAAAATTTGAATACCTTTAGGTGGCATACTAGGTGTCCTTTATTTATATGTGTTCAAAAAATATTCATAATGAAACAAACTTAATGACTTAAATAGATTGAAAACATTGAAAGAAATATATTGTATGATATAATAAAATTTCGTAGAATTAGCACTCGAATTTCGAGGGCTGGGCTCTGGTGGTTGATTATTATTTCTATGTAACAAAATATACATGAGTGTGCCAAATTGTAGGGAAAACCCTTCCATGGGCTCATCGCGATTCTGGTACTATGGGCCATAATAAGTATTTATTATTATTTTTTATTTGTTAATAGATATAAAAATTGGAAGTACATAATCATAAATTTACAAATTTTATATTATCTATATTAAGCAACACATTTTTGTTGTAAACCCGATTGGCATTATACTATTATTTTTGATTTTATATAATACTAGATGTAACCCAGTGTGCTTCGCTACACCCTCTCCCATCTCCCCGAATCGTTATGAATGGGCTCACGCAAAGCCCCAAGGCTCTCACTAATACAGGAATTTAGATATATCACATTTAATATTAAGTTTGTGTAGAGGTGCCACGTGCATTTGTCCAATCCCGCCCATTTTTTTGTCTGACTACTCACGTTAATAATAGATGACCTGCGACAAATTTGCAAAGCTTTCTGTATCATATTAATATATATGATACTTAAAATTTACTTTGTATGGGAGGTGCCACGCCCGCTAAAAATATTTAAAGAAAATTACAGCCTGAGCACTCCCATATCCGCAGTAAGACCCTGTGAAAATTTCAGGAAGGTCAGATGAGTAGTTACGGAGATTACCTCCTATAAACGAACAAACAAACAAACACATATAACCTCTTTATTGTGTTAGTATAGATTATTAGCATAGATTTTTTATTCGAATACTTGCTGATATACAATGTTTTTTTGGTTTTTTCATTCGGTACAACAATTATCAGATTTTTCGGCGTTCCTACCCTGGAGCAGGGAACATGTAGCTGCCTATGAGAAGAAGATGGATTACCAAAATTAGATCTGGCAACACAACTATTGGCCTTGAACTTAGCGATATATTTCCACGACAAATCACACTGATAACTAATGTATTTAACAAAAGACTGTTGCTTTCAAAGTACTTCATATTATTTATATAGGAGGTGTCACGCCCACTAATCCCATCCCGCCCAATTTTTATTGGACTACTCACATTAATATCTGATGGACTCGTGCAAAATGTCGAGTCTTTCCCTTTCATAGAACACCAGTTATATGATATTAGATATTTACTTTGCATGGGCGGTGCTACGCCCACTGCTATGATCACGCCCATTTTTTTGTTCGACTAATCATACAAAGAACCTATGGGCTCATGCAAAGCCACAAAGCCCTCTCGTTCACAGTACTCCAGATATATGACATTAAATAGTTACTTTGCATGGGGAGTGCCACGCCCATTGGTGTAAACCCGCCAATTTTTTGTCAGACTACTCATACTTAAATCTGATGGTGTCGTGCAAAGTGTCAAAGCTTCCCTTTTTAATACACCAGTTATATGATATCATATATTTACTTTTTACGGGCGGTGCCACGCCCACTGCTCCGATCACGCCCATTTTTTGTCTAACTAATCACATGAATAACTTATGGGCTCACACAAAGTCCTAAGACTCTTACTATAACAGTGCTCCAGATATATGGCATTTTATATTTAATTTGTATTGCAGGTGCCACGCCTATGGGTCCGATACTACCCATTTTATGTCCGACTACTCACATTAATAATAGGTGACATCAGACTAATTTGAAAAGCTCTCTCTATCACAGTACTCGAGATATATAATATTGAATTATTACTTGTATGGGAGGTACCACGCCCACTTGTCCGATCCCGCCCATTTCCGGCGTAGCTACTAATATTAACAATAGGTGACCTCACACAAATTTGCAAAGCTCTCCCTATCATAATACTCAATATATGTACATGATATTTAAAATTTACTTTGTGTGGGAGGTGCCACGCCCACTAAAAATATTAAAAAAATTATAGCCTATAGCACTACCCATATCCTCAGTAAGACTCTGTGAAAATTTCAGGAATATCGCATGGGTAGTTACGGAGATTACCTCCTACAAACAAGCAAACAAACAAAAAACAAACAAACAAACAAACACACATTACCTCTTTATAATATTAGTATAGAAAAAAAATGTAAGGTAAGACTCTGTGAAAATTTCAGGAATATCGCATGGGTAGTTACGGAGATTACCTCCTACAAACAAACAAACAAACAAAAAACAAACAAACAAACAAACAAACACACATTACCTCTTTATAATATTAGTATAGAAAAAAAAATGTAAGGTTGATTATATATTTATTCAAATTCATTTAATATTTGTTTTCGATATTTTGAACAAACTGCAATGTACTTCATTCAAGCTAAGTTCAGTTTTTCCAAATTGTTTTACTCTATGCTCCTTGTAAATGGGACAAACACCAATAAAGTTATAAGTATTCTCAGTATCATCTCTGTTGCAAATTGTGCATACTACATTTGTGTTGTTTCTAAACAACCTGGCATTTAAATCCAGTAAACCACGTCTGGCTTTTATTAATACACTCGTAATGCGCGAAATGAAAATAGACACAAGTAGGGGAGTCATGTCAAAATTGAGTTGTGGATACATATCATGGTGCTGAGAGTTCATTGCATTTAATACATTATTTTCGCGTTCTTTCAATTTCAATAAGTTTAAAACTTGTTTGTGAACGCTAAGCGTTTGATTTGTATTGACATGTGTAAACTGTTGAGCTTGGCCTAGATTATTCCACTCTTTTGCCCAGTATTCGTTTTGTGAAATAATTTCTTTTGCTAAAATGTATGGTAATCTGTTGTGATCCATGTTTAAAATTTTGTTTATGTAATCAAGGTGCATTTTAAGTGTGGTAAAGTATAAAGATTCGAGACCGGTTTCTAGACATATCATGAAATTGGGTGTTGTTGTTGGTAAATATAGCATTTTTTTGATAAAAAATCGTTTCTCTACTTCGCCATATTTTTCAAAACCCCATACTTGTGCTGCGTAAAACATGACTGACCTTGAGGCGGCTTGAAATATTTTTAGTTTATTTTGGTTTGATATTTTCGGGTGATTAATATATTTCGCCCATGTTGTGATGAACGGCAGTTTTGCTGAAACGAATTTATTATTTAGCTGTTTCTTAAAGGAAAAATTATATGTAATATCAACTCCAAGGTATTTAGATATTCTTGTACTTTATCCAAATACCATTACTTTCGATTTATTCAAATTGACAGTGTGGCCCCAATTAATAAAGTAGTTGTATAATGCATCAATCATACTTTGCAATTCCGTGGGATTATGAGATAATACAGAGATTCGCCATCCCAAATACGGCTTTGTGTTTTTTCGTAGGCATATTGCAAAATTCTGACCATTTTTGAAGAAAGACCTAGGCGAGAAAGTTTATAAAAAAGACTATTTCTGGGAATCATTTCAAAAGCACATGAAAAGTCAACAAAGAAGGCATAAGTATTTTTGCTACTTAATTTATTTAGATTTATAATGTTAACGAGGTTGAAAATGTTATCCACAGTTGAGTAATTCTACCGAAAGCCTGCTTGATATTCTTTTAATATTTTATATTTTTCTATCCATTCATTTATTCTATTTAAAAGAATATGCAGATAGCATACGAGATGACATAATATTAATATTTACGTTTAAATCATATGAACATAATTTTATGAATTCTGTTTTGGCAACATTTAAATTTTAAACCTTTAATTCAGTAACTACAACATTGGAGGACCGACATTTTCGTTCAATAAATTCTAGACGAGAAGTAATTTTTTTAATATCGTTTTTTAATATGTTAGTATTTTTTATGTATTGTCGATCTTATGTTGTAATAATAATTAGTTATTTATTGTTCGCTTCGAGATCATGTATACATTTTCTAATACTAGAAAAGATAATGCTTTATGAAATGTAAGAGAAATTTGGAAAAAATTGAAGACAGCGCTAGATGGAGTAGCTACTTTCGAACAAAGCGACTTGTTCATCTTCAGCATCCTTCTGCCTCATGCTTAATCAACTATTTAACTCAACATTAGAAAGCAAAGAACATGAGAAATGTTTTTCTTTCTTTTCATACGAGAGCTAGAAGGAACAAGCAGAGTTTTTTTTTTTTTCCAATTTTTAGCTTTCTCTACATTAACATCGCTTTGATCAATTACAAATCTCGTAATGTGAAAAAAGCTTTTTTTGTTTTGCCAACCGTCCCATAGATGGGAACTGTAATGGCATGTGAATTCTTAACAGATTTATCACAATTGCATTGGACCGTATGTTTTGTATATTAGTTTTTTATGTATTGTCGATGCTGAAGAAGTACAAGTCGCTTTGTTCGAAAGTATCTACTCCATCTAGCGCTGTCTTCAATTTTTTCCAAATTTCTCTTACATTGCATAAAGTATTATCTTTTCTGGTATTAGAAAATAAATACATGATCTCGAACCGAACAATAAATAACTAATTATTATCAACCAAATCAGATTTTCTTCTGACATCTTTTAATTTTTCATCTAGGAGGTAACATAATTTATCCCATGAAAAAATAACTTAAGGTGCATAACAAGTATATTTGACTAAGGAACCATACCTCTAAAATCATTTTTGAACCCTCCAATTTTATGTGGGGTACCCATATACGACATAAATCGATCTTTTCAAGAAAGTACAGTTTCTTAAGTATTTTTTTGTGGAAAAAGTACACTTTCTAAAAAAGTGTTAGTCCTTCACATAACACATTTTCTTAAAAAAGTACCTTATTCAAAAAGGTATCTTTTCTTAAGAAAGTACGAGTACCCTTTTTTAAAAAAGATCATTCTTTAAAAATTCCCATTTTTAAAAACGTGCTTTTACTAAAAAAATTGCACTTTCTGGAAAACTTATTATTTCTTAAATAGGGATCTAAAATAATACTTTTTATTGTGAAAGTATCTTTTCTGAAAAAGTTCCTATATGCCCTGTAAAAATACTGCACTAGAGCTAATTGACTCAGAACCAATGCCTGTCTGTACTTGTGATGTCTTCACTTATGTTATTAACGCTCGGAAACGAATTTAACAGTTGGTACGGTTTTTTGTATATGTCTGGCCCACAGTGCAATCACTGTTTGCTCTACAGCGAGGCGTATACACCTTCAGAATTCTTAAGTAACCATGTTTATTTTATGTAACAAAAAAATCTGAGTTTACGAAAATGTTTATTCACAAAGCGGCAAAAAAGATTATCTAAAAAGGCCATAAAGATTTTTAAGAACTTTAAAAACATACAAATTGATTTAAGAGAAAAAAATGTGTGAAAGTGTTAAAAAAAATGTAGAAAAAGTCATAATAGAAATTAGAAACTGCCTTAGAAAACCCTAACAAAATCAATTAGTTTTTGTTAGAGATTTCTTATGTGCTTTTTTTTCTGCCATTTAGAGAAAGATTTAATCATTTCTATCCAAAAAAAACATATCTTAATTTAGGGGGTAAGTAATATCTTTTTATTTATACTTAGTCTCTCCTGCATAAAAGAGTAGACCATTTTATTGCTTTTATTCTTAGTTTTTGTTGTTGTTTTTATGTTGGGGTTCATTTTCAGTCTATTTTATGCACCATCACTAATGTTGTTTTATTATTATTGGCAAAGTTTCTGGCTCATTTAAATTGTAATATATGTAGAGTACGGAACAACAACAAAAGAAAATATCTCTATACAAAAACGATGAAAACTTAGCAATATTTTCCGGTTTCAAATCGTTTCTTTTTGTATGTTTTTGTCCGAATATTCTTTGTAGATATGTAAAAAAAAGCATCGATGAAAATAACTACTGTCATTAATGATCTATTAAAATATTCTATTTAGGTCAAACTAATATTGACATTCAAGCGTAACAGCCATGCGTAAGTTTATTGGGATTTATTACGCAAAGCAGGACAAAGGGTTATTAAACTATTATTCATGTGAGTTTTTATAATATTTAAAAATAGTGAATGGACTTGTAGGAGGTTTTGATCACCTTTGAAATCAAATCTTATACCAGAATGGGAATGTGTATCTCAATTATAAATATGTTAAAAATTTGAAATAAATTGTGTTTAACTGCGTATTTTTCTTAATGAATGAATTTTATGAATTTTAAAATATCACCCCCACCAGTGTATTGATTGCCTTACGATTTGCGACCAAGTAGGTATACAAGGGCTACACACCCTTCGGTACTTTTTTGCTTGAGTACTACATTTAGAAATTTATTTCACCGCTAGTGTTTTCTATGAGTTTTCTCAAGATTGGAAATTTACCAAGTATTTTCTCCAATCTGTTGACTGGACCGTTTATTTAGCTTATTGTATTCTGCAAAAGATGGAATTTTATGCATAGTGTTCTATAAATTTTTCATATAAGAGTTTTAAATCGGATTTTATCTGATCCGTTGTTTTTGCAAGAAAACATCGACGTTGTGCTTGAAATAATACTGAAAAACTAATGTGCTATTTATATTGAGATCGATAAATAGTTGAACGATCTAATAATAAATATTTTTATACCATCCACACCAATGCGCAGTGGTTATATACGAGTAATTAGAAAAGATCTGGACCTCATATAATAAATACACATTTATTCTTGATTTTTTTTAAGAAGAGTTGTTATCACAATGTCCGTCTGTCCGTCAGTTGATCACACCCTCAGTAGGTTAGCTGGTTTGTTCGATTTTAGTGAAAATTATTCAATGATATCCTTAGCATGTTACTATTTAAAATTATCAAAATTGGTTCAACAGAGCTTGCGATTTCAATGAAAATAAAAAAAATTCTTGAAAAATATATAATTTTTCTTTGCTGTGCTTTTTGCTGGTTTTTATACTCTATTCCGTTATGTGGTTAGGGTGTAATGAGTTCGTGCTGATGTTTCTAACTACCAAAAAGATTTGTCCCAAATTCATTTTTATTTTACTGATCCAGTTAGAATCACTTTTTGAGTCGATTGAACGACGTCCGTCCGTCTGTGTGTCCATGTAAACCGTGTAATCAAACTACAAGTCGCAAATATGATTACATTTTAATGAAATTTTGATATAAGCTCCTATCAGCCATAGGATGAACACTGCTAAAATTGGTGAAAATCGGAGTATGTTGAGACCTAGTCCCTATACAAATGACCGCTCTTAGATTGACTTAAATTGCGATAAGATCAGAAATATCATAGATCTTGTTGAAGTTGGCACTGTGTGGGTTTATTATATCCATTAATCAGTAGTTGAAAAATAATCCCTATAGGACAATTCATAGTCGTAGCTAATTCATAAAATCATAAAGCGGCTTCGCGATCTTCACTTAAACCCATCAAAAACAAAATATATTACAGATTTTTCACAAATTTGTTTTGTATACTTGCTTTTGCAAAAAAAATTGACTTTACCAAATATGGCCAGGCGTGGTCCACGTTTCGACCTAGTCCCCATGTAAATAACGCATTCGATATGAAATTTTTCAAAACTACAGGAAAAAAAATTAATAAAAATTCCACACAGATTTGGTTTATGCTTATTTTTATACCCAATTAGTTGGACCCAAGACCAACTCTCGAAACGCATGGTATAGGGTACCGCATAGACGGTCTAGGTCGACTATAAGTTTTTACTTGTAAATCTAAATTTTGTTTCTTGTCTGTGATAACAGTAATTGTTTTTTGATGTGGTAGTTGTGTTTCTAGCATTGGCTCCATGAGTGTCCTAAGGTCCCAGTCGTACGGTATAAAGCTGGCTTGGCGTCACCGCCACACTGTGGACCATATTTTGAGAAGGCGCACAGTGGTCAATTTCGCGAGATAGCGGTAAAACTCTATAACTTTTGACCGGATTGGTATTTTTTTACGCAATTTGTTTTGTTCAATAGGAGGGACTTTAAGCTTCAATTTGCGTGTTCAAACGTAAAAATCGACTGATAGGAACGTAAGTAATTTGGAGTTAAAAATGCATTTTAATTTTTTGTTGAGTTTCCATGTAAAAGTTGAATATTTTGACATTTTAAATAGGTATTATTTTTATTATTTCTTATTTTCTTCAATCGTATTTTACAACCAATACTTATTTATTATTCCTAAACTTAATTTTGGTCAGAAAATGCCAACATTTGGCCCCTAACGTTTATTTAGTCTCAATATTCACAGGGGCCAAAGGTTGGTTTTTTTGGAAGAAAGCTAATTCTTGTGAGGATTAAACTAAAAAATAACACTGAAATTCCCAACAATATCAATACCATTTGGATATATTATATACAGAACACAACATCGGTAAAATTTTAAGTAAACTTTTACTATTGATTTAAAGTGCACATATATTTTATTTAAATGTATTAATGAAAATTTATACTAAAATTAGAAACAAATTATAATCTTTAAACTAGTATTAATTAAACAATATTAGTAAAAATTTCTTCCAAATAGCTTTGATTTTCATTTTGCAGTAGTTGTTTAGCTTCTTCATCTAACTCTAATGAGGTTGATTTCCATTTTTGTCGAATGCTGGACATATATGGGTCTGATGTGCACAACAAAATATTAATAAGATCTTCATTAGTACAATATCTGGAAATTTTTCTTGTATTGTGCTCGCGAAAGAATCTGTAGTCTTTGTTCCTTTTTTCTTGGGCTTCTTCTGAGAGATCTCCAATTGGAAGCATATTGTGCTGAATTATTTGTTCCCCATGGAACAAAATTTTGTGAACTGTGGTTGGCATATGTCTCCAAGAATATTTTTGGTTATAAAGGTTTGCTGTCTCATTAGCATTCTGACCAAATTTTTTTGCATCTATCTTTTTGCTACATGCTATAACTTGTAATATGATTTGGAATCGTCGTATTAAATCATAATCTACTCCAGTTATAGAAGCTGCAGTTTCTGGATCGGAAAAAAATCTCCTTGCTGTGTTTCCATCATTAGAATTTCCTTCTCCTTGCTTTGGCTGGTCAATTATAAGGCCTATCTCACGGTATTTTTCTTGAATATCTTTTTTTTTTTTGCTTTCTTTTTTCCAAATTTTCTTTGTTGTTTCTCACTGTTTCGCCTAACGGGCCAAATTCCAAATCGTATCCCAATTTAAGAATATGCTCCATAAAACGAATTCTAGCATGAAGAGGTGATATTCCAAATTCATATGCTTCATTAAAACTATCGTCTTGTGTTGGTGGTTGGCTCAATTGACTTGATGTTTTTTGGCATATGGTGCAGCTTGACGATGACTTTGTTTTGTTTAAAGCTTGTGCAACTTTTCCATCAATCATTGTGAGACACATTTTAAAATTTACTTCAATGTCTTGGTCATCAAATTTAAATGTTACTGGTTGAAGTTCTTTAATTTGATCATTTATTTTTCGAATTTCTTCATCTATGACATCTTGAGTCTCCTTTTTGTAAGCAAACTTTATTGGTCTACAAAATTTTGTTGACGAGGGAATTTCATTCTTCCATACATCTATCTCTGCAGCTCTACTAGTTGACGGCTCTGAACCAATATAAGTTTTTGTTAAACGTAATGGAACGAAAGAAATCATGAATAAATTGGCATCTGATGAATTTTCCGCATTACATTGTTTGTATTTTTTCTGGCCAGAGGACCCAACACATCCCCATTTAGAAATTAAAGTCATGCTGCAATTTTTAAACTTCTTTAAATAGTCAGCATCAAATGTCTTTAATAATCGTTCTGCGGTGTGTTCAAGAAGATCCTGCAATTTTATTTCTGCTGAACTTGAAGTTACACTAATAGCAGTTGGTGATGGTAAGCAATCTTTTTTGGAAGAAACTATATCTCGATATGATGGAAAAATTCCACAATTTTTTTCATTGGTTCGCTTCCGCAATTCTGTATATTGGTTTTTAGTCATTTTCAAATCCAAAAATAGTGCAAATGCTTCTTCTGGAGTAAATTTATTTTCTTCAGCTGGTGTCGGCATACTTTCTAAAATCCTTTTTGTGCGTCTGGGGCTTGCTTCCACTATTTTTTCAATGATAGTAATTTTACCCTTTTTAGTTTTCGATGGTTGAATTTGATGCAGAAATGAATCCTTTATGATGCTACAAGAAACTTCTTCATTGATATGTTTAAGCTTGCGTCTTCGTGATCTTTCACTACAATTATCAATTGGCTTTGCTGGTCGACCACCTTTTCCAGTTTCCATGGTAGTTACTGATGGCTTTTTAAAAATAAGTTTATTTCTTAGCCATTCTTGGTTGCGTGAGTAAAACAATTTCTTGTTTCTGGAACATTGATTGTACCGTTTTCTTAAAGTATTTAAAAAGTTTTTTATTTTTAAGTTATGAATTTTAATTTCTTGTTTGTCGCATATTTTGAAGAATGGATTATTCATTATATGTAAAATAATATCGTTTTCATCTTTCCGTTCAAAATATATATCAGATAGAACACTATAACTGAATTTAGCCATTGTTTAAACAATAATGAAGAAAAAAAATGAATGCATGGATTAATATACTATTGCTCGAAGTTTCAACATGATCTTTTTTACCTCTTTGAAACATAATATAACAGGTAGTTGGTTTTACCAGTTATTTCCATTGGTTTTAAATTTATTTGCAATTTTCACGTATTTAAGTTGTGTAATATTAGATGGCAATAAAATCTTTTTTACCTTTTCCAAATGAATTGCTAGATACCACATAATTTGAGAGTTAACAGGTACTGGCAATAATATAAAAGGTACTTGGTTTTACCAGTTATTTCCATTGGTTTTAAATTTATTTGCAATTTTCACGTATTTAAGTTGTGTAATGTTAGATGGCAATAAAATCTTTTTTACCTTTACCATAATTTGAGAGTTCTATTGTCATTTTTGTCAAAGTTTTGATACACCCTTCTATGTGGACTAGGTCCAAATATGGGCCAACTTCTCCTAATTTCAACAGAATTATTTTTTGGGTCAATAAGAACTCTTGTACAAAATTTCATCAAAATATATGCATAATAGCCACTTTCTCATACAAATAACTTCTCAAAAAATATGACGTGCATTTGTACCGAATATCTTACCTTGGGTCAGAAAAATTGCTGTAGCTCAAAAAGTGCAGTCCCGATGCATAGACAGGTATATATAGGAATGTAGGGGAGAGTTAGGACTACAAAATAGTAAATTTGTGTTTTGACTCAGCTTGACTCACAGGAGTTGTGCTCTATGAAGTAGGAAATTTCCGAGAAATTTGACCTTTTTTAAAAAAAAAATTTGAATTGTTCTGAAAATAGTAGAGCTTCAATTTTTTTTACCAGTAATAGGAAGTAAGTTATGTTATAACAAAAATTTATTTCGTCCAAAAATCTTGAAAAACAAAAAAGTTAAGATCATTTAAACTTTAAAAATTAATTAAAAATATCATAAATTTACTAAATTCTGAAAAAGCCCATTTTGGACCACCCTGTTCTCAGTGAAATAGTTGATATAGAGCTTTAATTTTTTGGCTCCCGAGGTTTACTACTGTCTACTTTAATATGAGTCTAATAACTCTAAAATCGGAGAACAAAAACCAAAAGGAGTGAGGCGGCCAAAAAAAAATTTTTTGTGGTTACCAATTTTAAAGTTATGTCATTCATTTGAAAGTTAATATCAGTGAACCTCGGGAGCCAAAAAATTGTGACTCTGTTCCAACTTTATCACAGCGAACAGGGTCTTCGAAAATGGACATCCTCAGTATTTTGCTAAAATTAAAAATTACTTTGTAAATTTTAATTTTTAAATGACTGGAAGTTTTTTGTTTTAAAGATTTTAAGGCCAAATAAATAAAAGAAGTGGACACACAGCTGACTTTAAAAATGTCTGAATACTTGACAAAGAAAGAAATGGGAAAAAGAGGTACACAATTGAAAGGTTGCGTATACAGCAAAATATAACACGAACCATGAACCTAAAAGAAGACACTGACAAAATGAACACCTGTTGCAGAGTTGCAATAAATTGATTAATAAGTACTTAAGCTGTATTGTTGGAAATATTTTATATATTAAATGTTTTATATAAAATTATATGATTTTAATGTGAATTTTTAGTGTGAAAAATAATACTCATGTTATTGTAAGTCAATTTTATTTTATAATGTATGAATTTTGTAATAACTACATATGTTTACTTTTAATTAAAATTTAGACAAAAAAACCTTGAAAAAGTCAAAAAACCATTGACGAAACGTCGGCTAAATATGTAATTAATTGGTTTTATCTATAATATTAATAGGCTAGGCAATTTTTTGTTACCGATGTAAGTTTCACAGTTTTACTCCGATTTTGACAAAAAATTTATTATTCGAAAGGTATTTCTTTTTAGCTGTTACCCAGATTTACAGATTTTCATCGTCTGGAATATTTTTTTGGAGTTATGGCCGTTTAAAGTTGCTACTAACGCATACATAAATTTATTCAATGCTATGTGTGTGTTTAGTAAATTTGTTAATGTGTTTATGTTAATGTGTTGAGTTTGTTTTCTTCACTTAAAATGCATTGAATTATGAAGCATACATTTAGGGTCTTTATTAAAAAAAAAAAAATAAAGTTTCCTAGAATTTGCGCTCGAATTTCGAGTGCTGGAATCGGCTAGTTTACATTAAAACGTTAGGCCTTACTAGCTTATAGAAATCATTGAAAGAAAATTTTGTATAATTTTGTGACTTCTAAGCTATGCTAGAAATATAAAGTCACTGAGTCGTTTAGAAATTAAAAAAATTTTTTTTTTAAAATGGTCCAAGTTTACCGAAAATCTCCTATTTAATAGAGCATAACTCCTGCCCATCAAGAGCCATCAAACAAACCGAACCCTCCCCTACGCTCCTATACCCCATTGTATACCCGCCAGTTTCCGTCCATGTCCACCAGAACAATTTTTCTGACCCAAGATCAGATATTTTGTGCAAAATTTATGAATACAAAAGTTTTCCTCTATGTGGTTAGGGTGTAATGAGTTTGCCCTGATGTTTGTAACTACCAAAAATATTGGACCTATAGCCATCTCTTATTGCACGTATCGACTCAAAATCACTTTCTGAGTCGATTTACCGATGTGCGCCCGTCCGTCTGTGTGTTATGAATACAAAAGTTGGTCGTACCGGTGTATTTTTTTGCGTGAGTTTATTTGTTTTTTATACTGGCAGAAAAAGGAAACGGTAGAGTAGAGACATAATGCACTTAATTGGAAAATCTTTTTTGTCTGACGGGTACATTTGCATACGTATTTTCCAAAAACATTAATATTCGGAACTTGAATATATATAGTTTAAATACCTCACACCATTAAGTTAAGCAACTGGTAAATGGTAAAAAATTATTGCGACACACCCTTTTAAGATATGAGCACGTAGCAAGGCAATGATGTACAAACGTTACCAAGACTGGTTATTAAAGGAAGTTGTTTTTGAGAGTTCATCTACAACTGCTAAAGAGAGTGGAAAAAGGGTCGACCAGCAAAACCAATTGAAAGATGTAGTGAAAGATCTCGAAGGAGCGAGCTGGAGAATATCAATGAAGAAATTTCTCAAAGAATTATTAAGGATTAATTTTTTCACCAAATTCAACCAACACAAAATAATAGAAATAAAATTGAAATAATTCAAAACGCAGTAGAAGCGAGGCCAGGGCGCACAAAGAGGATTTTGAAAAGCATTCCTATACCAATTGAAGATACGAAATTTACTCCAGAAGAAGCGTTTGAAGCGTTGTATTTGAAGTTAACCAAAAATCAGTATAAGGAATTATGGAAGCGAACTAATGAAAAGAATTGTGGGATTTTTTCAGAGTATTGAGAAAAAAAAAGAATGCTTACCTTCAAAATCTGCTATTAGGGTCACTTCAAGTTCAACAGAAGTAAAATTGCAAGATCTCCTTGAACATACCGCAGAACGATTCCTAAATACGCTTGATACTGATCATTAAAAAAAAAAAAATGGAAATGGCAGCATTACTTTAATTTCTAAATGAGGATGTGATGGATTCTCTGGTGGGACACAATACAAGCAATTTAATGCCGAAAATTCGTCAGATGCAAATTTATTTATGGTATCTTTTGTTACATTGCGCTTAACAAAAATTTATGGCGAGTTAGAGCCGTCAACTAGTAGAGCAACAGAAATTGATGTATGGAAAAATGAAATTCCCTCTTCAACAAAGTATTGCAGGCCAATAAAATTTGCATCCAAGAAGGATATCAAATTAAAGTACTTCAACCAGTTATATTTAAATTTGATGACCAAGACACTGAAGTAAATTTTAAAATGTGCTTAACAATGATTGATGGAAAAGTTGCACCGAAACAAAGTCATTGGCAAGCAGCATTATATGCCAAAAGATATCAAGTCAATTAAGCCAACCCGCATTACAAGACGATAGTTTTAAGGAAACCTACGAATTTGGAATGTCCCCTCTTCATGCTAGAATACGTTTCATGGAGGATATTTTTAAATTGGGTTATGATTTTGAATTTTGTCCGTTAAGCGAAACAGTGAGAAAAACCAAAGAAAATGAAGAAAAAAGTAAGCAAAAAGCAAATTCAAGAAAAATATCTACAGCTAGGCCCCATAATCGACCAAACAAAACAAGGAGAAGGAAACTCAATGATGGAAATACTGCAAGGAGATTTTTTTCCGATCGAGAAACTGCAGCATTATCACAACAAAACTGCAGCATTTATCACAAGTGTAGATCATGAGTTAATAAGACGATTCAAAATCATATCACATGTTCTAACATGCAGCAGAAAGATAAATGCAAAAAAATTTGGAGAATACGAAACATATATGGAGCTATACGGAGAAGCTAAGCATCTTCTAGAAGATAAAAATCAAGGCAATTTGGAAGATATATTAACTAAAATTGTTTGATTTAAAGTAGTTTTTAGTACACTTACTTTTTTTTTTTTATATAGTTAACAATTTCCTTGATTTAAAAATTTTCAATAAAAATTTATATAGAAATATTTAGAAAGACAATAAATAAATTTTAACTAAGTAAAACCATACGACTTCTCCTTGAAATTTCTCTATCTTGAATCAATATCAGTTAACTTTTACGTTCGCTGTTTAATAAATTATATTTTAACTCTGGCTCTTTCAAAAAAAAAAAAAAAAACAAGTAAGAGTGTTAAATTCGGCTGTGCCGAATCTTTGATACCCTCCACCTCGGTTTGAGTATTGATAATAAATGTAAACAAAATATTGGAAAAAGTAAACAATTTGTTAAACTTAATACCAATTTTTTTCAGAAAATTCTTTGGGTTGGTTTTCGTCTTTTCTATTATTTCGGATTTATTTCGGTGTTTGCTTTTTGGTCATCGTAGTTGCTGATCGGCATGCATTTAGGTTATATACCTATATGCATGCGTTTCCGGTTATATGACATAACTTCTCGTTTAATTTAGTTTTTGCTAATTAAATAGCTCGCCCTAACCTCCATTGCAAAGGTAATGGTTGTGTAGAGTGGCTATATGCATTAAATCGTGCTAATTGGAGATGGCTGTATAGCTTCTTTTAACTGGCCAAATATTTCTTCATTGTGGCCATATAGGTCGGATGGAGTAACAAAATAATAACCAAAAAAAAAGCTCTCTCAACTTTTTTTAAAATATTGCCATATTTTGAAAACATAGAGAATAAATTCATAATAATAAATAATCAAATTAGGGATGAAAAACGCAAAAAACGAAAAGTCCCAAACATTTTAAATAAAATAATTTAATGTTATCTTTATTTTCTGAAAAACATCAAATTTTCATCCAAAAAGAATTGTGAAAGTTTATATATAAAAAATAGCATTCTCATAAAATTACGTTTACTTATATAACAATTTTTATGTTAGCAATTCTTAAATATCATTTGAGGTTTTCTTAAATTCATTGAATTTAAATTAATATCGACAAATATGTATTTCTATTTATTTAAATTGTAAAGGAGTGGCATCTCTGTCAAAATAAGCGAAAAACACAAAGAATAGAAAAAAACAAATTACTTCGTGTTTGACAGGATGATTTTATGTTTAAGTTTATTTTTTTTACTAATATTTCTGTTTATTTATTTGAAAATGAAATAATGAATTTAATTTTTTTTTTATATAAAAAAGTTTTTTAATTAAAGCAAAATATTTTCACTATTTCATGATTTTTATTTATGTATGACTACATTTCAACCTAAAAATTTAAGTTTTTATCGATTGAATAAACAACACAAAAATGGTTGTCGTTTAGATAACAACAACAGCTGACTTTAACAATAGCGAATATCGTTTAAAAATTTTACTGATAATTTTGCAATTTTTTTTTTTTTGAACGATTCGACTATCGTTAAAAGAAGTTACTGAATCGCGGTACTGAAAAGTTATTAATATCTCTTGAATGGCAATATTTTTTTTAAATGTAAACATTTTTAAATGTAAACATATTTCTAAATTTAAAATTATTATTTCCGACGTTGTGATATGATTTTCTGAAATTCAATTAATATTTTCTAATTTATAATTGGAAATTTTACTTAAAGTTTTTAGAATTGATATTTTCTTAAATTTGAATGGAATATTTAAAAAGTGCAATTTTGTATTTATGTGAATAATAATGCTTCAGTAATTATAAACAATTTTTAAAAATTAGATGCAATCGCAATCAGATATTTTATAGGTAAAGCAGAATAATAATTCTATATAACTATGTAGAACTGTTTTGTAAGCAAAAAACTCATTGACGAACTCGGTAACTCTATTTTGTAAAGACAACAAAAAGTTAATATGCCAAACTTATGTTCATATTTGTAAAAGAATAATGAAAAAACGTATGAAGTAAAAGACCAGCCCGTGTATACTCTTTACATTGTTCTGTATGATATCTAGTTGAAAATATTAACATTCATGTTAAAATAGAAATAACTATTGCAAAGCTAATTAGAACAAACAAAAATTATGGCGCCATCTACTGTGGCATAGTCACGCTGAGCAAAATGAAGTGACACTCTGTTAATGCAAAAGAAATGTATTTTCCCCACAACAAAATACTGCAGAATTTTATGTAAATGAAATAACCGATTTATTTCTAACATGCAGTTACTATGAATATACATATATACATACATATATATAATATATGTATATTTTTTGTATTATTTAATATGTGTATGTATGTATATTTAAATATTACACACAAAAAATACAACATCAAACGTTATTTTTGTGTTTTTCTCTTTAAATAAATTAATACACAAATTTTTTTGCTAAATTTACATTTGGACAATTCACAACAGGTGTTGTATATTGTATGTTGTATTGAAATACACAATACAATCATTTGTTGTGAACACTCAGTTGTATTTTCATATTGTAAAACGCTTTCTTTAGTAATTTTCGATCCAACGAGGAAAGATCGCTTCGTCGCTTCTGCTATTTTGTATAAGAGAAAACACTTGTCAGTGTTTGCTTTTTGGTCGTGAGATATACCCTGGAGTTTTAGTTACGTACCTCTTGCATTTTAATTTATAATGAAAAAAAAATGTTAAATATTTTGGTTGGTACTGAAAGAGACAATACATACTAAAAAAATATAAACATTAATTTTTATATAAATAAACTTATCGATGTATTTGCGTTATTTGCATTATTTGCCATATTTTATTTTATAATTATTTATGCTGATAAAATTCTATGTATTTGTTTTTTCTTTTTCATAAAAACTGGCATTCACTTGGAACTGATATGTTATGATACAATATACAACATTTACTAAACATAGCAAATGAAGTTGGATTGTGTATCAGATTTTTCAGTGAAAATTACCAACAACAATTTTACACTATTGTAAAGTGATACACGATACAACAGATACAACGATACATTACCCATTGTGAATTGCCCAATTGTTTTTTTTATTAACAACTAGGTATTTTAGCATTATTTGCTTTAGATGTTGGTGAATTTTTACTCCCTTTATATTAACTCGTGTCTGCTTGTCGAAAAATTTTTTTTCGATTTTAACCACTTTCCCGTGACCCAATCGATCTGAAATTTTGCAGGCAGGCTCGTGGCAGTTGCGGAAATGATCTAACATATTTTTTTTAGTGATGCCAAAACAATGGAAACTTTTAAATTTTTCTACAAGAGTTGAAAAAAATGTACAAAGGGTTTGTTTTTGTTATATTATTACCATAACGACCACAAAAACAACAAGTCCAGCTATGAAAACAATGCAACATTTAGAATAACAACAAGAACAATATAGAAATATCATGTTTTTCATTTTTTTTTTAATTTTTCAGAGATTTCCCTGGACCTGTTCCACCGATTTTAATGATTTTTGAAGTAGAAATCTTCCCATGAATTTGGTGAATCATTCTCACTAAAAATGATCACTGTAGCTCCTCTATTGAGGGCGTGATCGCGACAAGAACAACATAGAAAATTATTTTTTTTCAAGACTTTTTTTAGTTCTTCATTCAAATCTCGGGCCCTAATCGACCGATTTGGACGATTTTAAATAGCAAACTTTTCAGGATGTTAATGAATCATTTTTTATGCCAACGACCACCCTAGCTGCCCGATTGATGCCGTCATCGTGATTTCCACAGACGGACAGACGGACAGACGGACATCGCTATATCAACTCCGGTTGTTATAAGGATCACAAATATATAAATTTTATGGGGTCCAAAATTTTTTTTTCTAATTATTACAAACGGAATGACAAACTTATATACACCCTCTGCACACTGGAGTGGAGGGTATAAAAAAAAAGACAACCTAGGACTAAAAAGTCATTTTCTCGAATTAAACTTTCTAGTCAACTTTTGATCTTTAAATATTAGTATAATGCATTGACATTGAAAATACGGCTAATAATAGAAAATACAAAATAAAATCTTGCGTTTTTTCTGAACCTTTTGCTGCCTTACCAACTCAGAATATCTATTTATACCCAATACCACTATGTGACTTTGTGCTGCTGTTTGTAACAACCAAAAATATTTGACCTACACCCATCTTTAATTATACCGATCGAATCAGAATCACTATCTGATTCGATTTAACGATGTCCGTCCGTCCGTCCGTCCGTGTGTCCATGTAAAGCTTGTAATCAAACTGCAGGTCGCAAATATGAATATATTTTGATGAAATTTGGTATTTATTCTTTTATCGACCATGGGATGAACGCTATTGAAATTGGTGAGAATCAGTCCATGTTCAGACCTAGCCCCCATACAAATGACCCCTATGAAATCAACATATATTGCCATAAGATCCAAATTATCTTACAAATCTTAGTCAAATTGGGTATTATGTATATATTACATCCATTAACTAGTAGTCCACAAATGATCCCTATTGGACGACTCTTAGTCATAGGCCCCATATAGAGCTGCTTCCAGATCTTCACTTAAATCTATCAAAAAAGAAAAATATTGCACTGATTCTTCTCAAATTTTGTTTGTATATATTTTTGCAAAATGCAAGAGACTTTTCCAAATATTGTCAGGATCGGTCCATTTTTGGGCCTAGTTCCCATATAGATATAGCAGCCGATATGAACTTTTTCAAATCTGCAGCCGAAAAAATTAATAAAAATCCCACTCAAATTTGGTTTATGCTTATTTTCTATATCCAGTTAGTTGGCCCTGAGAGATCGGGTCTCTAACGAACGGTATAGGGTATCGTATAGTCGGTCTAGACCGACTATAATTTTCTTACTTGATAGGAGAAGGATATCAAAGATTCGGCCGAATTTGACACTCTTATTGTTATTATTTCAATTTCACGATTTTTGGCAGTAAACTTTGTTTTAAATAGTGTCCGAGTTTGTCTTGGAGTAACTGTAAGTTTCAATAATACATATTTTTTTATTTGCTTATAGCACAACATAAAGGACAACCCTCGCATTATGTAGCCATTTAAAGATATTTATTTGTTTGGGTACTGTAATATTTTTATTAAAATGGCACAATCGTAAATAATGTAGCTAATCGCAATTATGATTGATATGACATTTCATATTGAAATTACTCATACGACGTGTATTGATTGTTTTTGAATAACATGACAGCATAATCAAATTGAATTTATTCCTTTTGACAACCAAAAAATGTATACGCCAATATTGTTGTACAGCAGACTTAACTTTAAAAATACATCATTTATCACACTCGCTTCACATCTTTTATTATATGTTTTGTAGTTTTTTTTCTTTGTTTTTGAACCCTAAAAATCCCTTGATATATTTCAAAAAACAACAGCAACAGAAAATTTACGCCTATTCAAATATTTATTTAATAGCTATTTGAAATTATAGCAATTCATAAAAACACAATACACCGCTCACTAATAGTCATAAATAAAAAAAAAGTTAATGAAATAAAACTAAGTTGCAGGTCAGGCTGATATAACTAGACTTTCTACTCTCTGCCATAAAGTTAATAAAGATTACATTTAAGACAATGTGAATGCCTCACTGGTAAAATTGATTACCTCCACTTTGTGTTTTCTTTAAAACTTTAATGCCAAAAAGCTTGATTGACACCTAACTCTTTACATTCGAAAAAAATTTTCCAATTAATAAGGATTAATATCATTAACAACACCTAGTCATTAGAGAAATTTGTTTAGGATATAAACAGTCAATCAAGAGCGTTGGTGCTAAAGTTTCAAAGAAAACACAAACTAGAATTAATTGGTTTGGCAGATGAGGTATTCATGTATCCAAGAATGTGCGTGTTAATATTTCACGTTTTTTGTAATGTTTTAGCTGATATTCATTACAGTGTTAGCAATAATATTTTAAAAATATTTTTACAGTTGCAGTTTAGTGTTGCCAAATATTTGATTTTTTTCGCGGTTGTCAGTATTTCCGATAATTTTTTTGAAGATAATAAAAATAATTAAAATTAAAAAATTAATGATGAATTTGATACAAATAACAATTCAGTTAATTTTACTTATGGAATACTTCACACTTTTTGAAACGGTCACCCAAAAGAAATGTAGCTATAGAAGTTTCTCATGATGTCTGGTGTAAAGTTGATGGTTTTTCTCATTTCCTAGATTCTATGTTTCAGCTTTTTGTTGTTAGCGAAGCATCAATTCATATCACTGCATTTCTTGAAAGCACAGCTGGGTGCTATGGACGCGTCATAGGTTGCGGATACTGGGAATGCCCATACATGTGTTGAGTAATACTACATAAGCGGCTGCGTAAAAACTAGCGATCAGTGTAGAGAGAGGAGGAGTGAGTGGCACCACCCTTTCAATAAATTCTGAGAGCCAATGGAGCGCTGATGGCATGGCAAGTAATAAGTTCCGTCCAAGTATCCAATAGACAATATGCGGCATCTACTTCACATTGGGCGACTACGAACAGCGTCTGGCTCTGTGTAAAGAGCGATTGATATTGCTCCTGCAGATGGCAAGGGGAAACAACTGAAGTACATAATTCCCTAGAAAATTATATGCAGAACAAAAATAATCAAAGGCCCTCAGTTTCCGGCAATACGAGGATGCTAAGGACCCCTGGAGGAAAAACCAAACATTCAATTAACTTAGCTGCATGGAATGTACGTAATATTCTCAAGACATAAACATAATAATGGGTGATTTTAATGGCGAGTTGGTAAAAGTAAAAACAACAGATATCACTTGTAATTTAGTGATCGATTAGTATAAGTTTGCAAGAATATGGTTTCAAAATTACAAATACGTTTTTTCATTGGCTCATAGAAGAGTGTATCATAAGAAGATTGTATTGTATCTGTTATATTAATAGGCAAGGCAATTTCTTGCGACCGATGTAACTTTGCCAGTTTTACCCCGACTTCGATCAAACAAACCTCATTTAAAAGATATTTATTTTAAGCTGTCTGCCAGATTTACAGATTTTTTAATTTTTACATTTTTTTTGGGTCATATGGACTTAAAGCTGATACTAACATATACTTAAAATCATGTAATGCTGTGTGTGTGTTATTTAATTCTGTTAATGTGTTTGCACAAATTGTATATGAAAAGCCCCGTGTTGATTTGAAAAATGATTTTGGACATAAATCGATAACGACAATTATGACAATAACACAATCGATATTAAAAAGTAAGAAAATTATAGTCGGTCTAGACCGTCTATACGATACCCTATACCATGCGTTTATAGACCGTATCTCTTAGACCCAACTAACTGGATATAGAAAATAAGCATAAACCAAATTTGAGCGGGATTTTTATTAATTTTTTTGGCTGCAGATATGAAAGAGTTCATATCGGATGCTATATCTTTATGGGGACTAGGCCCAAAAATGAACCGATCCTGGCCATGTTTGGTAAAGTCTCTCGTATTTTGCAAAAATATATACAAACAAAATTTGGGAAGAATCAGTGTAATATTTGTTGTTTTTTGATAGATTTAAGTGAAGATCGGGAAGCAGCTCTATATGGGGCCTATGACTAAGAGTTGTCCCATAGGGATCATTTTTGGACTACTCATTAATGGATGTAATAAACGCATACAAACCCAATTTGACTAAGATCTGTATGACAATTTGGATCTTATGGCGATTTATGTCGATTTCATAGGGGCCTTTTGTATGGGGGCTAGGTCTGAACATAGACCGATTCTCACTGGTTTCAACAGTGTTCATTCTATGGCCGATAAAAGCTAATGTACCAAATTTCGTCAAAATATATTCGTATTTGCGACCTGCAGTTTGATTACAAGGTTTACATGGACACACAGACGGATGGACGGAAGGACGGACATCGTTAAATCGAATCAGTTAGTGATTCTGATTCGATCGGTAGAATAAGAGATGGGTCTAGGTCAGATATTTTTGGTAGTTACAGCAGCACAAAGTCATTATACCCAAACCACATAGTGGTATAGGGTATAAAAAGTGTTGAATTGTGAAATGGCTAAAACAGATAAGCATACTTGTAGGATCTTATCAAATAATTTTTTAAATAAAAAAATTAAATTTCCTAGAATTTGTTGCCGAGTTTAGAGTGCTGGGCTAGTACTAATTAATAAAACATTTTCTTCATCATTTATCAACGCCAAAACATATCCTTGGAGCTCTGAGTATAAAACTTTTTCTATAGAAGATCAAAAAAGCAGCCTCATCGGGATTTGGAAAATGTAATGAGCTTGTAACAAGTTAATGATTTTGTAACACAAAAAACTACTGAAAACTTTGAGAATATGGGGGATATAGATTTAGAACCAATACAACTATTGGATACGGAATCACATTGGTTTCAAACGTAAAATACAAAAACAACAATGGCTAATCGATGAAATAATACTTTTTATACCCTATACCACTATGTGGTTTGGGTATAATGACTTTGTGCTGCTGTTTGTAACAACCAAAAATATTTGACCTAGACCCATCTTTAATTATACCGATCGAATCAGAATCACTTTCTGAGTTGATTTAACAATGTCCGTCCGTCCGTCCGTCTGTCTGTGTGTCCATGTAAAGCTTGTAATCAAACTGCAGGTCGCAAATATGAATATATTTTGATGAAATTTGGTATGTAAGCTTTTATCGGCCATGGGATGAACGCTATTGAAATTGGTGAGAATCGGTCCATGTTCAGACCTAGCCCCCATACAAATTACCCATATGAAATCGACATAAATTGCCATAAGATCCAAATTGTCATATAGATCTTACTCAAATTGGGTTTGTATGCCTTCATTACATCCACTAATGAGTAGTCCAAAAATGCTCCCTTTGACCCCATATAGAGCTGCTTCCCGATCTTCACTTAAATCTATTAAAAACAAAAATATTGCACTGATTCTTCTCAAATTTTGTTTGTATATATTTTTGCAAAATACAAGAGACTTTACCAAACATGATCAGGATCGTTCCATTTTTGGACCTAGTCCCTTTATAGATATAGCATCCGATATGAACTTTTTCATATCTGCAGCCAAAAAAAATTAATAAAAATCCCACTCAAATTTGGTTTTTGCTTATTTTCAATGTCCAGTTAGTTGGGCCTAAGAGATAGGCTTTCTAAACGCATGGTATAGGGTATCGTATAGTCGGTCTAGACCGACTATAATTTTCTTACTTGTTTTTTTTTATTTATTAGGTCAATGGAATAAATCCTTACAGACCTGTATAAATAATATAATTACATATGTACATATATTGAAACAATTAAATGATTTACATATAAAAACAAATAGTTAGGAATTTAAGAAAATAATGATATTATGCTTAATTACATCAGTGTTCAACGAAAATCAATTAATTGATAACGATTATTATAATCACAACAAATTCTTCTAAAAGGATCAGCTAGAGCATAGTTGGTTTGAAAAGATTTAACAAAGAGTGGTTGGAATTGGCATGATACTCGTTGAGGAACATTAAAAGTTATATTGTTGACAAGAAAGTCAGAATAGATTTCACCATTAATTAGGTTGATCATAAATGTTACTTTTAGCATAGTCCTACGGCTTTCCAAAATAGGTAACGTATGAAGGGAGATTAATTGCAGAATTCCAAGGTAAGCCACGTAAGCAAAAGAGTAGAAATTGTTTCTGTACAGACTCGATTCGTTGAATATGAATGTTATAGAAGCGATCCCATATTATTGACCCATATTCTAAGATAGGTCTTACAAGAGATGTAAAAAGTTGTTTGGTTATGTAAGGATCAATAAATTCTTTTGCCCATCTTTTAATAAAGGCGAGTGTACCTCTAGCTTTATTAACTGTCATGGTGACGTGAGATACAAAGTTTAATTTAAGATCAAGTAGAATCCCTAAATCCAGAAAAGTATCAACAAGTTCAAGCTGATATCCGCCTAAAAAGTAGTAGTAGTAGCAAGAAAAACATTATTTCTAGAAAAACGCATACATTTACATTTTTTCAAATTTAGTTCCATTAGGTTACTGTTACACCACAAAAAGAAATTGTGGAGATCTGATTGAAGATGAATATGATCATTATGTTGACAGTAACTTTAAAAAATTTTAGCATCATCAGCGTACATTAAAATGTTGCAAAATGTAGCACTTTTGGAAGATCATTGATGAAAAGGGAGAAAAGAATTGGTCCAAGATGGTTGCCTTGAGGAACACCAGAAGTCAAAGTAATATCTTTAGATGACATATTATTATACATTACATATTGTGTTCTCTCAGAAAGATATGCTTTTATCCATTTAAGGCTTAATGGTGTTAAACCTAATAATAAATCCAATTTGATCAGTTGCAGTTGCTTAATTAATTATGTATTTGAATCATTTTGTTTATTTTTTTGTTTCCAGTTTAGTTATGATTGGAATGTTGAATATGGGCTGAGCTCGCCGGATTGGGAGGGTTCTTAACTAACTGAAACAGTGAGCTAACTGCAAGAGAATAAAAAAAATTCATTCCAATGCAAAAAAATTATTACTAAAAAAAATAAATCTAACGAAACTTCAGTAAAGCGATAGATGTTAAATGAATATTGAACTTTATCATTATTTTTTTAAAAATTTTTTTTTTTTTTTTTTTCCTTTACCTCTTATATCTAGTTACCTATCATTCCCATATATCAAAAGCTCACTCTTCCATTTTTAAAGCATTTTTAACAATTTTTTTTATTAAAAAAAAATGATCCTACTGGAACAATGGATAAGAAATAAAAATATTTATAATATAAAGCTAATAATAAAAAAAATTAGCACCTATGGAATTACAAAAAAACAAATCTTTAGCAAAAAAAAATAAATTTTATAAAATAAATTGTTATATTATATTCACATTGTACCTACGTCTGTATTTATTTAGTTCATTTGTAAATTAGTATGCACGTTTATATGTTGTAACTTACATTTACTGATCCTTTTATTTCTTTGTTTTTAAAGGATGACAATGGTACAAAAAAAAAATCCAATATATATATGATGAATTTATTAATTCCATTGGTTCAGAACATGCCGATGAATTAAGCTTAATGCACCTGCTTCAGTCTGTAGAGATAGAAAATTATTTTAATGCATCATAAAAAAAACTTTACAATTCGGGTTAAAAAAATATAATTCATTAAGTATCAAAATTACAACATAAAACCCATTCTATAAAAAAAGATTAACTTTACATACTAAAATATTACAAAATTTTTATCTTATACGAGTGTACTACTTTAAAATTATAGAAATAGCTTAGGCAGTTTTCTTTTCCTTTTTACATTAAATAATGATAGCGTTGTCGACACTAGCCTCAACGCTTTATTAAATCGTTACTGTTGTAATATTAAGACTGAGCTTTTTTAAAACTAAGCTTTGCAAAAAAAAATTTAGTGACGTCATAGCGACGCAGAAATAAATTGTATAATAAAATTTAATTTAGATGAGATAAATAGTTATTTCCTCAATACAATTGTATCAAGGTATTATAGGTATTATACATAATTACGGATGCGATGAAATTCTTATACTTCTTTTGGTCCTTTTTATTACTGGTGCGGATTGAAGTGAGCTGTTGGTACTCCAGACGTTGTACTTAGAAGTAGTTGCTTCTGTTAATTTAGCTATATTTTTTTCATTTGCCTTCAAGGGTTTTGTTGTAAAAATGTGAAAGTCCAGTTAAGGCTGTGTGGTTCTACCACAAGAAGTCCAATCCTTCTGATAGTTGCAACCTTTTTTTTTTTTTGTGTTTTGAAAAACTCGTATATTTTATCAATTAAAAAAAAAACAATTTAAATTTAAAAACTTAAATGTTGGATTCTAGAATCTTTAATTTTTCTTCAGAAATCAACCTTAGTCTTTTCTGTCCAAACAAGAAGAGAACAAAAAAACACCTTTCTTTCCGGAAATGCTGGCAAAAAAAAAACTTTTTATTTCTACACTATTGTATTTGACTATCTGTCAATCCTCAGCGATGTATTTCAGGTGGTATTATCGTCTTAAATTAGATGTTTTTATCCCAAAATTAAAGCAGTTGTTCAGACTCCCAATTTTATTATTTGGTTATAAAAAGTGGTGTATGTTAAGGCATATAATTATACCTGCCATGGTATTACTGTTCATAATCTGCTTTGTAAAATTATTCTAGCATGCTATACAAAATGTAAAAGTAGCTTTAAAGACTGGATGCTGAGTAAAAGCTTTAGTACTCACTCACTAAAACAAAAGCAGGACTTTAATTAATTTAATTCTCTAAACTAACATTGAATAATAAAAAAAATCGGCAACAAAGGTTATGGTTTACTTTATCGAAAGCGTTACTAAAATCGGTGTATACTGCATCAGTTTGTTTTTTCTTGACAAAACCATCGTTAATTATTGTCGTAAAATGAAGCACATTTGTAACGGTAGAGCATCCTTTCCGAAATCCGTGTTGAAATGGTAACAAAATTGACGATGAGTGATAGCAAAACAAATCCGTAATAAATTTCTCGATAAGCTTAGGGATTGCACTAATTTTAGCAATACCACGATAATTAGAAATATCCGATCTATTTCCAGATATATATAATGGAATGATGTAATAAGCTCTCCAAAATTTTGGAAAATAACCGTTTTTTTATTGACGCATTAAACAACAGAGTCAGTGGTGTTGCCAAGGAAGTAGCACAATAATTGAGTATAGAACTAGGTACTCCATCAGGTCCATGAGTAAATGAAATTTTATGTTTCTTCAGGCTATTAACAAGTTCTGCCTTATCAATTAGGGGATAAGATATAACTTGATTTGTGTTTATTGGATATGAATAGCTGTTGGAACAATATTGAGCAACAAAATATGTACTACCAAAAAAGTCTGCAAACATGTTACTTATTATAGTATTATCACTAGGTTCGATATCGTTAAATTTCTTTACAGATGGATAACCAGTAGGTTTTCTTTTTGAATCAACAATGTTTAAAAATGCTTTACTCATGGACGAAGGAGAAAATACAGAAACAATGATAATATTGAGTTTAATCGATTACAACGCTTTATCAGAAGAAAAATACGAGAAGCCAAACGTGTGGTTAATGCCACAGTGTGTAGAAATCGAACATCTTCAAACCAATCATGATGGTTTAAATCTACACAAATGATAGAGGAGTTGTGCAGTAACAGAAAAAATAATAATTAATATATTCTGCGTCTAGAAAAGTAAATATATGGATTCGATATTTATTTTTAGAGGTATTCAGTCCTTCAAATGTCAAAGGATACTAATTTCATACCTAGACCGTCCATGGATAATAAAATCTTAAATTGTTAAGCCAACTAAGTTCTCAAAAAAGAGTAAAACATTAGGTTGTGACGAATTACCAACCAAAAAGTTAAATACATATACATTTGCTGAAAATGTTAGTTGTATAACGCTTTATCAAACAAACTATCTACTAATTTTGATTACTGATGAGGATTGGTGAGTCTTCCAGAAACCTGCCATGCAGAATATAGATCAATTTAAAAAAAAAAATGTGCCAAGGTTTTTCGCTTTATTTAAAGTAAAAACATTTGATCTTGATCCTGAATAATTTCTAACTCAATCAATATTTTAATAACGGTTAAGATTTTATACATTTCCTTTCAAACTATCTTTTATTTTTATTGTTTTAATCAACTCGGGTACAGAGGTTCAAAAGTTTCCATTGTTTTGGCATCACCAAAAAATATTTTTTTTTCGTTTGTTTATTTACCGTCACTTTTTCAGACGTATTGCAATTAATACCATAATTTCGATTCTGTTTTTTATGGTGCGTGGTAGAAAAGAAGAAAGCATTTATGTATATGTGGCCTTCCCCGAGAAAAGAGACCTAGTGGGTGAAAATTAAGTTTTGAGAAAAAAACACATTTAAAGTTTCTACACCCTTTTAGGTACCAGAATCCACCGTTTTTGACACAACCCGTTTTTTGACACACTAGGTCCCTTTTTTCGGAGAAGCGCACATATGTATATTTCAAAAAGTCATGAGTACTCTGAATTTTTAATTATATCGGTTTCTGACATTTCAGCCTTCATTTGTGTTTGTATTAAACAGTGTAATATTTGTTGTTATAATTGAGTAGATTGTTTCTATATGAAATTTTTTCTATTTAGGGCGGCCGTGAGGTTTGAACCTGCGTCTGTTGTACTTGCACTTTTTGGTCATGCACTTTAACACACTCACCGAAAGTTAATTCTAACAGCAGTGTGGTTAAGAATCAGTTTTATATCTTAAGGCTTTATTTCGTATTAATCTCAAAAGATGCAACACTACATTTTTTATACCCTATACCAATACGTGGTTTGGGTATAATGACTTTGTGCTGCTGTTTATAGCTACCAGAAATATTTGACCTAGACCCATCTTTTATTATACCGATCGAATCAGAATCAGTAACTGATGCGATTGAACGATGTCCATCCGTCCGTTCGTCTGTGTGTCCATGTAAACCTTGTAATCAAAGTGCAGGTCGCAAATATGAATATATTTTGATGAAACTTGGTATATAAGCTTCTATCGGCCATAGGATGAACGCTATTGAAATCAGTGAGAATCGGTCTATGTTCAGACCTAGCCTCCATACAAATCTACAAATCACCCCTATGAAATCGACATAAATTGCCATAGGATCCAAATTGTCATATAGATCTTACTCAAATTGGGTTTGTATGCGTTTATTACATCCATTAATGAGTAGTCTAAAAATGATCCCTATGGGACAACTCTTAGTCACAGGCCCCATATAGAGCTGCTTCCCGATCTTCACTTAAATGTATCAAAAACCAACAATATTTCACTGATTCTTCTCAAATTTTGTTTGTATATATTTTTGCAAAATACAAGAGACTTTACCAAACATAGTCAGGATCGGTCCATTTTTGGGCCTAGTCCCCATATAGATATAGCATCCGATATGAACTTTTTCATATCTGCACCCAAAAAAATTAATAAAAATCCCATTCAAATTTGGTTTATGCTTATTTTCTATATCCAGTTAGTTGGGCCTGAGAGATAGGGTCTCTAAACGCATGGTATAGGTTATCATATAGTCGGTCTTGACCAACTTTAATTTTCTTACTTGTTTATATTGTATTTTTATAAAAAAAATTTTTTATTCTTTCGATAGAGAACTCACAAGAGAGTGGTTTCGCAAAAAAAATTTAGAAATTATTATAAAATAAAACTGGGGCAAATTCAGAATTTTTTAAAAGTTTCCAATGTATTGTTTTTTGCACGTATGGATACTTTAAATCATTGGGCATTAAAACTTATTTCATGATATATATTGATGTGTTTAAATGTAATCTTCAATAAATGAGATAAAAACTATTTTTACATAATTCTATCAAATATTATTATGATGTATTTAAAACTTACAAATTTTTTTTGTAATTTAGTTGAGCAGAAATGACAGCGAAAAAAAATGTTAAAAATATTAGACAACAAAATTTTTTAATTTTTTAATTAAAGAATGGTGTTCTATCACATTCAGTACAAATGAATTTTATCAGATAAATTTCTCTCTAGTTATATAAAAGAAAACAAAATTCACCTTAAAAAAACCAACTTGACACCACTAGTAAGAAATGTAAAATATTGGCCCAGTAAGTGAGAAGTAATCATAATCATAAAAACATAAACTTAAGAAAAAAAAATTCCACAAAAAATTAAGAAATATAGCCACCAAAACAAGCAAAGGAAAAAAAACTTTTGAGAATTACATGACACGCCATCACCACCTACCTACACTTTTTAGTTGTTTCTATTTTATGTAAAAAAAAATATCAGCAACAAATTTACATAAAAGGTATGAAAAAACCCATCAAATTCTCCATCTCTTTTTTTTTAGAAAAAGAATGTGTGTATAGATGTTTTTCCAGTTAACGGCAACAAAAAAATTTAGGTACACTAAAAGGCAACAAAATATGTTTTTTTTTCGTTTATTCTCAATGTCGTGTTGGTTTGACTGTTTGTGTGTTTCAAAAAGAAAGAACAAAAAGCGAAATGTCATTTAATTTGTTATTGTGTTATATGTATAAGTCTGCCAGAGTCTCTGGCTCTTGGGAGTTTTTTTTATTAAAACATGCGTGTAAATTAATTTACTTTTCTAGTTATTTAATTAAATTTTGCTGTTGTTTTTGCCATTTAAGTAACATAGAATCAGCTGAATAACAGGTTAAGCTACTTATAATACACTTGAGTTAATTTTCGTGCGTTAGATTATAAGAAATGATAATCATAAATAAGAGTAAGAGCATAGTACTCACAGTGTGAGGGAGACAGTTAAAAAAGCTTATCGTTTTCTTGTGTAAATCTAAATTTCCACTACAATAGCTCGAGACGCTCTGGCAATGTTCTTCTGTGTAAACTACGATTATTTATTCCAAATAAGTGGGAATGGTTTCTGAAGATGAATTTTGATTAGAAAATTTAAAATATTTTTAGATTTTTCTTAATGAAAAAAAAGGATGAGAAAGTTATGTTTGGTAAAGCCTGACTTTAATAAATCATGTATCAAGGGATGCAATAAACGATTTTAAGTCCAAATACTAAATCGTTAATATATGCAGAAAATTAGCAAAAGGTTTAAAAGTTAAAAAAGTAGTATTTTCACTATTCTTTTTTGAAGATGAGAATAACGTTCCATTACTAATTTCATATACATGTTATAGCATAACATTTTGGCAAAAATTTTGTTAAATAAGTCCGCGATAGCGAATC